>MU405229.1:0-365113 GCA_022836615.1 Annulohypoxylon bovei var. microspora | reverse complement strand
TTAAAATTATTATATAATAATTTTAATAAATTATATATTTATTTAATTTTAATATATTAATTAATATTATTTTTAATAAAAAAAAATTAAAAGATCGATTTAACTTCGTTTTTAATAAATAAATAAAATTATAAAATTTTTAAGGTTTTTTTTTCTTTTACCCGGTACGGCTTTTTATAATGTTCGGGAAAACGCGATTTCCGTAAACTCCGAAGCGTTTTAACCTTTTTAAAGTTATAAGGACCGGGAAAAAGAAAAAAAAAACCTTAAAAATTTTTCTTCGCAAAAAGTTATTAATTAAGAAAAGGTTTAAAAAAAGGGGTGGAAAACGAGGTAAAAAAAGGGTGGGAAACGGGGTGGGAAAAAGGGGTAATAAGGTGGAAAAAAAAATAAAATCCGTTTAAAAAACATTATTATTCATTTAATTAATTGATTTTTAATTTAATAATTAATTAATTAATTAATTAATTAAAACCTTAATTTAAAAGTTAATTAATTTAATAATTAATTAAATAATTAATTAAATTATAAATTAATTTATTTATTAATTTATTTATTAATTTATTTATTAATTTATTTATTAATTTATTTATTAATAAATTAAATAACGGGTTAAATAATTTATTAATTTATTAATAAAAAAATACATTTTTATATAAAAAGCTCCCACCACTTTTTAAATCCTTAAATTTTAACTTTAATTTTAATTTTATTTTTATTTTTAATTTTATTTTTACCTTTAACTTTAATTTTAACCATTAACTTTATGTGGTTTTAAAGGTTTATATAATTTTAAAGGTTTATATGGTTTTAAAAGTTTATATAATTTTGAAAATTTAATTTTTAATTTAAATTAATTCGTTTTTATATAATTAAATAAAAGCTTTTAATGAAAATAATTAATTAATTTTTAAAAAAATAACTTTTATACGCGTGAAAAATGGTAATTTAAAAATGGTTTAACACGTGGTTTAAAAATTAATTAATTAAAAAAGTGGCTTAAAAAAATTATTACGTACGTAAATAATTAAAAAGTGGATCCAAAAAAATGCATTTAATTAAAAATATAAATAAATTTAATTAATTAAAAACGTTTTATTAATATTAATTAAATTTAAAAAATTTTATTAATTTTTTATTAATTATTTATTAATTATTTATTAATTACTTTATTAATTATTTATTAATTTTTAATAATATATAATTAATTTAAAAAGTTTAAACGTAATAATATTTTCCGAACGAATAAATTAAATATATTTTTTAAAGAATTTTTATTAATTAATTTAAAATTTATTTTTTATATTTATTTTTTATTTTTTAAATATAAAATTTAAGTTATTTAATAAAAGATGTAAATTTTTAATATAAATTTTTAATAAAAATAAATATAAAATTATTAATTATATTTTAAAAATACGCCGAAAATTATTTAACTTTTTAAATTTATTATTTTATTTTATTAAAAAATGATTAAATTTTAAAGCATATAAGTTAAAATGAAAGAATAAAAGGCATAAAGAAAAGTAAAAAAAATAAAAAAAAAACGATTTACGATCGGTTTTTTAATATTATTAATTTATTTAAAATAATAAATAATATAATTTAAAATAAATTTACTTTTATTATAATAAACTTTAAAAATAAAATAATAAAGCTTCGTTATAAGTCCGGTTAAAAAATATGTTCGTTTTAATTAAAAAATTTATTAATAAATAAAACTTTTTTTTTTAAAAAAAAAAGCAGGTTTTTAATCCCATTATTAAATAATTAATTAAATAATTTTTAAACCGTTAAAGGTTTTAATATTTCTTTTAAAATTAAAAATTTATTTTTAATTATAAATAAAAATTTATTAATTTAAAATTATATAATTAAAAAAATAAAAATAAGTTTTAATTAATTAATTTAATTAATAAACGGTTTAACGTTTTTATTAAAACTTTTATTTAACGGTTTAAATATTATTATTAATTAATAATAAAATAAATAATATTAAAAGATATTTTATTATAAATAAAAATAAAACTTTATAACCATTAATATAAAAGATTTCATTTAAAAAAAATAAAAACTTTTAAAAATTAAATATAAATTAAAAATAAAGTTTTAAACGTATTATAATTTAAAAAAAATTAAATTAATATATAAACGTTTATATATTTAAAAAAAAATCTTAAAAATAAACCTTTAAATTAAAAAATTAAAATAAATAAATAATTTTAAATATTATATTATAATAAATAAATCTTAAATTAAAATAAAACTTATATAATAATAAACCATATATTTTATTAACGAGAATATTTAAAATAAAAAATTAAAAAAAAACCATAAAATGGTTTTTTTTAAAAGATTTTTATATATTAATTTTACGGTTAAAACATTAATTAACCGTTTTATTAATATACTTTAAAAATAACGGCAATTAAGCGCCGTTATAATTTAAATTTTTTATAAAATAAAATATTATTATTAATAAAATTAAATTTTAAAAAATATAATTTAATAATTTTTTTATTTTTAATTTAAATATTAATAATAATAATATAATAAATATAATAAATTATATTATAAAATAAACCATAAATATTATAAATATTAAAAGAAATAAATATAATTATTTATTTATAATTAAAATAATATATTTTAACGAATTATTTTAATTTTTCGCGTCGTTTTTTATTAAAAATAAAAATAAATTTAAAGCATAATTTTAATTATATATTTAATAAATGGATATTTATAAAATTTAAATTTATTATAAAAAATAAATTTTAACGTTTAATAATAAAAAATAAAAAATTATATTAAATTAATATAATAAAATATAATGTAACGTTAAATAATTAAATAATAAAAATACGGATTATTATTTTTTTATAAAATTAAATTTCCGAATTAAAATTTATTTATTTTATAGTTTTTTATTTTTTTATTTTCAAAGGTTTTAACGTTTTTTTTTATTTAAAAAATTTTTAAATTTTTATTTTATAAAATAAAACGACATGTTAAATATAAAATAAAATTATAATTTTATAATTAATACCTTTTTTTTAATTTAATGGTTTATCCGATAATTAAAAATTTCATTCGTTTAAAATTTAATTATTACGTTAAAACGGATAAATTATTACCCATTAAAAAAAAGCCATTTATAATTTAAAAAAATAAATTCGAATTATATTATAATTATAACGTATAATAAACGAATTTTTAATAAATTTCCGTTTATTTATAATCCGAACTTTAAAAGGTGTATTAAATATAAAATAAAATTATGATTTTATAATTAATACCTTCTTTTTAATTTAATGGTTTATTTAACACGACATAATATTTTTTTTAAAATCGGGCATACTTTTCTTAAAATCGGGCATACTTTTTTTAAAATCGGGCATACCTTTCTTAAAATCGGGCAAATTAAATTTTTATAACATAAAAAAAATCACCCCGACATAATAATTTTCTTAAAGTTCGGGCATTACCTTCGTTAAACTCGGTTAAAGGTAATTTAATGGGGTGTTCAACGGGGAGGTTCAAAGGATGGTTAAACGGGTGCGCGAACCGCCAGCCGGATAATGGTGAGTGGTTTCGTCGGATGAAAAAAAGAAACAAAAGTGGGAAATGAGGAATCGAACCATCGACCTCCCGTTAAACTCGGGATATTGTGCCACCTGAACGGGTGGCCTCGCGTGGTGATGGTTAAATAATACTCGGGCTTTTTGCTGCTTTCGTATAGAATAGCTTCACGTTTTTTGAAGGGCTCCGGATAAACCGTATGATAAGATCCTTCCTTTTTTAATACTTTAATTAATTACATACCTAAGTAAAGCATTGAAACCATTGGAATTTAAGCTTTTTCCATAGATTGGTTTCAATACTTTTAATCGACTGGCATTGCTGGCAAATCGGATAAGTTGGAAGTCCTGGAGGTTTTTGGAGACGATCTTGGAGACGAGCCTGGTAGGTAAGTAGATAGGTAGGCAAGGTTATCTTATATATCCCGGTTGACCAACCCAAAACACGTCAAACACAATGCCGGCAAAACCCCAATAGCCTAGGTATTGCATGTCACATAATATATATATTCCTTCTACGTTCACTGGAACCTCTTCCTTCCGAACCTTTTATGTAGGGGAATTATAAGAGCGCTGCGTAATAACCATTACTTGAATTGGCTTAAACTAATATCGACTTCTGATGGCCGCATCAAACACATCATCATCATGCGTCTGCCAAAAGTTGATGTTGTCGTCTTTTCTGTGCTTGTTACCGCGCCCTTGGTCTATTCGCTGAAGATAGCAAGCGCACTTGGGGTCATTGAGTGGACTCCTGAGCTCATCGCGAAAGAAGACTACTTCCAAGGAGATGTTGATATCGTAAATGGCGGCATTTCAAGTCTATTCAGCGACCCGACCGTCGATCTCGGGTCGAATTCCGAGACTCAGCTCCTTCTACAATTCGGATCCCACAAAAATCTCCGGAGCATTGGCACGGTGGCGGAGGTTTACTATAGAATTATCGCTAATAAGAAGTCTGGAATCGACTCCTTAGCGGACCTGAAGGGGAAAAGAATCGGCGCTGTTAGGACCACTTCGTCCGAATATTTCGTCCAGACATATCTTGCTACCGTCGGACTAAAACCGGCAGACTATACAATCACAAATGGGTTTGGATGTCTGCAGGAGCCCTGCGCTGCTAACACATTCCCTGCTATGCTTAGAGATGGCAGCATCGACGCTATCGGGATGTGGGAGCCATCAGTCGAGCTAGGCGCCGAAGCCCTTGGCTCCGATGCGATTGTGTTTGGGAGTAATCAGACGATTTACCGAGAAATATATAACCTCGCCACTACTGTCGAAAAACTCGATGACCCGAAGAAGAGAGAAGAGATTGTACAATTCTTGAAGGCCTTGAAGCAGGCAGAGATTGTCTTTCAGAGCGATCCTTCAAAAGTCATAACTCGAGCTGCGGAGGCTGTCAAGACTAATAGCACTCTCTTGGAAGCGGTATGGCCTGTTCATAAATGGGATGTGCGTGTGCCATCGGATATGTTAGATGTGCTGGTTGATGAGGACAAGTTCGTGGCTTCGAATGGTAGAAGGGAACCCCTTCCTCGAGAGAGTCTCGCTACACTTATAGATCCAAGTGTCTTGGATGAAGCTTTGCGAGCTTGACAAATACACCCGAGAAAAATCACCAGCGTAAAGGTATCCCAGATTCCAGGGCTACTAATATTTGATTTAGTTAAGAGAAGAAAGAGAGATAAAGAGGGAGGGAGAGGGGATAAAAAAGAAAGAAAAAGCAATTGAAAAGAAAATTTTCAGATCCCACGGATTCTGCGGCTGGGCGGCTAAAATTCTAGGGGTCGTTGCAATTGCGATTGGAAGTTTGAAGTGCGAGCGAGAATAACTCTAAGCATGGGTTAGGAAAATCGAAACAAAACACGCTTTATAATAATTAATTTCATTAGCTCTGGTTTTACGCGGTACCTACATGAGGCTATCTCTCAATCCGGCATATTCTTAATTTATGTGAAGCTAGAAAGCTATTTATGGCACGGGTTATACGTGTCACGTTAACTTATCTGGTGAATGGTAACTTAGTTACGAATGACCTTGTCACCGCTCCTCAAATCCACATGGAGATGATCATATTACATAGAGACGATCATATTCAAACGTGCCTCTCGGGCATACCGGATATTAAAAGACCTGGCGTATTAGCTTCAGCATTCAGCTTTAGATGTGGGGGAGGTCGGTGGGCGTAGGATGCAGGATATTCCCTTTAAAGGAAGGTGTTATTAGTTACCTAAGGGGCGTTTACCATACAAGCCACACACACGAGCCTATACGATGCTGTCTCATTGGTCTAAACAACATGAACGTCCTCCTTATTCATTCGGAATACTTTATTTTCACCATGGCTAGGACGAACTCCGGCATTATAAAATCATGATATGACCACTAGAACTACTAAGCCGGTCCCGATTTCTTGCTCATCCAAGATCTGACAATATTCCACCTTGGCAATAAGAGATATATAGGCATCATGGAGCTCACTCTGTTAGCGGTTGCTGCTACTGGGTTCTTGGTTAGTATCACGAGACCCTATTCGAACATTCGAAGCCCGAACTAATAAAAGTCTTAGTTCGTTCCACTTGGGCATTGCTTGAGACCGCGGACTACGGATGGGATATCTAGCTGCGGAAGCACTTGGATGCCCAGGGACGATGTCACGATTGCCCAAGGAGGTGATACGCGCAGAGGCTTTAGCACTGCGGTACAAGCCTTCTGTAGCGCGGCCAATGGACAGACGGTGCAGCCTAGTGGATATCTTTCCATGGCAACGGAAGTCTTCCTTAGCGGGGGAAAGGATCCGGCTTCGTATGGAATCCTAGGATTTGTATATTGTATGTTGGCTTCTGCGAAAAGCCGTGCGTGGGTCTAACAACCAGTGTAGTTGAGGTCCACAATAAGGAAAGCTCAGATCATACTATTTCAAGTCAGTGCTTCGATTTACCATCTGCTCATACGTAGATGTTAGCTGCTAACTTGAACCAGCCGAGAGCTGTCAAAACTACCTCCTAGCATTAAGCGCAGAGGGCGGCAACTGTTCCGGAGAGACCAACCACGATACTAAAGGTGGAACTTGGCAGGTTGGAAACAATGGTGTTTCGTACCACGCCCTGGCCAACGAAGTACCGCCCAAGCAAGATGCGGTTAACAAACTGTTCTCCGGCTCAGCTCTGGGGGCACAAGACGTCAACAAGGGATCCGGTCCGCCCTTGAATCCCTGGCCTCTAGATTCTCTGAAAAGCGTTAAGCCTACGAATTGTCATAGCCATAATGACTACACCCGAAACATCCCTATTTACTCGGCCATGAGTGCAGGATGTATTGGGATCGAGGCTGATGTGTTCCTATCGGGCGGAGATGTCATCATCGGACACACCATCCCAACTCCAGGAAGGACCTTGAAGGTTCAGTACACGCAACCGCTACGAGACATACTAGACCACAACAACGGGGGCTCTCCGGGTAGTAGTGGCTTATACCAGGCCGAACCTGGCCGGAGCGTCACATTGCTGGTAGATTTCAAGACTTCCGATAGCGGGACCTTGGATGCTGTTGTGAAGGCGCTGCAACCTCTTCGGGACGGCGGATACCTGAGTCACCTTGACGGGGGCAATTTTGTCGAGAAACAAATTACTGTCGTAGCTAGTGGAAGCGCGCCGTTCGATCGGATCAACTCTGGCGACGGTGTTCCTGACCGAGATGTATTCTATGATGCCAAGGTGGACCAGTGGGACTCTAAATTCACCAGTGCGAATTCCTACTACGCGTCGGCCGACTTCGAGGGTGCGATCGGAAGCCCGGGGAGCGCGAGTGCTTTCAGTCAGGATCAGAAAAATAAAGTCCAATCTCAAGTACAGAATGCTCATTCGGCAGGGCTTAAAGTTCGATATTGTAAGTTCAGTTTGGAGGTTTGACATATTTACTAAACAAGCTGACATGACATAGATAATTTGCCAGGAGATTACCTCTGGGAGCCACTGGCGCAGCTCGGTGTTGATCGGCTGAACGCTGACGATATGTATGACACAGCAAGGCTCCCTCGGGTATGAGGGGGTGGAAATATATATATATATATATAGGTATATATTGGTTTACTCATGAGTCATAGTGTAGAAATGTTAGAGGGTTAAGTAGTAGACCAGTTAGTTCAATAGACTTTCTTGTTAACGGGGTTGCCGTGCAACATGCTGAAATATGTGATCATGTAGAACTTAGAAGTGTATTCGGGTTGGACGGCAACGAGGTTGACCTCCTGAGGGTAGGCCCCCTTAAACACATATTCCATTGTGCCAGTTAAGCTCCAGGACTGTACTCCGTTCTCGGAATCACGGTAGGTAGGTACTTATACAAGTTGCTGCGCAGACACTGTCTCGTACAGCAAGAGCTCGGTACCTCCCTAGTACCTAACTACCTACCCCACTACCCCACTACCTCCAATAATTTTCTGTGATTCATTCAATCATACCATACATTTATTATACTATTTATCATTCACCATTCTCATTCTCCTTCATAACCATTTTGGTGCGTTATAACTTTCACAACCTTTCCAACAATAAACTCATTTTCGTACACGTTTTGATACTCGTAAAAGCCGTAGGGCTATAACACAGTTATGGACCCCCTACCCGACCCGACAGTCGATCTTGACTGGTCGGGCTATGCGGGTTCAATTCATGAACGCTTCCGTGCCCAGGCCGAGAAGCACCCCGATAGTATCTGTGTCTTGGAGACCAAGTCCTCGACCCAACCCGAGAGACGCTTCACCTACCGTCAAATATACGAAGCTTCCAATGCCCTTGCTTGGTATCTTCACAATGCCGGCATCACAAATGGGGATGTGGTGATGATCTGGGCCCATCGCTCTGTTGATTTGGTTATTGCCTTCATGGGTACTCTGGTATGTGGAAACTATATATTTATATATTTATTTATATATTCATGTACCAAGTCAAACTTCATGTTTTAGCTAACCTTAAGCTTCGAACTCAAGGCATCCGGTGCCACTATGACTGTCCTGGATCCTGCATATCCCCCGGCTAGACAGAAGATTTACCTCGAAGTATCTCAGCCACGAGCCTTAATCAAGATTGGCCGTGCGACTGACGAGAATGGCCCTTTGGCAGACTTGGTTCAGGACTATATCGACCAAGAGCTTCAACTAAAGGCCCAGGTCCCCGAACTACGCCTCCTTGACAACGGCAGTCTCTTTGGAGGCCAGGCAGGCGCTCAAGACATCTTCAGCGATGTAAGGGGTCTTGCATCGTCGCCGCCTAATGTGATAGTTGGGCCCGATTCGAACCCTACCTTGTCCTTCACGTCAGGAAGTGAAGGGCGGCCGAAGGGAGTACTTGGTCGCCATTTCAGTCTGACCAAGTATTTTGATTGGATGGCAGAGCGCTTCCATCTGTCATCCGAGAGCAGATACACCCTCCTCTCCGGCCTTGCCCACGACCCCGTACAGAGGGACATCTTCACACCTCTCTACCTCGGCGCCCAACTTCTCGTCCCATCCAAAGAGGATATTCAACACGAAAAACTAGCTGAGTGGATGCGTGAAATGAAGCCCACCGTAACCCATCTTACCCCGGCCATGGGCCAGATCTTAGTTGGCGGTGCCACAGCCGAATTTCCCAGTCTAGAACACGTCTTTTTTGTCGGCGATGTGTTGACGACTAAGCAGTGCCGGTCTCTTAGGCAGCTGGCCGTGAACGCTAATATCATTAACATGTACGGGACTACGGAGACTCAGCGATCCGTCAGTTACTTTGAAGTCCCGAGCCGGGCAAGAGATCCCGAGTTCATGGGTAAACTTAAGGACACAGTTCCGGCAGGGCAAGGAATGCAAAACGTCCAGCTCCTGGTGGTCGATAGGGAAAACCGAACCCGACAATGCCAGGTCGGCGAAGTAGGAGAGATCTTTGTTCGGGCCGCCGGCCTTGCTGAGTGAGTTGGGTTTTATCAAGTACATTATTTCTATCCTGCTAATCGTTTCGCTTCTAGGGGGTATCTAGGCGACAAAGCTATGAACGAACAGAAATTCTTGACGAATTGGTTCGTCGACAATGAGACATGGGTTGAGGCTGACAAGAAGACGAGCAATAATGAACCTTGGCGACAGTACTATAAGGGCCCGAGAGATCGGCTTTACCGTACAGGGGACCTAGGACGTTACCTTAAATCCGGAGACGTCGAATGTACTGGCCGTGCTGATGATCAGGTCAAAATTCGTGGGTTTCGTATTGAGCTCAACGATATTGACAGCAATCTTAGCCAAAACCCATTGATCCGGGATTGCAAGACCCTCGTGAGAAGAGATCGCAACGAGGAACCGACTCTCGTAAGCTACTTGGTCCCCGAAGCAGCTGAGTGGCGACGTTGGCTTTCTTCCCGGGAGTTGGAGGAGGTGGAAGATGAGGGCGTTGAAATGGGACCTACGCGTGTTTTTCTCAAGAAGTACCGGAGTATGCAAACCGAGGTACGAGATCACTTGAAGTCTCGACTACCGACGCATTCCGTGCCGAGCATTTATATCGTCCTAGACAAACTTCCCCTGAATCCCAATGGCAAGGTCGACAAGCCGAACCTGCCGTTCCCGGACGTTACTGAGATTGTCGAAGATGCCTCGGAGGAAGATTTAAGAAGTTGGCAATCGTTAACTACCACGGAGCAAGCAGTGGCTCAAAAATGGGCGGATCTCATCCGGGGAATCAACCCGAAAACTATCCGACGGGACAATAACTTCTTTGATCTGGGTGGACATAGTCTATTGGCCCAGCAATTTCTCCTGGAGGTCCGCAAGGGCTTGGGCGCGGATGTGTCGATCAACAGCTTTTACGAGCATCCAGATCTAGCTAGTTTCAGCTCCCATGTTGAGAAGAGAGTTGGAGAGGCTGGTGGCGCCGACAGCGGTCCTAGTGACGCGCAGGAGGGTGACCCAGCTTATACCAAGTCCCTAGACGAGTTATCGAGTCAGCTACCCGAAAGATACCAATCTGCTGACCTTGAGGCAATTGGTACACCCGAGCACTCTACGATCTTTCTTACGGGAGCAACCGGGTTTTTAGGATCATATCTTGTGAAAGATATCCTCGACCGGACATCCCGTGACATCAAATTGATCACACACGTCCGCGGTGCCAAAGACTCAAACGCAGCACTCCAGCGACTTAGCCGTTCTCTGCAAGGTTATGGCTTGTGGAACGACGACTGGCAGGAGAGATTGAGTGCCGTCGTGGGAGATCTGTCAAAACCCCAGCTCGGCGTTGATGATTCAACCTGGCAGCGATTAGCCCAGGAAGTCGACGTGGTTATCCATAATGGAGCCACTGTACACTGGATCCGAAAGTACCAGGACATGATGGCATCCAATGTGTTGTCGACCATCGATGCGATGAAGCTCTGCAACGAAGGGAAGGCGAAGGTCTTTTGTTTCGTAAGCTCGACTAGCGTTCTCGACACAGATTACTATATCAACTTGTCAGAGGAGCAGACGAGGACAGGCCAGGGCGCCGTGATGGAGAGTGATGACATGAATGGGAGCCGCACTGGACTTGGCACGGGGTACGGGCAGACTAAGTGGGTGTCAGAACAACTTGTTCGAGAGGCTGGACGACGAGGTCTCCAAGGCTCGGTTATCCGTCCAGGATACGTGCTAGGTGATTCTCAGACCGGGGTCTGCAACGTCGACGATTTCCTGATCCGAATGTTGAAAGGGTGTATACAGCTCTCAGCACGCCCCCGCATCATCAATACTGTTAACGCTGTTCCCGTGAACCACGTTGCGCGAGTAGTTGTTGCCGCCGCTCTGAACCCTCTCCAGGACGGAGTGAAGGTAATCCACGTTACGGCCCACCCGCGTCTTCGCATGAACGAGTATCTATCGATACTGGAGTACTACGGCTACAAGGCTCCAGAGATCAGCTACGACTCCTGGAAAGAGGAGCTAGAGAAGTTCGTGTCAGCCGGTACCCTCGAGAAGGACCAAGAGCAGCACGCGCTCATGCCGCTGGCACATTTTTGCATGAATGACCTCCCGGCAACCACCCGTGCCCCGGAGCTGGATGACAGAAACGCGGTCTCGGTGCTCAAGGCGGACGGTGACAAGTGGACTGGAATAGACGAGAGTTCCGGCTACGGAATTTCCAGGGAGGACGTTGGAAGATATCTCCGATACCTAGCCGAGATCAAGTTCATCAACCGACCGACCGAGAAAGGAAGGCAGTTGCCTGATATTAGAGCAGACATAGTGCAGGCACAAGCGGTAGGGGGCACCGGAGGTCGTGGAGGCGCCCCTTAGTCCGGGATATTATAGACCTCAGTCCTTCGCTATCGATAATGTGTAGGGCAGGCGTTAGGTAACTCGTCGGTGGGGAAAAGGGTGAATACACGGAAAAGTTACTTGATTTAAACTCCATTAAGCCTGCTAGAGACAGTGAAAATAACATCCCAGGGAAAGATGTTGGAATGTAGCTTCCCCATTGGGGAGTATGCTCAGTATCATTCGAGCTATGCAGGCCTCACATGTATTGCCGAATTAAGACAGATAAGGCGATGATTAGGTATCTAGGCAGATTCTGCGTTAATAATGAATGGTAGGCCTTAGAAGTCTCCAGGTCGGCTCCCGGAGTAGAGTGAGGAGTGCAATGGGCGTTTTCGTCATACAAGGTAACAATCTATTGTATTACATGATCGTTCGCCAAGTAAATCATCTCAGTAAGAGACACTGCGAAAGCACCTTACTTTCACCTCCTCCCCTCCCCCTCCCCCTCTCCCCTACATTTTTAAAATACCGAACCAACACGGCATGTCAAGATAACAAAAATTGGTGTCTGATATGTATTTCCTCTTTCTCCTGGGAGAGCTCTATCATTAGACGGATGACAGTGCGTTTAGGGAGTATGTTTGAACAGTGATGCCAACTTGAGGGTTTTAGAGACATATAGGCGGGTTATTAGGTATCATTTCTAGTAAACACCTTACTATTTTGAATTTACAATTTGAAACCTCCACCCTACACGCTCTTGCTTCACTTCGAGTTGACGAGTGGCAAAGATGGATTTGATGAGTCTTGGCACGGCCCATGAAGTGACCCAAGGCTGAAATTTGGCGTTGGCCTGTACAACTTGCGTAGACGATCATATGTGCCTATTTTATCGTAGCGTAGCAAGCTCTCTTCTTTTAAGGCTTTATTCCCAATTTTGCTAGGCCTCATAGACTCCTCCGTCGGCAGGTTTATAAGTACCGAGTCAGGTATGATTCATTCCGGTGTTTGATACTTGGTGGTTATAAGCGGTTTTATGCTGAACCAGCTCTCAGTTTGAATATTTATTCGTATTGGCTCTCCATTCTGGTTCCCATGATCATGTTCTTGATATTGTTTCTTGCACTCCACACGATATTCTCGGTCTTGCCCTTCTCACGGATCTCTCCGTCTTTAACGGTCTGAATATCACTGTCGCCATTTACGAGACCTCTTGCCTTGTGGTGGAAGAAGATGGGCGGAGTGACGCTGATGCATTTTGCGTCGAGTCCGCGATCGCCGGCTACCGCGGGATCTTCGACGCCCCATGTCGAGACCGCTCGTCTGCAGAGTCCAGCTAAAGCGTTATCGAAAGGCCCTGTTAGATGATCTACCGACAGGTCGAAGAGGACTTTGCGAGCTCCTCGCTGCGAAAGGGCGTATGCGAAAGTACATATGGGGGCGCCTGTGATATGCACCCAACGTGTGTGCTCAGGATAATCCCCGAAGTTGACAAGGCCAGTAACCTTATCTTTCGGGGGTACGGTCATATCCTTCTCAATGACGAACTTCCGTGACATGTATTCGATGCTGGGGTCATCGTCAGGTTTTTCTAGGTTCTCATCTAATGTCTCGGGAAAAACTTCGCCGCAATGACCAAGCCACATGAGATCCCACTCATCGCCGTAGGGGGAGTTAGGCTTCGCGGCGGAGGAGAGCAGGGCTCTAGCACCTTGAGCAATTCTCTCTAACTGGGGTTTGAGTCGTACATCCCAGTCCATGTCGTCTTCCATAATGAGAGCTGAGCTTAGGTCATCGGAAATAATGCGGCGAACTGCATCCATATGCCCTCTCCAACTTCCTAGGTTTGTTTCCCAGAGCTTCTTCCGATCTGTACCAAACGGTACAGCTTTATCTGGAATCGTCTCTCCCTTCACACCATTGACCCACTCGACATGGAACCCGGTCAAAGCGCTAGTAAGTGCGATAGCATCGCGCTTGTCGGTCCGCTCAGGAAGACCGACGATGAAGATCTTCTCGAAGCCCAGAGTCTCGTTTGCGACTCGATTGACGTCTACGGGAGTGGTGTGGCCCTTGTAATCCTTACCATAGAACCGATCGGACTTCCCCGAAGAGGACGCTGACGGGGTATGAGAAGAGCTGTGGCCAATAGAATGAAGGTCGAGATTTGTAGACCGCGGTGTGAAGATGAGGAAGCAGACTACGAGAGAGAATGCCGCGATGCTAATCACGATATGCCTTGGTGGTTGACGAAGTGCCGCCATTTTAATAGACTGTACTCATTGGGTTGAGGTTGAGTGATCACGACGTAGTTGCTCAAATTTCCGAATGCGGCGCCGAAGGGTTATGAGCTAAGATAGGAAGAGGAATCGTGATCTTCAAGGAAAGTAAACTAAACGAATGTACTATACATCAAGCTTTCGTTACTAGGTGTGTTGGTTACCTATTATTAGTATGTAGGAAGGAAAGAGGACAGGAATCCAACTTGCAACAATTTCGTACGTCGTCAAAGCCTTGTAAGATTACCTAAGGCGACTAAGTTTAAGCAAGTACATTTGAAGGTTAGACTTCCATTTTCTTTGTCCACCCTAGGTACAACAGTACCTGTGTATGTACTACTACATCTTATCTCCCGAGGCTGCTTATGTACATACATAACCTCTACCCCCACCATTCTTCTACATTCCGCGCGGCGTGTTTTCTATAAATTAGCCGTGTTAGCCCTTTATCTAAGCATATGATACCTGCGTACCTGTAGGTACTAGGTAGAGTCATTAAGTTCTAGATGTATATAATTACGTGGTGGCACTAGTATCCCCGTATCCCTTACTTGGATTCTGCGCTCTTTACCTAGGTACCTAGGGAAAGCGCACGAAAGTAATTATATGAATCACACTTTCAACGAATATGGGACTAAAGTCGGTCGGGGGCGAATATTCCATAGCTCTAATTTTCATCTTCTAAGTGCCTGTGTGATACATTTGTGCGAGCCTTTCGCATTACCAGGGGTATCTCGCAACAAACCAACCCGTTTTGACTTAACAGCCAACGATCAACCAACCAACCAACGGAGATGCTTTTCCATAACCGCAGAAACACCATTCCGTTCCGTCATCTCGACACAGGCCTACACCCCTCTAGCCTGTGTCTGTCTGGGTTCCCTTTGGTATCAATCGTCAAATCGTACTCTTCAGTCCTGATGCAATAATCGCTGCAAAGCAAACATCTACAACGCCGATTCGATATGCGGCTGAGATCAAATCTGGATGCTCTGTAGATGTGTGTTGGTACAATCATCACTATACAATGATTGTAGCTCTTCTGCAGAGATATACTCTGCAATAATGTCAAGATCTAGAAGCATGAAAACCTCGACCGAAATGCGTCCTTGAAAATGCGAACAAGCTTAATATACCGAACGCCTGGGAATGCTTGCCAATATGAATGACAACCGAAAAAAAAAAAAAAAAAAAAGGGAATGCACCTAATTGGTGAAATGTGCAATCCATGAATGGGGTAAGCGTCGATTCGATAGTAGATAGAGTCCTAAGCTTCATATAGTTAGGCGTCTTAAAAGTAGTAGTATCCACCCCAAAGGACACAACCGCGGCTCGAGAAGGGAGATCAAGCTTCAAAAAACAAATTCGCCTGTCTGAAGCTCTTCAATGAAGTCATCTAAGAAGACGATTCTGAAATGGCCAGAATACTTTCCAAGGAACTCCGTATTAGTCCAGGCAGACGAAATCGAATGTTTCCATGTGACCAATTCAAGCTTCCATCCCTTTTCTAGCGCTCGGGTCGCGTAGTGTAGGAAGCCGTTAGAAAATTCAGCTTCAGCTGCGTCTCCGGTAGCTAGTACAATAGTCCCGGGACATGAGATATGATCCCACATGCTATTCATCATATTGAGATGAAGGTTCTCGTCTACGCCTTGCTCCCCATTTCGAACTTCGTAGGTCACCGCTACCCCGTCATCCCCAACGGACTCTCCCGTGCTAAGGTCGTGCACGTCAGAAGGGGTCGTTTTAGGTGATCTTCTGCCTCTTCGCTTCGAGTGGCTTGGCTTTCGCGTCTGCACACGGCAGAATATGTTCATCTCGTAGTATAGCTCCTCTGCCTCTGCGAAGTAGGGCGGCCAGTGCATTCGGGGGTTACTGGCGGAATAGCCAGGTGTAGACCCAGCTAGAATTCTCTTCTGCACAACCCTTTCCCTTTCCATTAAGAGGGCGAATGTCCTAAACGAGAATGACGGTACAGGTATTCGATGACTCTGGGGAATCTGTCTTGAAGCCTTGATAGCGTCGCAGAAGCCAATGAAAATATTGGACATGTCCACGAATAGATGTAGTTTGGATTCTCTATTCGGATCAATCACCTTGTCTATGTCCACATGCTTCATCAACTTCCAATAGAAGTGTTGACGAGTGGCGCCAGTGACATACTGGTGCGCTGATTGTGGTCCGGAGTGCACATTGTTGAACGTATACGACGTCGAATGCTCTGCAGATTGACTCGTAGCAACTGGAATAGATAATCCTTGTTCTTGGCTCACACCAGTCTGGGAAACATCAGGTGTCGTGATAACATGCGACGCTTCGAGAGCCTGAAGGAAGTCCCAGTATTGGTACTGCTTAGCCATCTCCATAGTCTCGGACAAGGAGAGGTTTCCACCAAGGAACCACAATATAAGCTTATGGAGTGCTGAATCGTTACTCGATCTTATTCCTTGCAAGATTCTAGCCGCCGCCATGTGAGCTGGTGTCACATGAATCGGAGATGGAGAAGAAGACGTGCCCGGGGAGATAGAGGATGGTTGATCACCATGGCAATAGTCAATACCATTGTTGAGGCTTGCTGTGGGAAATAGCTGCGAATATGTTTGCGTAGACACGGATAAGGGTAGCCCGTAGTGCTGAAAATTGAGATGCTCCTTAGCACCATGACGTTGGGTGATGCTGGAGAATCTAGCACATGAACCAGGTGTAGTGATATTGGTATCCGAGGTGCTTCCTGAAGAAGTTGAAGTTGGACTGCTTCTGTCGTGACTCTTGGTAGTAGTAGCTATAGTAGTAGTAGTCGTGTCCGACTCTTTATCCGTAGCACACGAAATAAACACGCCGTTGAGGATCTCGGACAAGCCATCTCCAAGTCGAGGAATCGACCTACGCTTGACAACCCGGGACCCATTGGGGCCAGGTTTCTGTGGAGTGGCCTTCATTTTCGAGTCTGGTGTGAGCAGTATGAAGTCTTAGTCACGCGTTACTTCGAAAGCCTTCTTTGAAAAGGGATGACGCTATTAGCCCAGAATATTGACTGCAGACTCGGGTCGACAGGTAATCAGTTGAAGATTAAATTGAGAATGATCTGCTTGATGTCAAAAAATAAGTTTCAAAGTTCAAGGGTCGCGTACATTGAGATTGGTAAATATCGGAAGGATAAGGATGGATGGAGGATAGAAGAAGTAGAGAGATGCTCAATGCGCGACCATATCTCGTGGGATGCGACGAAATGAGGACGGAATCTCAAAAATGAGCACCTGAAGTAGTAAAATATACTTCTGGTGCATCCAGTGAAGTGATAGGCAGAATGTGGGTAAGATCTATGAGATGCAAATCTGGGGTGACCTACCTGTGAAGAGCGTTGCTAGATTAGAGAGGCGATTGTCAGGCGGATCTCTGGTGTTAGAAATGTCCATTCTGGTTATGAAAACTTCAATGCAAAAGATAGCAAGAGAAATTGCAAGAGAAGCTGAGAGAGGGGCTAAAAGCAGAGAATGAATTTCGTAGCCGTCAAATTTAGGTGCGGGAGTATTTATGATAATGAAAAGTTCTGGTATGTCGAGCAAATGGTTGATGTTGATGGTCGATGACGAGGTTCGATATTTAGGTAAGCCTACGCCGTAGGTGGGTTAGGTACCTAACTTATGAATGCCAGCTAACTCTAAAAGATATGTAGGCGGGGTCAGCCTCAATGCCCCCACATCTTTCTTTGCTAATGTACCTGCATGTACTTATCTCCAAAATACACATATTATCCAAATGCCCATGTATATAAAAATAACCTTAAAAAAGTTACTTGTTTTTTTTTTAAACAAATTTAATAATAATTTCATTAATATTATTAACATTTAGATATTATTATATCTATATATTTTATTTATAATGATAAATATAAATATGCTTATCATTTGAAGAAAATGTACATGAAAGTGAGGTACTTTGATTTCACGTACCTTGGTGTAGCTACATCAATATATTATTCATGTGCGTACATGTGCGCGCGCTGTGCATTGATGTTCGGATGGTCCGGGCTTTGATGCATATAAAAATGGGGGACACTTTCTCACTCGCATGGGCGGGGTTTTTAAGATCTTGTACCACTTAACTAGGTGGAATAGCTTTTCTAGTATTGGGTTTTTAATTTATGTACGTGTAAGGCGAGTCACCGTGGTACCCTCTAACACCTATATTTTATAATACTTTTAATATCTGTTAGGTGGGATTCAATCATAGTTCATTTATTACCTAGTATTCATCCTTAAATTTATATATGAAGTAGGCACCCAGGTAATCTTGAAATATTAGGGCAAACGGATCTCGGATTAATGTAAGTTGCTGGAATACATATACTTGTACCTAGTGTAATTCGGTTTCTTGGAAGCACACTCCAGGAACGACCCCGCAGATTAACGTTTCAACGCCGTTCCAGCGTTCTAATATATTCAATTTTCCGTTTTCTCCATCCGAATTACGTAGGTACCTATGTATGTACCTACCTATAAGGAACCTGTCTGCCTGCATAGGTACCGTCTGGTACGGTATAAGTACATGACCCAACCGAGAGGGAACGGCTATGTACCTACGCTAGGTACATAGTTCGATCAACTTGATTCGATCGAGCAATTCCCTGTCTACTACTACCAATTTCTACTTTACCCCGGTCGGTCGAATTCACCTTTTAACCATTCACCATACAAGCTTAGTGGGCGACCTAGATGGCATTGTTCGAATTCCCTTTCGCTTATTGATCGTATGCACTACTGCTACTATCGTCCTTCGACATCAGCAGAGTCTACCGACCTTTCAGACTACGCTTTACGTGGGATACCGACCGATCTCTGTATTTCAGCGAAGCTACCACCATCTCGCACGTCGATTCGAATCCTCATCCTCACCATCACTCATTCTCGGTCATCCCTAATATCGATTGCATTTGCATACCTACGTAGAAACGTCTTAAGCGCCATCCCCAAGCCCAGATGTGGCCATCTGTCGATTCAATACCTGCCGCTTATTCGAACGTTTCGTCATTTATAGACTACTACATTGGCCTTTCCTAGCTTAGATATATTGCCTGGATGAGGTCCGTTTCCCTCACTGCTCGTCTACAGCCTACGAGCAGTATCGTCATCTTCCAGCATATCTTGGCCAACGTCTTCTAGCCATCTACGTATACGACACTTTCCTAAGGGCCGAGTTTTGATAGCCTTACTATCTGCCAACATATTCGCATATGATAGGTTTCAATCACCGATAGTATCAATCGACCCTTTTTAGTTGGCCCACCCCCCGATTCGTTATTCGAACCGAGTGCTGTTATTTCGAGGTGGCTTGTGCCAGGTAATCCTTTGGCTTGCAAAAGTCAGTTCTACTTGTTGCATAGTAGATGTGGTCAAAATGGACAACTTCTTCGGCAACCAGCTCTCTCAGGAGGAGCTGCAGCGCCGCCATGCCCAGCAACGCAATCAGAGACGCCAGGCTACGGTCTTGAATCAGCCAGCTCAACAGTCCCAATATTGTCCTGTCACCGGTGCAAACCCGGATGCTTCTATGGTGGGCGCTGATTCTCTTGACGACATCATCCGCAACAATTCCCAGGAACTCCAAAGACGACGGAGCCTGCCGCAGCAATTTCCAAATCAGATATCACAAGCAGACGCCGATCGGAGGATGTCCATGATGGAGTTTGGCAATAACGACTCTTCCTTTAGAGATTACCAATTCGGAGTCATGTCAAACTCGTCGGCTGACGCCATGAACGGCGGCTTTCCCAGTCTCAATACCAATATCACCATACCAGGCACTTCGGCAGGTTTCTCTTCCCCAACTATGCTTGCCGATGAATTTCCAACACTCTCCCCTGATATGGTTGGTAATATGATTGCCTTCTCTAATATGAACATGGGTCATATGGGCTCTGATCCTTCCATGAGCATGTTCACATCGGCGACTACGATGCCTAACGCATTTTCATCAAACTCTATGGATGGCCTATCGGCCGAATTCAGCATGGACTTGTCAAATGAAAATACTGCTATGGGTGCTGTTCCACACAACTCTAGCACCGGCATACCTGTAGATGCTGGCGATGATAGCATGATGAACACCTCTCCGCAATTCTCTCCGCCTAACCAACATGGCCAGCAGACGAGCCTTGGCTTGGATACTTCCATGAACGGTTTCCAACCTAGCATTTCTCCCCAGCCTCCTTCACAGGTTCCGTCCCAGAATCTCGTGTCGTCTACGCCGTCGTACGAATCTCCCATGGCCACCACAACCGAAACAACTCCGGAAAGCGGTGCTCCCTCTCAGCCAGTCATGCCGGCTGCTTCTGTCATGCCTTCTCAGCCTGCGAAAGAGAAGACCATCTATTCTAAGAGCGGATTTGATATGTTGAGAGCACTTTGGCTCGTAGCTACTCGTAAAAGCCCACAAGTTAATCTCGGCGCAGTCGATATGTCTTGTGCTTTCGTTGTTTGTGATGTCACGATGAATGACTGTCCCATTATATACGTCTCAGACAATTTTCAAAATCTGACCGGTTATAGCCGGCACGAGATCGTTGGCCAGAATTGTCGGTTCCTCCAGGCGCCGGACGGCAAGGTTGAAGCAGGCACAAAACGCGAGTTCGTTGATAATGGGGCTGTCTACAACTTGAAGCAAAAGATCGCAGAAGGCAAGGAAGTACAACAGAGCCTGATCAACTATCGAAAAGGCGGCAAACCTTTTTTGAATCTACTAACAATGATTCCTATCCCGTGGGATACTGGCGAGATTAGATATATCATTGGGTTCCAGATTGACCTTGTTGAATGTCCCGATGCCATCGCGTCGCATCAAGGACCAGGTACTATGAAGGTCAATTACAAGCATAGTGATATTGGCCAATACATCTGGACCCCGCCAGCGTCAAGTCAATGGGAACCAGAGAATGGTCAAACATTAGGGGTCGACGACGTGTCTACTCTGCTACAACAGTTTAATCCCAAAGGAGCCGCTTCTGACTGGCATCGGCAATCGTGGGACAAGATGCTTCTTGAGAATGCCGACGATGTCGTCCACGTGTTGTCCTTGAAAGGGCTGTTCCTTTATTTGTCGCCATCCTGCAAGCGTATACTCGAATATGACGCTACCGAACTTGTCGGAAACTCCATCTCATCTATATCCCACCCCTCTGATATTGTTCCTGTTACTCGCGAGCTCAAAGATGCCACCAATGGGAGTTCGGTAAACATCGTATTTCGCATACGAAGGAAGCAAAACGGGTACACTTGGTTTGAAAGTCACGGCTCGCTATTCGTTGAGCAGGGGAAGGGCCGAAAGTGTATAATTCTTGTTGGTCGAAAGCGCCCTGTCTTTGCGCTCAGTCGACGGGAGCTAGAGACAAATGGTGGCATTGGCGACAGCGAGCTATGGACGAAACTCTCGACTTCTGGCATGTTTCTATTCGTTTCCGCCAATGTTCGGTCTTTGTTAGATTTACAACCGGAGAATCTTGTGGGAACTAGCATTCAGGAGTTGATGCGCAAAGAATCGCGTGCCGAGTTCGGGCGTTCTATCGAGAAAGCGAGGAGAGGACGTATAGTCACCTGTAAGCATGAGGTACAGAATCGTCGAGGCCAGGTTCTCCAAGCCCATACCGTCATGTACCCAGGTGATGCCTCGGAAGGACAGAAACCGACCTTTCTGCTTGCGCAGACGAAGTTAGTCAAGGCGTCTTCGCGAGCGACCGGGCCGGCTGTGTCTACACTATCCGGTAGGCCAGGTTCTACGGGCCATTCATCCGCCGACCCCAAGACGATGTCTACTTTCACCGTGTTACAAGGCGGACCCGTACCAGACGAGCAGCGCTCCGGCATTACGTCCGCAGCTGCAGGTGGTGGCATGGCCCCCGGTAACCAAGACAGGGCTCTCGCCTCAGATGACAACATTTTTGACGAACTCAAGACGACGCGTTGCACCAGCTGGCAGTATGAATTGCGACAGATGGAAAAGGTGAACCGGGTGTTGGCCGAGGAGCTGCACGGGCTTCTGTCGAACAAGAAAAAGCGCAAGCGTAGAAAAGGCGTTGGAAATTTTGTCCGGGACTGTGCCAACTGCCATACTCGCAACACGCCTGAGTGGCGGAGAGGCCCGAGTGGACAAAGGGACCTATGTAACAGCTGCGGCCTTAGGTGGGCAAAGCAGGTTTGTACTTTCTTTTCCTAGGTACACACATGCTGTGCTCTAAGCTAACGGTATGCGCCAGACGGGCAGGGTCTCTCCCCGAAATTCTTCCCGTGGGGGTAACGGCGATGCGGCAAGTAAGAAATCCAACTCGCCCGTGCATTCATCTCCACTACAGCGAGAGATGCCCACAAGCGAGATTACCGAGCAGCCTTCCGAGGCAGATATTAATACGGCGATGAATAGATCGTCGGGCCCTAGCATGGTTTCTGGTACCGGCAACATCAGTACGACGCCGACGGGTTCGAGGCCCTTTTCCATGCCTCCCCCAAGTCAACCCCTACTTGGGACCGGTGCCCTTAGCAGTGAAATGACAGCTATCCAGGAAGAACGGGAGGTGAGCATGTAAAATACGTGCTTTCGTTGGTGTCCTTTTTATTGTGGCTATCTTTATTTCCCTTTTCGATTCCAATTATGATTGTGCAGAGATACCATATTCCGCTTCCTAACCCCTATTTGTCTTCTCTCACTCTGGTTCCCCTATGGCGAACTTTCACGCAGGTGTTCAATAGACGGATATCGAGGCTTCTACACGAGATACCTACCCTCAATGGGCTATTATTGAGGAGACTGGATGCATATACGCGGCGTCGGCTATTTTACGTTAGGCGTTCTTTGCTTTGATTCCTTTAGCTTGGTAGATTACCTACCTTGTTCTGCCAGAGTCGATTAAAGCCGGAAGATTGCTTCGTATGTGGATGGTAGATGGAAGAGTATGGGAGATCGGGACTGAGCGGCTTGTTAGGGGGTTTGTGTTCTGGAAGAAATTCGGCATGGTTTAAATGTTACCGGGTCCAGCTAGGACTCTTGTGGTTGCATCGATGGGACGACAAGGCAACGCGTATCCCACCTTTTTCGCACGATGGATTTATTCTTATTAAGCACACGCTTTGTTATGTTGAGATGACGTACACGAATATGAATGCCAGTTTCCGTTAGTCAAAGAAGAAAATTACATACTGTTACGCTGAAATATATTGATTGGAAGAAACTTATAGCTGGTAGAAACCGTCGGTGTCTTGATCTTGTGGATACTGGAACGGGTTCCTTAGCAACTCCTAAATATTAGGGAGGCAACGAATATGGTAGACTCCCGAGATCATAGTTTCTCTGCACATTGACTTCACGACATTGCCCCGAGAACCAAGATTTGCTGTGGAAGGAGGTAGATATGTTGCCAACACAGTTCAATGTCCACTATCGTGGTCGACTATGGAAGTTGCCTCGTAGGATGGTGAGACGAATAACATGAACTATAGTTAGGTACACCTAGCCTTACAGCACACTAATATCCTAAATACTTAGTGCATACATAGTACTACGTAGGACACCTTACACGTCCATACAATGATTATGCACTAGGTAGGTAGGCATATCATCTAAGTGCTAATACGATCTAGGAATGCGCATACCGAGCCATGCATCTAACAACACCTTGGGTCGCAGGATGGCATATCACGGGCGGCACTTGTGAGCAGTGTACAGGGTCATAGTTCGGTACGTATTGCCCGAGGTTGATTTGGGTACTCTTCGACTGCATACCTGGTGGTCGTCTGAAAGTTGGGATGCCTGGTAGTCCAGATGACATCCGAAGTGTGGTAGCAATAGACCAGCAATGCCGTCGTGGTAGTGCACAGCCTGCTCTGCGTTGCCGTTCTCTCAGTCGACTTGAGCCTCGGAGTTGATATTTACACCGCTTACTCCTGCGCGTCGTGCTGCGCCGTATGCCAACAACCGAAGCTACCCCTTGCCTGTGCAGTAGAGCTTCGAAGCACGTCAACCGGATTGCGCCTCAATATAAATTACACATTACTTCTCGGTCTATAATTATGGCAAGAGTTTTATTGTGTCCAAGTGTAACCGTTCTGTTAATTGGTCTATTCTATCCTGCCGTCTCATTGTATGGTAATACTACGTAAAGAGTGATCGACCGGTGGTATGGAACGATGTCTCATGCGGCGTAGCAATCGGTGCCCTGTACATATTATAGGAACGTTATTTTGGTCGAGTTCCCTATTATTGTTCTGTCGTTGATAAGCTAATAGTGAGCTGGACGAGCTACTCCTGATATAAATCGATGTTCTCCCGTATCCCATAACTTTCATGGATGCCTCTGGTGAATCGATCGACCAGGATCCGCACAGATTTGGCAAGCCGCGCGGGAGATGACCCCTGGCGGGTACTGGCGTTCATTGTCGAATCGGCTGCGTCGTCGGCGCCTTTTCGGGATGCGACGCTGTTAATGTTCGCCTGGAACATTGTAGATCTTGATTATTAGGTTATACAGCCTATTGGCTCGATCTATCAGAATCTTTAATGATTGGGGGTATGGGTTTCGAGGCGGAAGTAAAGTGACGAGGCACGTTTCATACCCATTAGCCAGATGGCGACAGCCATGTAGCAGAGTGCAAGCATCCTAAATTTAGACTAGTTGTTGATTTAGAGTAGATCGTTTCTCTAGCTGCGCAATGACAAAGATGCTCCCCATGAGAATGCGGAGGTAGCCCCGACTAGCTCTGCTAATCCAGGGGCTCAACGTTACATTTGTCATCCGTACCAGCCATGAAACAGCTTCTGAACAAACGACAAGGCCAATGATAGCCTCGTTGAAACCTCAAAGCCCGTATCTTCACAAGATCATCATACTCCTGTTTAAAGCGTCAGCAAAAGCAAGCCTTGCTAATTGCCATCTTAGGCTTCTGTTATGACGAAAGTCTTCTGTAAAAATCATGGAAAATCTAAGCATCGGTAAACTTAACGAATATCATGGTATTTTTGGGCCCCTAGACTAAGTCGTTTATACGACACTTTAGCTAACAGGGAAAGCATCTTCGTTTTGATACTTTGAAAGGTGTGTTTGGATGAGATACACAGCGTTATAAACCTTGCAGCCTAGTGAATCTCCTAACTGCTACTCCGTATCATGGTGACTACTCCAGGTTCGTGATGTTAGCACGAGTAGCTTGGCAGCTTGATCATATTAGTGATGGCAGGTGTTATGCTGCCTAGAATGTACAAAATATCTTGTCGCCACGCATAATCGAGCGTGCCCATAATCCTATATAGGAGAGATGCGATCGATGCTTAAATGTTGAGCCCATTTACTTGTTCCAAATCCAATGGTGCTATATCCAATATCAATTACTTTCTGTGGGAATATCCTCCGCATGATGTCCCCGACTGACATTATTAAAACAGTCCCTTGACCTAAACGCCGACAGTATGCAAATGTTGTCAAATAGGGAAATACCCTTCTTTGACAGCATGACCAATATCCAAGAACCATCTATAATCCTCGGTCTTTCCTATTGCCTCCATGAATCGCCACATAGGTCGGTTGATATGGTAAGAAAAGGTGAAGTTAGATTATGTAGTGTACTCTAGACCAGGTTTCGTTTTAGATCGAGTAGCGGTTGTGTATCGAATGATGGCCCTTTCCCTTCTTTGCGACCTTACTTAACTCTCTAACCACAACTCCTCCGACCTAGTTGTCAGCGATCTGTAGAGAGGGCGGGCAAAGCTCTGAGCCGGACTTGACGTGTCCGACATCGGTGAGACGAGGTCATGTAAACTCGCTAGATGGTCTTCGTTCGATCTTAAGGCTAAGGGAGGTTCCGAGTCCGACAGTAACAACGCCTCAGCCGTTGTCAAGTTCCCCGACTCGTCTGCCTCGTCCCCAGCTTCTCGTGGCCACCACGGTTCTGCGGACTCTCGCGGGCCTTGGTACCACCACTGATTTTCGAAGCCGTTGTCCACCGTCACCATAGCCGTGGACAACGACTCGAGCTCCCGGGCTCTTTCAAGATCATCGCTGCGGGGCCGTTCCGTGGAGAGGGGAACGGTCGTCGGGTTATTTGCGTAAGGTGATTCGTCGCCATCGTCATCTACTGGCCATGCCCACGCCGACCACGGTAGTCCATCTTCGCCTAGCCGGTATTGACTAGACGGTGCCGGTAACGCTTCCCATCCCTCCGGCTGCTCCCTGCTTGCTTGTGTGAAAGGTGGGAATGGTGCCGCGGAAGATGCATGGTGCACATCCCAAGGGCTATCGTTAAAAGGCGGAGGAGCCGACCTTCCTCGCTCGTGCAACGTTTCTCTACCTTCATTCCTTGACCCGACCCTTGGCCGGGCCCTTAGGTGTTCATTAGACTGCTCGTTGGTTTGACCCCGGGGACGCCCATGTTCTCGAGTCTGACCTGCGGCGCGGGGTTGCTGTGCGTGGTGATGGTGACGATGTTGCTGTCGCTCCTGGTGATGTCGTCCTGAATGCTCCCGACTACGATTCTGGCGTTGCTCTTGGGCGTTCAAGTAGTTGGTGTTGGGCGGAGGTACCTGACGAGGAAAGTTCCCCGAGTCCCTAGCGCTCTTCAAATTACGGGACATGTAAGTCACTGTGTGCGTCTGCGGGGTGTGCCGCTGAGACCACGACACGCCGAAGGCGAGCTGCACAAAAATCTGCGGCTTGGATATGTTGTTACGTTCATTTTGTATTGGTCTGTTCCGACTTTGGTCCATGATGATAGGTTCCGTCTTCCACATTCTTCAGAAGAAAAAGAAGAGAGGGGAGTGTGAAACAGGGTGACTAGGACTTGATAAAGAAGGAGGCTAGAGTGCAGCTACGGCTACGCCGTCGTGCTGTAATACCGTGGGTGAGCCGCTAATACCGTGCCAAGCCCTTGACGCCAGACGTTCCAAAAGGGCAGTTCGGTGCGGCCAACCAAAAATACTATAAGCCGGAGTGTTTCCTAATTGTAGTGGAGATTCCTCTATTATGCAATGATCTCTCTAGAGTATCCGAGATGATCTGAGCAGGCTTTTAGCGGCGTAATATGATAAGCCTCGGGAAACTAAATCCAGGCTCGACTAAGCGGCTAAGTATAAAGTATCTCTCGGAAACGAGTGGAATAATAGATGAAGTTAAGAAACGGAGTAGAAGTGACAATCCTGCTTGTTACTAGTTTGAAGGGTACGTCGGACGTGAGAGGTCAGTTGGAAAAGGGGGGGTGGTAGTAGTAGCACAGGTAGTAGTACAAGTAGTAGCAAGTAGTAAGAGTAGTAGTAGCAGTAATAGTAGAGAGGTGTGTTGACGATGATTTAAGTCGAATGTGAGTGGTAGAATTCAGAGAAGGAAGAAAAGACTGGTCCGTGAAGAGGGGCCGGCTGGCAAGATGATTTGCTCATTTCTCTCTCCTATCTAACCAATTCGCCCCAACAGACAAGACAGACAAGAGAGACAAGACACAAGACTGCAACAGTATCAAAGCAGTACCCGACACAGCATTAGGTATGTTGTAGCGTTGTAGCGTTGTAGCGTTGTAGCATAGCATAGCATATGGACATCAGATGGAGAGAGTACAATACATACCTTGTTTCCGGTACCGCTTCCAATCACCAACGGTCAACCAGGAGCTGTTAGATCCAACATCCATGGATGTTTTGTGCGGCACACATGGCGAAGCGATCCCCAGACCAGATGCATACACAGTAGGTACATTGTAAGTATGCCAGTATGCGTCGATGGACCGGTCCCGGTCCCGGTCCCAGTCCCAGAACTCGCAAATCCCAAATTCCCAAATTCCAATTCCACAGCTCCGCCTCACCCAAGCCAAAAGGAAAACGCTAGAAGATCCGCCTGGATGACCCCTGGTTTTTTACCCTTGGGGCGGGGTCCCCTTGACTTGGCTGCTTGGAGGATGGTAATCCCTGGGGGCTGTGTTTACATAGGTAGTATGATCTTAAAACTTTTCGAAATTGAGAGACATTGATCATATTAAAAGAGAATAAATGGACAACAACAAGATAACTAATACGAATAACTTTGTTTGCCAAGGCTACAGAAAGCCTAAGCGGTCGGAAATTGACCTTAACGGTGAACACAGACTACACAGTAGATCCAAATAATATCTAGAGATGGCTTCCTAGCCAAGTACTGCGTATTAACAAGCAGCGTTAGATTTTGGAAACCATCCTGGGACGCCCCTGAAGACAAGGAGCGGGAACTTTTGAATGCGAATGAGGCGATTCTGGATCGTCGGGATTGTTTCTAAGACCAAGCCACACACACCGCTCGACAGTAAAGTTGTAACGCCGGTAACGCATATTGATATGTAATATGTAGGTAGCTTGCTTGCTTGCTTGCTTGCTTGCTTGTTCGAAGTCTTGAGTATGTTGTTGCCTATGATAAGACGGGATTTAGGAATGCTCCTCATAAAAGCCAACTATCAATCCTAAGATGACGGACTTTGTCTTGGAATTTGCGTAGTGGATAGGAGGTAGGCATTTATTAATACATGCATGTAAGTCGATTGTTCTCTCTTCGAGAAAAAGAAACAAGATGGCGTCTCGAAATAATGAAACAGTAATAACTTGAGGAAATGATGACAACGTGAAGATTCAACAATTAAAGGGTACTAGAGTCTAGAGCATGTAATTGCATAACCTAGTGTTGTACATAGTACATTGAGGTGGGAATTCGGTAATCGAATAGCTACACCCGCACCCGCAGACCCGATACCTAGCCGTACCCAAGCGAAACTTATGGGGAAATGGGAAATCATTCCATTTTCCGACTTTATGTGAGCACCTTAAATAGCTCGCTACATTAAGCTACCGTACACTAATTGCGTCCAGAAATAGAAATAGAATCGCCTTACATTGGATAATCCATTAAATATCTATGTAGGTACTCGCATGTGCATGTGCATGCTGCAATGTGTAATATTAAATGTAAATGTACGACAACAGCACAGTTATGTAACATGGTTTGTTAAATGCAATCAATATGTATTAAGGTACGTTTCTCGGTCCGGGTATCAATATCGAATATCTTGGTAATTCCCGTCATTATCTACGAAGTATGGTGTCAAAATATATGGATGAGACAGAAGTCTCCTTAAATAGCGTTGTGGCGCTCGTAAGCGGTCCCGATAACATAAGTCTGATTGTCGAGGCATCAGATTATCAGACTTGTCATATATCGTCATATGAGATGACGCCAGGCAATGTCAACACTTCTAGTGTATTTGAAATATTATACAAAATTAACTAGTTCCATGTGAGTAGGAACTGCTCTAACTCTAACGTGTTTCGAATAAATAGGCCACAGATTGAACCGTGTGGTGTGGCTGTCTTTCCAACGGATCCTAGATCTAAATGACAATCCCCCTTACGCTGAGCTCGCAAATACCAAATATGTACGTATGTAACGCGACGGAAGTTCGTAGGAACTCAAGAAACCTGGAAGTGTTAGACAATTCCTTAGATAGGAAGACCACAATATGACGAGCATAACTCGGAAAGTAAACCTCGCTAGATTGAGAGATCCTGTCGACGACTGCCCTTCCTACTCTTTGTTACAGCGGATGCAAGTCGCGCTTGGATCGTATCGTGCGTATCCAAATAGCCTACCCATCATTGCAGGCAGATGTCTAACCGTTCGATAACCCCCGATTCCAACTCCAGCAACTGTTAGACGGCGTTTCTAGTCTAGTCTAGTCTAGTCTAGTCTAGTCTCATGCCGCGGTTCGCATTGGACTGAGTTCGACTTTTCCAGCGCTATCATTATCATCCCAGAAGCGTGTCTTTTGGTCCTTTCCCTTGATCATACCGTACACGTCGAACGGGTCGAAAAGCGTGACGAGAAAGTTTCTCTCTTGCTTATACCCCGGTCCGCTAATCTCCGTTACGCCATCCCTAGCGAGGTAAACCTTTGTGGACTTAGGCAGCCAGCGACGCGGGTGGCGGACGTTCAGAAGAACGCTATTGCAGAGCATGAGCGTCGCCTCGAACACATAGAAGAACCACTCATAGCGGATGATAGGGCTTAGCGTCGAGAAATCGGTGTCGGGCGACGAAAAGTTCACACTACTGATATCGAAGAACTCGACCGTTCGGTAAATGCATCTAGCCATAATGATTGCGCTGCTGATGTAAAGAGTGAGGAGTGCTTGGTTGACCTTGACATGATTGATCCCGTTCCGCAGGCATCTCATGTGAAAAGTTACGGCGAGAGCGAGAAAAAGGCATACGACGACTAGTTGCAATAGCAACGCGGCCTTGAGCAGCGTCTGGCCCATCTGTTGCAAGTCTACCGGCAGAGTCCGAATAGATTGATAGGCCGCCCCTATACCACTCAGCGTCTCGATAATGGTGGAAATAGCGGCGAAGGTTGTCAATACCCGCCCTGGGTGGATCGGGGAATGGTACGGGACGAAGTATAGTATGCGGCCGAGGACGTAGTAGTTGCAAAGCTCATACAAGGGACTAATAACTTGGTCAGTAACCCCTTAGCCTCAGGGAATCATCAAGCGAGTCGACTTACGGGGCGGCATAAATGAGACAGGTGCTGACGACATAGTATATAAGTCTCGCATAATTGAATGCCCCAAGTGTTCTGGCAATAAAGCCCGCCACAAACAGGAGAGAGCAAAAGACATATAAGCCAGTGAGCCTCCAGCTCTTATAATGCCTGGACCACATAGTTAGAGCTAAGTTATCGGTATGATATGTTCGGAAATACCTACATTGCCTGCCAGAAATGAATGCCACCAGTAACCGCAAAGGCGACTATAAAGAATATTGATGCTCCCTTATTTGGGGCGTAGAACCAGATACTACCTTCGACGGCTTTCCCGTTCTCCATGTTGATTCAATGAAGGCTTGATGATGCTTGGAAAAGTATGAGGGGATGTAATGAGTCAACCGTCTTCGTTTCTATTAATTTTCTTATGTTTGTATTCTTGGAATTGATCTACCTCGAGAAGTGCCATGGCTTTGATATACGATACTTTTTATATTGAACGTAGTAGCAACTATTCTTGGTTGTCCAAGTAAGTGACTATGCCATAGGTAGGAACGGAATTCAACCAATCGCATTGGATGACTACTAGGTAAGTACGGCGTATACTATGAGGCATAGTTAGAGTATAAAATTTTCCTAATAATACATAGCCATCCTAGATGTTGGAAGGCTAAGTAGAGTTGGCTAATTGGCCCTGACTCGGTACAATTACCCTACAGGTATGATGTAGCGTTGCAATCATCTTTGTTGTTAGGACTTTCACCGTGTCTGCATGTTGGGGGCAGTACAGTTGTACGGCGTATTACGGCGTATCCGTTGTGTTGGCTAAGATGAAGAAATTAAGAGAGATAGACTTCGATCAGGCGTGGCTGAGCGGCGACAAAGGATCCCAGCGATAAAATATGGATAATATCTTATCGATAAGAACGATTGGCTGATAAGCATGTCGTCATCGTACATCAATTCGTTAGTTACATGTAATAGCTAGGTACCCAAATCTTACTATTGTTAACTGTACTTTCTGTAAGGACAGAAAAACAACTACCTAGAAGTTATCCAGTAATACTTCTCGTACTCGTGAGTTCAACAGCTAGTATGTCCGAACATAAGATGCCTCAACTAGATGAGCTCGATAAGGCAAAACTTAAAAAGGCTTTCGACATTTCGAATTTCGACCTAAATGCCGTCATACGTGGCATTCAGTTGACCCTCGTCGGTGGTATGTCTATATCCCCGTACCTAAACACAACCTTGAAGACTTGATATATCTTGGCGATGGTGATTAATTAATCATCCCTTTCCTTTTTAGCTCATCGAGCCTTGCAGAATCCTGCCATATTCACAAATGACCATTACAAGCAAGCCGCCATAGCCGTTGGTGCCGGCATTGCTATCCGTATAGCCATTGCCCTCCCTGTAAGAAACCTAAGACTATAATTTAGTCGGACCAACTCACAATAGGATTAGATTATTGGAATCAAAGTTCTTCTGGGTATCTTGTCTTTGATATTTGATCTTGACAAGACCACTTGGGACGATACCCTGGTAAATGGCCTGGACTTGGTTGCCAACCATGTCCTCCAAATCCCGCTATTCTTGATGACTCTTATGAGATATATCACACCCACACTGGACAACCTGTACGTCTACCATGATCCCATGACAACCTGTAACAACCTGTTCCATAACCATTGACGTATAACCGGCAGGTTCATGGATTCGGTGCGATGGGTCGATATGACTTATGTCCAGAAGCATAAAAACGAGAACCCTGATACACTTCGGGATATGTACTACCCAAATCTTAGCGGGTATCAGAAAAGGGATGGAAGTACGCACTCCACAAGCACTGCTGAGGCTGGTACGATGTTTATGTGGCGATTCACCCGAAAGGCCTTGATCTCCTTGGCCGTATTCGCCCTATCATATGTTCCGTACATCGGTCGCTTCGTACTTCCGGCAGCTAGTTTCTACACCTTCAACAAGGCGGTTGGCTTAGGCCCGGCCGCCGTCATATTCGGCACCGGAATATTCCTGCCGAAGCGATACTTGGTCATATTTCTCCAGACATATTTCGCATCTCGCAGCCTGATGCGGGAATTGCTCGAGCCCTACTTCGCCCGTATCCAATTTTCTAAGGACCAGAAGAAGAAATGGTTCCGTAGCCGAGAAGGACTCCTTTTTGGGTTTGGGATCGGTTTTTACACACTTCTACGGGTTCCGTTACTTGGTGTGCTCATATATGGCATTGCCGAAGCGTCGACTGCATACCTCATCACGAAGATCACGGACCCCCCTCCGTCGCCGAAGGCATCCCGTTACGAGGTGGAACAGTTCGCGGCAAGCCAACAAGTCTGGAGGAACAAGCATGAGTTCCTGAACCTCCCGCTGGCGAATTTGGACGCCAGCCGTAGTAATCAACCTCCATCGTATGATGAAGCGATAAACCAAGGAGCTAGGAAAGACCTATGACGTGATATGGTTGTTGGTCTAGGGCATTGAAGCCTCGATCGCGAGGGTCATCTGCCTTTTGGCCGAGCTCAACTAGTTGTAGGATCGGGTCTATTTATCATTCAAGTACTAGCAATTAGAATTAGTATACAGTACCCTCCGATGCCCATCGTTATCTCAACACTTTATATCTTAAGTGGGTAGGTCATGAGAATACCGAGTTGCCGAGATAGGCCACTCCCTGTCTTTGATCCTGAGTTGGGACCCTCCTTATCAGCTTGATGCATCTTATGTATTATGCCACAGCTCCATTTCCTCGGTGTCAATAGTTATGATAAGGAGAAGAATTCCCGTGTGGGGGTGAGGACAGTTGATTGGCATGCCAGCACACGCTATGTATAACTAAGAACAGAATATATGCAGGTTTCTAACTCGCATGTACCCGACGTCTCGGACATGGTGCAGGCTACTATGTAGGCGTTCGAGATATCACGATGTCTAAGGCGACTGCGATTGGCGCCTCTCCGCTCTTACGATGCGGGGTATTCGAGCAACTACCCTCGATATAGGAGGTATATATAATTACCAACCTATAACTAACTATATAAATCTCGATAATAGAGAGCCTTACTGAAACAACACTGTCTATCTTGGCTATAAATAACAAATTGAACACACATACATCCCCTTCAACTGGGCGATATTGATGCTAACCTGATCTATCAAAATTAACCAAAAATATCTCTTAAGTTCTATATAATGGGCAAAACCGAGATTCGTACTGTTGGGAAAGTAAGCTTCGACAAGCCGGCATTTGAGCAGCTAAATATTCATGTAGGCTATACCAGTGAGATTACAAGTCATTCCGCAAACTAACAAATCGTAGAATCGATGGCATCCCGACAGTATGGACCTGAGGCATACCCGATTATTTAAAGGAGATAGAATTATATACTAATGCAGTCATAGTTCCGTTTGCTGGGACCATCAAGGATGGCGAGACGGTCAAGATTGAATGTCTAGATTGGCAAGTTCATATACCCTGCCAGACATATCTCTGATAAAATCTAATAGTATCCGTAGGACCGGGGGCCAAATAGGGAACAATGATAGCGCAGACGACATGCGCAATGTTGATCTAACTAGGATCCATTACCTCACGGGCCCTTTCGAGATCGAAGGCGCCCAGCCAGGTGATATCCTCTTGGTTGAAATAATGGACGTTCAGCCGTTCCAAGACCAACCCTGGGGGTTCACGGGTGTGTTCAATAAAGACAACGGCGGAGGATTCCTCGACGAGATCTACCCGTCTGCCGCGAAGGCCATTTGGGACTTCGAGGGCATCTTTGCTACTTCACGACACATCCCGCACGTCAAATTTGCAGGCCTAATCCACCCGGGCATCCTGGGATGTGCGCCATCGACCGAGGTTCTGGCGACTTGGAACAAGCGCGAAGCCGAGCTGATTTCGGCCAACAAGCTCGATAGACAAGTTGCTCTACCGCCGGAGTCGAAAGGCATCCACGCCGGCGCAGCCGACGCGGCGCTGAAAGAGAAGATTGGCCTAGAAGGGGCCCGGACCGTTCCTGGCCGTCCAGAGCATGGAGGAAATTGCGATATCAAGAATCTGAGCAGAGGCTCGAAAGTTTACCTACCAGTTCACGTCCCGGGTGCTAAGTTTAGCGTTGGAGATCTACACTTCTCGCGTGAGCCCCCTTCTCCTTTTCTATCCTACCTTTCGGGACAAACGATGAGCACTAATCCAAAACAGAAGGTGACGGGGAAATTAGTTTTTGCGGCGCAATAGAGATGGCGGGTATCATCACGATTAACTTCAAGGTGATGAAGAACGGGGTGGCAGATTTAGGTCTCAAATCGCCTATTTACCTACCCGGACCTGTCGAGCCCCAATTCGGCCCGGGTCGCTGCATCTATTTCGAAGGTTTCTCCGTGGACGAGCATGGAAAGCAGCATTATATGGACGTGGCAGTCGCTTACAGACAGACTACTTTGCGTAAGTGCCACGATAATCTTAGCAAACCCTAAGCACCACCAAGGTTAACTGGCTAACGGGAAAAGGATGCATCGAGTATCTTCGCCGCTTCGGATACAACGACTACCAGATATACCTCCTATTGTCGTCGGCACCTATTCAGGGGCACGTGGCAGGTATCGTTGACATACCGAATGCGTGCACGACTCTCGGTTTGCCTGCTGATATCTTTGATTTTGACATCTTGCCATCCGGGCCAGCGAAAGCGTTAGACATGGGAAGCTGTGCTTTCGAAACTGGCGTTGCTAAAGGCGAAGTCACAGCTGGAGGTAAGAACAGCGAGCATAGCTTCGGCGGAGGCTTGACGTACAAGGCGTCCGTAGTTGAGAGGGTGAAAGATGCTGTATCAGGATCTTGAACATATCGAGTTTGTTCAGCCCTCTACAATCGTTACTTTGCTATTCCAAGCTTTATAGAAAATAACGATTTGAAGCCACGTAAGGTGCCGTTAAACTATCATGAGGTAGCACTTACCACTCGGGAATGCTTATTATAATATTATTCTAATTCATGTCGTATTGACTTTCACCCACCACAACGAGGGAATTGTCTAGAAGTCCTGTTAGGTTGACTCCTGGCAAATCGTCCAACTATTTCCATGCTATCAAGCTCACGCTAGAGAATCAGATAGGGGAGAATATAGGGGAGAGGGTTGTTTCATTGGCGTAATGACTGCCTGGGTATACCTCGTTACTCTGACCACTTCAACACGGCCGTAGGTTGATGGTATGATTATCGAGTAAAATGGTATAGGGATCATATGCTAGGAGGTATCATGGTCATGCATTCCCCACCTAGGGGAATGCGGTCTATGTCGCAGATTTCGATTCCGTCAACCAATCCGGATGAGGAATATCGCGCCGCAGGACAGAAAGATAGCGCTAAACACCGATCGTCACATACTGTACATACAGAGGTGCATGCCTAGTGCATACACGATACTGTGTAAAGCGCATTGAAAGAGAACGACGGCTCATTGCGATATCGTCGAGGGGGGGTGGGGGGTTAAAGATGCGCGAAGTAAATCAACGTTGACATACCTAGTACATATGTTGAGAGCTGTAAGATATATGTAGATAGTTATTTGTGAGTTGAATAAGTTGAGACTATCATTATCTGCGTAAGTATTTAGGTACTTAATGGGATGAATTCAATCCATGGATGCTGCTACGTAATATAGAAATGTCAACCAATCATTTATCTCCTGGATCAATTAGGTTTACCTAGGTGGGGAACTCGGAAAGAGCTTGGGTTGCTTGGCTACTTGTACACCAAGTAATTACCCCACTACACCAGCCTCTAACCGGCACATGCCGTTATATTTGTGGCGCTCCCCCAGGGATAGATCCAGTAGGTTCAGTAAGTTTATGTGGTTTCCTAGGCAAGATCCCTTTCGTGCATTCGCACCTTCGTCAATCCTAGTTCCCCGAATGCAGCTCTGACATACCTTAGTCTCGTTTATAGCTAACCGTTCTACCCTTTGTATTACCTTTCCTCCTTAAGCATATGAGACATTCAGAGTTGGTTTAACGAACTTCGAATAACTACTTGTTCAAACTATCTTTTTTCTAGGAAGACTTGTCGAATATTCATCTTATCTATACTCTCTTTACTAGTACACCGTCTTTTATCATCTCGCGACCCTCGCGACCTTCCACCATGATCTAGACGTCTTTAGCAAGCCAACCCTTCCCGGGAGTTTAGTTCCATCAGACGAGAAAACGGGTTGCTTCTAATCGGGAATGCGCCAGCCATGGCTGATGGCAATCCTAAGCTACTATCCGGCAGGCCAGACATGTCACGGCCTCGTCGGGTCGTAACAGCACCTATCGAAGGTCCGCCTCCCGCAACGAGTTCAACTTTACCTTCATCTACGACGTCGTCGCGCTCCGAAGACCTAGTCGAGACTCTTTATAGCCACCCTTGCATCAAAATCATCGCTTTTACGTCCACCCAGCGTGCCTCTTTTGGCCCGCGAAAATCCTCCACCGACGTGGATACACCGGGTACCTTGCCAGCCTCATCGCGTCTTGAGAGGACGATTGCTGTTGGTACGTTAATCTTGTTCGATCTAAGAAACCTTCTGTTTAACCTCGGACTAACCTAAATCTTTTTTTAAAGGCCCGTTCCGTATTTACCGCGCACCAGGGTCCGTCGCTTTTCTTAGCTGCGGCTCGGCCCTACAACCTATCTTACCAAAAAGTCAGTGCTGGTGTATCGATGAGGAGAACAGTAGATTTGTCCTACAGATACGGCGGCCCCAGTACTGGAGACTCGAGCTCCCGGTCTCCGACCCTGATGACCTAGACCGCGCTTTACTCCTAAGAGATATCCTTGATAAGACTTTACTATTTGAGAAGACGGCTTGTCCTTTTCAGAGGAACTTCACGGTAGAGCTACCAGAGGAGCTAGAGGTCAAAAAGAAAGCTTGGACACCCGACGGCAAGAACTTAATATCAGATCCATTTTTACCTATAGTGTCGCCATCGCCTAAAGGCTTCGGTGGTGACCAACGAGCCAATCTTTTGGCCGACCAAATTGCCTCTTTCAGGGTCGACGTAGGGTCCATCAACGAACTAGATGAATCACGATTCAAGAGATGGCAGAGCGAGAATCCCGAAGAGCCAGAACCTTTGGAAGGAAAAGACTCTAGCGCTCGCTATTATAATAACTTGAGCGAGTGGCGGAAAGCCGATGCGGCGTCCGCCGACACTTTCAAGGATTTACGTACGGCCTCGAACGTCGTTGCTACGCCGAAACCGCAACGTATCGCGGAAGAGTTCCCAGATGATGTGGGTATAGGCAAGGAAGAGGTGATTCTTGACTCTAGTAAAGAAGAGGAAGAAGCGATCGATGAGCCTTCTTCCTTCGAAGGATCCGGTCGCGTAGCTCCTACGAATCTTACCAGGAAGCGAATGAGTCGGATGTTAGCTGGTCGCGCCTTTACTGCTCCCCGGCAGTTATCTGTAGTGACCGCGCCCCCTTCGAAATCGACGCAGGTGCCAAACGCGACTGAGTCCCGTCCGCCGCCACCCCCTCCACAACGCCAAGCATCGGACGAGAGCTCCCCTGTTGGGTCTACAGACTCATTTCATAGTATACAGTCCTGGAATTCGCCAATCGCTCCACTACCTCCGTCGCCTCCGTCGTCACGCCCGGTCACACCGTCCAGGTCCCAATTTCCTCACCCCCATGAGAATATCGTCGTCCCTCGTCCGTCATCACAGGGAAAAGATAACCGGATGTTTATGCGCACGCCGGATACAGATAGGACGTTCGTCCCGAGCTCCGCAGGGCTTGCCGACCATACGGAAGAGATAGCCTCCCCTTTGCCGCGCATTCCTACGGAAAGTGACGACAAGCATACGAACCTAATATCTGTTGATGGGTCCTCGAAGGCATCGCATACAACCGCTTTAGAAGAAACACAGGAAATTCAGCTACGGCCGCGTCCACGACTTAATAGTTTGTCTTTTAGCCGACCGGCTCTCTCGCCGCTGCCCTCCGCTGTTAACTTCTTCTCGCCGCCTCAGAGGCAGGCTTCTCGCAGTCGCATGGATATCGTCCGTAAACTCCCAAGTGCCATCATACAGAAGACTGTAGAAATGCTGCTGGCACCGCCAACCCACCTCGTAAACCTAATGCTGAAGGTTGCTGCTAAGATTGCTTCGGGCGAGTGGCGCGGCCTAGTTTTCGGCTTTGGTGAAGGCGGTGAGAGAATCCCGGTCCAGTGGGATTATTCTGATGGCGAGTTCAGCGACTGGAGCGATGACGAAGATTATGAAGATTATGCCATGGCCAAGAGCAAGCAGAGTAGCAGCAGTAGCATACCGCAGACGTCCAACAGCAGCCGGCGCGATTCTGCTAAAACCAGAGATAATCGTAGCTGGGAAGTTGATTAACGATAGCTTAAGTAGCATGAAATTTGTACGATAACACTTGGGGGTTTAATGATATGGGTTGGCATGGTCTATTGCATGGAAAGGGGGCCGGAGTTAGGGATACGGCGAAATCACCACCATTGTTAACAGTTTTCCTGTTTGTTCGTGTTGGAAATGGACAGGAGGATATCTCATCTTAGAAGGCAGCATTTTGTCTTCTAGTTCTAATCGACTAACCTAATGGTATTCATGTTGGTAATTCTTGTTGGTACTGTATCGGGAAAGCCACTCCTCTCTACGTAGAATAGAACATAACGACGTGTAGAATATAATAATAAGCTTGCACACACATAGGCGTAGTCTATGCTCCAAAGGAACGAAGAAGCCTCCGTCCAGGGCTTCGGTTTCCCGTGGGATGATACATGATATTGAGTAGCCATCGCCACGTCGCGATAGATTTTATTAATGGTATAGTACTAGTACATTGCATGTTCTACGGCATAGACTACGTCTGGAGTAAATACTTGGTATTGGTATCGCAGGATGGAGGAATAGATCCATCCCTATTATTAATTGCGGAGCGTGGACTAATATGTACATACAAATAGCCATTAGGCTTCCCCCAAGAGGATATGACATGCATGAAGAAATGCCTCTTACTTTTCCTCTCGCATAGGGGTATCTGTCTCTGCTACCGCGCACGTTGTCTCGCCGGCTATCGTGACGAACATGGGCGCATGCAAGATACGCGGCCTTGCAATGCGGCACCAACCGCATCCAGGAAGTGTGTATGTGACCAGGATAGGTCTAGAGGATGAGTGCGCCAGACTAGCTATGAGTTGTCCTTGATCTCGCTGATATCAGAATGGCCCGTCTGCATCGCGTGTTCGGCAAGCGCTTTCTGGCCCTGGCCGATCCATCTGCACTCGTTGCACATAATAACGAAATCGGAGGTGTCGGTGTAGTAGTGGTGTTCCTCCTTAAGCTTCCTACACATCTCGCGGGTGTGCTCGATGACATGCTCGCTGCCGTCCACGGCCCAGCGCGTGACGTCGAACTCCATGACCTCCTGGCCCTCGACGAAAATCTCGGCGACGCGGTCGTAGTGGACGTTAGAGTATACGAGAACGCAGCGCATGTCGTAATCGTTCCCCTCGCCGATGCCGTACAGGTTGCCGGTCTTGACGTCGACGACGGAGATCTCGAGCGCGAACACCTCCGAGATCGCGGACAGCTCGATGTCGCCGCCCCACACGTCCGGCCGCAGCATGTTCGCGCAGTACGCTGCCGGGCTCTTGCCGAGGATCACCGCGTTGTACTTTTCTGGGTTCGCGCGGATGTGGTCGACCACGAGGCGGCGCAGCGATTGTGCGCTGAAGAACTCGTCGGGGCCCGAACGGAGACCGCGTAATGCGCCGCCGACGGCTGTGAAGAGGCAGCTGTTGTCGTCGGGCATGACTCGGAGGACTGAGGGTAAGATAAGCACACGACGTCAGTTTAGGCAGTTCTACTAAAATGCGCAGATAGTTGAACAGATTGGGCTGCGTACCTAGGGTGGAATTTGTCTCGGGCATGAAGACACTGATCTGCTGGTCCTTGATGCCTTGGCCTTTGCCCTCGGACGACCCCTGGCCAGGGAAAGCATTAGGGGCGGCAGGGGCAGCAGGGGCGGCAGTGATAGGTTGGGTAGGTCGGGGTTCCTCGGCTGCGGCGGAGGCTGTCTCTGCAGGTACGATGGTGAGGTTCTCGCGGTGAAGGCCCAACGATTGTAGAGAGACTTGGTTCTCGTCAGTACCAAGTGCCTTCGGTGGCCAGCCATACTTGACCGTGAAGTTGTCCAACCCGGTACTGGATTTGAGAGCCTCGAGAAGTTGGTTCACAATGGCGTCATCGTTGAGCTCAAGAGTGCCTCCGCCCGAAGGGGCCCTGTACCGAATCTTCATGGTTCGAAAGAGCAGATGGATAGAGGAGCGAAAGGACGGACGTTAACGTGGGTGTAGATGTGTATATGTTACGTGTACGAATGTAGACGAGTAGACGAGTAGACGAGTAGACGAGTAGACGAGTAGACGAGTAGACGAGTAGATGAGTGGATGAGTGGATGAGTGGATGGGTGGATGGGTGGATGGGTGGATGAGTAGGTAGATAGGTACATAGAAGTTAGGGTGAGTCAGGATCGAAGTGAGATTTGGTATGAGAGGCGATATACACGTTGGCGCAAAAAGACAAATAGATGAGTCTGTACTTTTCTTCAAGATTACCTACCTGGGTAGGTATGTGTAGGTATTTGTAGGTATTTGTAGGTATTTATTATTCTCCTAAAGACAATCAGTGGTAATTTAAAGGGCCAAACCGCATCGAAAACAACGCTCCTTTCATTGATCGAAACCCTGAGACCCGCTCTATTTACACGCAATGCAATGCAAGATCATCAAGCCAACCGCAGGTACTGCCGATATATACCTAGGTAGATAAAAGGTAGTGTATGTATGTAGTGTAAGGTATACTACTAAGTAGCGATGTGGGAGAGAGGGGAGCTGATCAAAAAGAAAAACCCCTCCATCAGTGAAAGAGTTTTAGTCCAGTTTTCTATAGCTAGGGTTTAATTGCAACAATAGTTTATATACATCTGTACTTGAATATCCAATGCAGTTTGAGGATATATGTAACAAGATAAAGATCTCGTCATAGGTCATGAAAGTGAAAATGATATCACCCCTTAAGGTAACTAGACCTGCTAGACGTTATTTCATCTCTTTAGTTGCTAACAAAAGCATTCCCCTTAAAAACGCTAACATGAACTTATGCATACACAACCCCTAACATTCTGGGCATTCTTGCGTTAATTTTAGAAACATTAGCAACATTGCTGACAAAGAGAGTTATTTGTATATTAAAAAGACATCAAGTCGACAGCAGCTATAAATCATGAGGATAAGGACAACAACTTCATGTTCATAACTCACATATGATCAATCAATATTCATCATTTCAGCAACAGTAGATGAGTCAGATACTACTTGTAACCTTAGAGGCCAATCTACTAGGTATATACAAGCCATATACTAATGGTATTGTGCCAATACCCTTCAATGAAATTATACATATACAATAAAATATCTTGATGAGATTACTTATTTTCTATGAATGGAGATGTTACTGGAGGATAGAAACCTTTTGCTAAGTATTTGGTATGGAATTGATCAGCTTGTCAGTTTCTTCACTACCTACCTGGTCAGTAGGTATTCACCCCCTTTTCTCCTCGATCTGTTGATAATACGCATATGAGAAGGTAAAATGTTGACTATGACTGGGAACCCTCTATTGTCTTCTCAATGGTCCACTAATGATATCAACACAGGCAGGCCATAAAAAACTTGTCCAAGTTTCAATATACCTGGCGGCGTTGATTGTAATCATTAACAGCTACGCTTTTGGAAACATCGCAAACTCGAAGAATGGCTGTTCTCGTCACGCAATACTAAGTGGCGCTGACGCAACCCACGGCGTAGACCCGGAAGAGGGGAACTGGTAATCTTGCTTAAGTAGGTTATCTACGTATCACCCAAAACGGGGATTTCGTCTTCTTGAGTAACTAAACCTCGTGAAATTATACCTTTGAGCTTGCGACGGGTCCTACACTAGGCGAGGCCAGGGCTGTGCCACCATAGGTGAGGTCGATCACGACATTAACGGCAATGTTGTTGTTATCACTACTGATTATACAAGCTACGCGCGTTGCACATGCGCTTCAGTAGGTATATATGTAACATGGTTTGAATATCATGACTTGATGTATTGAATAGTCATATTATGTGTAGGTAGGTAACTATAGACCTAAGACCGTGTCTTATACACTTCTCAACTCTATTCATTTAGGTGGCGGTTATTGTGGAGTGGTTTGAAAATATAGAACTGATATACTTACATGATCTTTCGTCCGTCTAGACACGAATCCGAAAATGGGGACAAACGAGGGAATCCAGAAGACGATAGCACAATCATTGGTACAACAGGACGCTCGCCAGCATGGCTTCCGCGACGACAGCACCTCTAGGATGGGGCGTGCTTGGATTAAATTTATGACCTCCGTCGGATGGTATCCAGAAGATATGCCAAATGAGGAGAAGTAGCTCATCTTGAAACTTGACCTCAGTATCTTGATTTTTGGTTGTTTGTCTTTCTTTACCAAGTATCTTGACCAGCAGTCAATCACCAACGCATATGTCAGGTATGTATTCAGCATGGGTCTTTATGACATCGAGTTGCTAAGAGCGTGTTACTACTAGTGGTATGAAAGAAGAACTCGGAATGTACGGGGACCAGTTGAACTACATCACTGCAACCTTTTGGGCATCTTACTGTGTCTTCATGATTCCAGCCTGTTACTTCCTAACACATTACCCTGCCAACCGAGTTCTTCCCTCTCTTGAGATTGGATGGGGACTTTCTACCTTTGGCTTGGCTTGGGCTAGGAATGTCGAGACGGTGTATGCTATGCGATTCTTCACCGGCGCCTTCGAATGCTGCTCATTTACCGGGACTATTTACATCATTGGATCCTGGTATAAGCCAGGAGAAATTGCTTGTCGCGTTGCTCTCTTCTTCATCGCGAGCCCCCTTGGGACTATGTTTGCTGGGTACCTTCAGGCCGCAGCTTATACGAATCTGAATCAAGTGCATGGATTAGCAGGCTGGAGGTATGGCTCCCGTGACGAGACAACCCCGTTTCAGAGGCCGTGAGGTGAATTTGCTAACCACTCACATAGATGGCTTTTCATTGTCGATGCCATCATCACTCTTGCTATAGCAGCATTGTAAGCTACCCCTTATTCCGGTTCTCCCCGTGAAATTATAGTTTTGACCCGTTCTAGTGGTTTCGTCGTCTTTCCCGACGTGCCGTCTAGGAAGAAGCCGCGTTTTATCACGGAAGAGGAGCACGCCCTTGGACGTAAACGACTTCATGGGCTTGTCGCAACGCCGCAATTACAGCTATCCCGCGACATATTTAGACGTGTATTTTCTCGTTGGCATTGGTATCTCCAATGGGCACTGGTAGACCAAAGCTTTTTACCTGGTAGCCAACCATTCTCGCTCTATTTGAAGGCGAAGAGCAACATATACTCGGTGGTGCAGATCAACACAATGCCTACTATTGTCACGGCGGTGAGTATTGTAGTCGCCTTGATCTGTGGTGTCATCGCAGACAGAACAGGCCGGTTTTGGATTCCTGCTGTTGCCGTGACTTTTCCCGTTCTTATAGGCATGATACTGCTCGTAACTTGGGATATTGGTGAGAGCGGCCGTCTAGCTGGGTTCATCTTGACCGGATTCGAGGCGGGTAAGTTAACACACCCCTTCCCCTGATGTAGTTGTCTTACTGGATCAATAAGTTACTTATTGAGTTACTTATAATTCTGCACCCACATGCATGTTTAGAATCCATGTCCTGAGTTTGTTCATGATTCTTTCGGGAATTTGCCCATATCACAAAATCACTAGCCACACAAAAGCTAAGCCACTTTTGGGTCAAGCGCGCTACTTTCATATCTGCTTATCTAACCATAATTTATAATTGGGTTTGGAACAACACCGGGTAAACTTCTTTAATTTTAGCTGCTGCACTTGTACACTAGCAGTGAACTAATCGCACTAACAACTCTCCAATCACTAACACCAACGAACAAGAACTGCTCGAAGTGCTGTTGTCGATCTGAATAACGTGCAGCTTTCGCGCCATTGTTCGCCCTCGGTTCGACCGCAAACTTCAATATCCAGTTCGAAGCTTGAAAAATATTCATCATATTAAATCTTTTCTTCTTCTTGTAATTTTGCACCTCCCATCATGGCTGACGAGGCCGACAAGCCAGCCGAAATCGCGGCCGAGGTTCGCGAGTCCATAGAGGCCAAACCTACCGGCGAGGACAACAATGGAGGTGATAATAAGGACAATGCACAAGATATTAACACGTCTAAGAACGATGTAGATGCAGATATTACTGGTGATAGCGCAGATGTCTCGCGCCCGGCCTCGGGAAGCAATCCCAACGCGGACGAAGACGCAGACGCGGAAGGCGACGCAGATGCTGACGGTGAACCTGAAGAAGAGCGAGCTCCTGGTCGACTTGATCACAATATGTTAACTGTGATTGAGAACACGGCCAACTATCTTTCTACATATAAAGAGGAGAAGTAAGTTTTATTATCATTTCATTTCATTTTATTTTATTTTATTTTACTTTTATCGTAAATCGCCGACTGCAGCTAACCCGAGCGCGACAGCGGCTACCAGGTTGCCTTGCCTTTCCAGCGCATTCCGAATCGCCGACATCTACCCGAGTATCATGAAGTAATCAAGGAGCCCATCGCATTCAGTACTATTCGCGTAAGTATATTATCTAGGTGTTTGGCTATTCTGTTGCCTCTATGCTAACGCTCTGGTAAATAGACCAAGAAGCTCAAGAAGCAATATACCACTTTTTCCGAATTTGTCAGGGATGTCGCTTTGATCTCTCACAATGCCATGGTCTATAACCGCCCATCTTCTGAATTCTTCCAGAGCGCTGTTCGTCTGCGAGAGATCTTCAAGGTGGAGCTCCAAAAGTTAGTCGATGATGGAACCATCAAGCCCGAGGAGGCCGTGCTTCCCGATTTAGGCGAAATCCCAGAGGCGGAAGATTCTCCACCTCCAGATCCCGAAGATGAGGAAGAAGAGGACGAGGATGATGAAGAGGATGACGAAGATGATGATTCGGACGACGATGGCGTCCGCCGAAGAGGTAGACGAGGTGGTCGTCGCTCTTCGGCCTCGGGTCGAAAAGCTGAAAGAGATGACGATTCACACAAGAAGCGAGGCCGCCCCCCTAAGGTCTTTACTCCGCTCGAGGCCCGCATCCATGCGTTGATGAAGGGCCTTCGAAAATTCAAGCACCCGAACGGAGAGCTGTTGATCGTTCCATTCGAGAGGCTCCCGGACAAGCAGGCAACACCAGACTACTTTGCCGCTATTAAGAATCCTATTGCGATGGATTTAATCAAGCGAAAGGCCAAGAGAAAGAAGTATCAGAATGTGGACCAAGCACTCAGGGACCTTGATTTAATGTTCGACAATGCCAAGCAGTATAATGAAGAGGACAGCCAGCTCTACAGTGATGCGGTTGAGTTGCAACGTCAAGCTCACATCCTTGCCGACCAAGAGAAGGCTAAGCCTGATAATGACTTTGAGGATGAGGACGGTAGACGACCTCTGCCCGAAATTGTCCACAAGGGGGAGGTCTGGAGAATTGGTAAGTTGCCTGCAGTGCTGTGTTGTGTTGGATAGGGGTACTAACTCCACTTACTTAGGTGACTGGGTCCATATCACGAACCCTAATGATCTGACCAAGCCTATCGTTGCTCAGATCTATCGAACCTGGGAAGATAAGTCGGGTCAAAAATGGGTGAATGCGTGCTGGTACTACCGTCCAGAGCAGACTGTCCATCGTTTCGAGAAGCATTTCCTAGAAAACGAGGTGGTCAAGACTGGCCAGTATCGCGACCATCGTATCGACGAAGTGGTGGACCGATGCTTCGTCATGTTCGTGACCCGATATAATAAAGGGCGACCTCGTGGATTCCCTAAGGACAAAGAGGTATACGTCTGCGAGGCTCGATACAACGAAGAGAAGCACAAGCTCAACAAGATCAAAACGTGGGCGAGCTGTGTACCCGATGAGGTTCGCGAGAAGGACTACGAGATGGATTTGTTCGAGATTCCTCGTAAACTAAGGAAGGTACCTAGTCCTATCAAGCATCTTCTTCGAGACGATGCGAAACCGACGGATGCTCTACCTAAGCCGACCTGGGGAGCTCCAAATGCGCCTCCCCTCATTGGAGCCGTACATTGTCGGGACAGAGAGCCGAATGTAAGTTCTCCCTGTTTCTTTGATTTGATTGCCTGCCTAAGCCTCGTCACCTGCCACTTCGCATCTTCATACCCTTACCCTCATGCTCCCGGATAAGCATAAAATGAAACTTTTCAAAAGGAGGAAGGGAATAAAAAGAGAAAGGAATTTGATCTGCCCCTCTACTTTCTTCTATCTTCTATCTATCCATCTCCTTCTCATTCTTATCGATTACGTTGTAAGATTTCCCCCTTACAAGGCAAGAAAAAAAATAGTTCGTTTTGTATGGGTGTTAATCCTTTTCCCTTTCCCATTGTCTCACTGAAGCGCGTCACATAAGATTAATTTAATTTCTCATTCATGCTGACACTGATTGTTTCTATAGGAATCTCCACCTCCAGAGCCTACCCCATCACCCCCTCCTGCTCTCCCAATTATCGATCCGGTTCGACGTCCTTCATTGATGCAGTCAGCGCGCCCTGTTGATAGCCAGGGCGACATCATGATGGGCAACACTCCTCATTTTTCAACCATCCCAGCTGCGCAGACGCCGACACTTGGGCATGCCGGCGCGTATGCGTCGCCGCATCCCTTCGTGCCCCGTCCCAGCCCTACTCCTGTTCCTGTTCCGCCATACGGCAATCATGCTGGCCCTTCAGGCCATCACAACTTTCCGGTTCAAGGAGTTCAAGGCGCCCATGGCACTCACAGTCTTAACACGCCGCAGATGCCCCAGACACCACACTTCCAGGCGCATCAACCACATCAGCCTCCCGCTTACAACGGCTTCCCGCCTCAATACAGCACCACCCCCATCCCCGTACCTCATCAGCCTCACCATGTCCCCCCTCATCAAATAAACACTCCTATGCCTAGCTACGACCCGTCGCATCGTCTTGCGCCGTCGCCTGCTCGTCCTTCTATGGCACCTACCCCTGGCCCAAGTGGACATGCTCAAGCTAATGCGTACAACCCACCCCGTCCAGTTGAGGTTTACCATTTGGATGATGCATTGAACGACAAGATTCCTCAGGATGTTCGTGAACAGTTCCAGCGCGATGAGGCTGGACGTGTGCTGTTCTTTACTCAGCCACCTCTAGACCGTCCGCACCGCGGCCTATCGGCTGAGAGCGCTACCCTCGGTCACAGCGTCCGCTACCTCGCCGACCGCGCACGCGAGGTTGAGGACCGCCGAGCGAAGCGCAAGGCGAGAGACGAGCTGCGCCAGGAGGAAGAGAAGAAGCGCCAGGAGCTGGAGAAGGCCGCTGCCGAGAAGGAGCGGAAGGAGTTGATCGATGCCACCAGCGATATGTTCGTCGGCTGGGTTAATGACATGAACAAGGGGAACGAGATGCTGAAGAAGGCGTATGATGGCTGGAGCTGTCGTGATAAGGAAATTGACACCGTTGCTAAGTCTAAAGCCAAGTCATCCGCGGCATAGGAAGCCGAACATAAGAAGAAGCGCGGGGACGAGGATGATGGTGATGAGAAGTGAGCCAGTCCTGGGACTAACCGTGTTTTCTTGTTTCGGATGAGTTGTGCATTTCAAGGGCGTTTGCGAAGGGATCAATGAATAGGTGGGTTGCCTCGTAGGAGTTACGTTACGATACCATGTTTACTGGCTGGGCCTAGGTCTAGGCCTGACGGATACTTACTTTTAGTTGGATTGCAAAAATCCCAAGTGTACGAAATTACTGTACTGTATTCTACTGCTGTAATAACAGAATGGCATTCGCTCTCGGTACATGAGAGAGCTATCAAATAACGTAAGATAAAAATGTGTTGGCTGTTTCTACTGATCGTGTCGTACATACATAGTTTGTCCATCTTCAACTGTAGCAGTAGGTAGTGTAACCCAACCAAGCTTCCCCATTAATCAAATCCTACGGTCATAATAGCCTTAATCCACATATCACCACACCCACACATGCCAACTACATAAATGGCTTGGTCGCCTTGTCAGTTAGCACATAGGGGATTGTGTCTATTAAATTAGCAACACGATCACTAGCAACAATAATCTCTTCACCAGTGCTGTCTGGTACTCCTTAGCTGGGTCTATATTGCTAAGTACCAAATCTCGATACAAGGTTCTTTCTTTTCTGGCCCAGTTTGCGCCACACATCCCACGTAAGAATCAAGCTCGATCTAGGTACGCAATGGGCGAGATGGCTTGCTGCTATATGACTTAAACCATCGAATCAATCATTGGCTCACCCCTCTCCTCCCCAAGTCATCATCCACCACGATGGCAGACCAAAATGGTCGAACATAGTTTCGGCGGTAATCCGATTTCGGCATAAAAAGGTGGTATCGTGATGAGGCTAACCATCCATTCTCTCGTTCTCTATGCTGCCATTTGTTGCAGCCAGTCCTGCGGGAGGCTCCGCACGGATCAAACGCGATTTTCGTCTCGGAGTAGACAGATCAACTCAAAAGCATCGCGCTTCGGCGTAACTAGGAGAAGTGACGTCTAATGATTGCCTGTCCTTCCGGTGAAAAGTGCTGCTGTAACAATAATGTCGGGTCCACATTCGCTGACTGGAGCAGAATCTGAATTGCTCGAGCAACACGTGCGCCAAGCTGACCGTGGAGCATCTCAGCCTCGAGAGCTTGTCCTACGTAGACGAATACCTTGTCTACCTGGCTGGTTACTGCGGGATTTTGTCTATACGCAAGATTAGCAATTCAATTCTTGCTACGCACCTCATGCATAAGGAGAAGGTAGGGAGCTATCCTCTTTCATATAGCATGGAAACGGGGTTGAGACTTACTGCTCGATTAACTCTACGAGGTAGCCATAAGCATACGGAGCTGCTTCTTCGTCATTGGTGACTGGCAGGGTGTTGATCCTGTACGGCGAAATTATTAGTGGCGATGCCTGGTAAGTGATTGTTTTAGATACATACCATTGGGTCGCAATAGCTTGCGGACCTTGCAGACTTTGTTTGTTAAAGTGAAGAATTTTCGCGATAGCTGCGCAAGCGTTCTCTGTGCGTACATTAGCGACCATTGTAATATGCTTCTAGTTTGATAAAGTAACTAACCAGTGGCGTAAACAGCCTCTTCCCCACGGGCGTCCGGTATTTGCGTTGCTTGGAACAAATAAGGTATCGAAGTTGCCAGGAATTGGGACCAAGGGGCTCCGCCACGATGAGCGGCAACACCAATACCGTACCTATCAAAGGTGTCAGCGATTGGATCTATCTTAATTGTATGATTTTACCTACGCGGCAGCCTGTCGAATAGCAGCTGATGGATCCTTGCAGCCCTCTAGGAGAGCAGTGCTTATGGCTTGAGCATAGCGGACACTTTGTGGTCCACAGTATTCAAGGACATCATCCATAATACACAGTCCCCACTGGCGCTGCGTCGGATCCGTCGAGGTAAGGAAACTTTGGTACGTTCCCATGAGACGCTCCCACGGTTGAAGGAAGACGTCGCCGTGATTCTTGAAGATCGAGTGGAAAGCTTTGTTCATGTCGGATAGTAGGGTTTGGTCGTCCTCAATCGCAATTAGTAGCTCCTCAGCTTCGTCCTCAGCATCTTCAGCGGCGGCTCCTTCTTTATCCTCCTCACGCCGCGCAACACGGTCTTTGTAGTCTTCGATCGCCGAGTAGACGCCATCGATGAACTTCCCCATATGTTGTTGGGTAAGGCAGTTCTTGCCAACTACCTCGACCGACTCGTAGAAACATTGATACATCTCGGCCAAGGCGTCGATGGCTGGCTCGGCAGTCAGAACTTCCAGTAGTTTATCTACAGTTCCAACCCACAATCCTCGAAGCTCGTTAGACTCAGGCCCATAAGCTTTCTTATACGAGCTAAGTAGCTGCGGGACAAGTTTCGCCGAGATGAATCTAACAGGGTCATGGAAGAAGAATGCTAGGCCCGGAAGAGCAATCTTCTCCATCGTATCGGCGACGTATGGAGCGAAATGGCCTTCTAGAGTCTGCGCGTAGACGACGAGCAGCTCGATCGCCATGTGCTTGTCGTCCATAGTGCTGGTTCTAATTCCAATCATCTTGCCCTTCAACGGCACTAGCTCCCATCCGTCTTCTTGCTGGAACTGTTCGATCTCATCGTCCGTGTCGAGCAATTGTATGTCAGCCTTGGCGCTAGCCAATTCCACTAATGGGGGCATGACTTTTGGCAAGAAACGCAGGAAATCGGAACCCATGACTCTGCACATGCGCCCCCAACAGTGCATGAGATACTGCGATTGTGGGTCATCGGCATCGGTAATGTTGTTTTGGATATTGGCGAGGAGGTCGACCAAGGTCATCGCATCATTCCCAAGACGCTCCTTGCCAACAGCTAATGCTATCAGAGTAGCACATTCCATGGCCTTAGCGCGAAGTAATCGGTACTCCTTTTCGGTTTCTTGCTGTAGGACATTAACAAGCAAAGGCATAAGAGTATCGTAATATTTAGAAAAGGCAGCCTCAGCCGCATCAGCGATAGTAGCGATGGTGGACAGGGCTTGTTCCTGGACGTAGCGCTTCTCGTTTTGGAGAAGTTGGAAGAGGTGAGAGAGTAGGTCGTCAAGGTAGGGTTCAAGAATGCTTTTCTCCGCCTCCTCGCAAAAGTTAACGAGCGCCGCGGCAGCATGTGCCTTGACACGGCCCTCCGGTGAGTCTAATACGGGAATAATGGTCTTCAGAATGGTATCATAGTACTCCTTCTGCATCGTAGGCGCAAAATCCGTACTCATTTGACCAAGAGCTTGACATCCGGCCCAGCGTACACGCGGGTGGGGATCCTTCAAGGCGGGAACAACAAGCTCAAGAACCTGACTAAGTTCCTTGACCATAAGATCACGACAGCCTTCAGAAATAGCGGAAATAGCCATAAGTGCTGCATGACGGTCTTTCCACGCCATGGAAGTCATCATTCTAGGAAGCCAGTGAAATGTCGGCGCTAAAATGGTCTCGCCACCAAGTTTGTTAGCTAACCGGTCCATACACTGTTCTCCAGCGACGTGGTTTAGATCACTCTCTTCCTGTTCGAAGTCGTCCGATGATAGCCATTCGGCGGCGTCGTCGTCGTCTTCGCCTAGATCCGTCATCAGGCTGAGGCACTGGGTAATCATATCATTCGTATACGAAGGATCCTTGCGACACATGGACGGGGCATAGTCGGCAAAGGTAGCCATCAGCTCGAGCGCATTCTGGCGACATAGATCGTTCAACTCCTTGTCCTGGATGACGCCAATGCTAAACATGACGAGGTTGTGAAATAAAGGCCTAAACATCTTAGGCGACGTCTCGGCTAATTCTATCAGCGCCACAAGAGCCTTGCTAAGATCCTCGGAATCATGCGAATCCTTAATAGGGGGCAGAATATTAAGAACGTCGGGTAGTAACGAGAAATACTTTGGCAGCGCTTTCTTAGGGAGACTTCGGAAGAATGAGGCGAAGGCTTCCATAGCAGCCAATCGGACAGCTACAGAATCATCCTTGAAGCCTCTGTTAAAGGCCTCGAGAACGGCAGTCTCGTGCTGCTTTTCAATGATTCCGGGTGTCGTCGCAAATACACGGTAGGCTGTCTCACGTTGGCCTGCGTCTGCCGCTACGCTGAGGTTGAATAGGACGGCTAGAATCTCGGGCCATTGCTCATCTGAAACGGCGTTAGCAGGCAGTTTCTTGATTAGGTGAACCCTGCTGCGACGGGTCCTCTTAAATAATCGACCCGAAGGCATGGTATGTGATATTGTAGATGTGTAGATATAGCAAGAAGCGATCGAGAGCACTAGTAGAAAAGGAGAAGGGTGACGAAGCGGTGAACTAACTCGTTTCTGAATACTGCCTTGCCACGTCTGCGACGGCATCACTGATCTTGTTCCTGACGAGGCGATCTCTCTCGCTGGCTAAGGTCTCAAGAAGTTTTTGGCGGATGATGGATGCCTGCGCATGGGGTAAGGATACGAATATCTCGACACTATCGCCCTTTTCGTTTTTGCGCGACTTGGAGGCTATTCGACGGAATATGACAGCGGCGAATGAACGAAGCTACACGGAAGGTGAATGAACTAGTTAGTTCTTATAGATTTCAAATAACACATGGAAAACCACAAAGAAGAATTCTGCGTACCGATGTCTCGTTTGGAGCGGCTATCTGCTCAGCTAGGCCCATCAACAGGACATCAGGTCGAGTATTGGTCCAGTTATTCTGCAAATGACCTTCGGCCTGGGATCGTATGGAATTATCTGGAGATTGTAGGGCTTGCAGGAGCTGTGTCAGCTCTGCGTGAGTCTCTGCCGGAAGCACCGACATAGTTGCTAGTAGTCGAGCTCGATTACGGATGCGGATAGGCGTAGGTTTTCGAGGAGTTAAAAAAGAAAGAAGTCGAGTGGTATTTTAATATTCGGCGGGTAGAGCACAAAGTTGTCAAAGATTCAAAGTTGTGTCTCTACTTCGTGATGTTGTGCCCCGCAGGGCTAAGGCGCGCGGTGACCGGCTGTGGATTGTGCGAATTAACGAGTAGGTAGGGAAACGATCAAATGTTGATATCGACCGACGCAGTAATTCGAAATAGTAAATTCCTGTGTGTTTGGTTGTATGTTCGAATTTCAGCACGATCAAACTCTTGGAAATAGATCCTAGAATAGATCCAAATTTCTACGCGTTAAAAAGACACCTAGTCAGTATAGTGATGGTGGTGGTGGGTATGGTTGTTTTGTTCTTGTAATATGTTGTTGTTATTTTTCTTTGGCATCAATCAGATGTAGCGAGGGGTCGCGAAAGAGGGGAGATTCTCTATCAACTTTTTTTCCCTCTTTTCACTTTAGCAAGAAATTCCTTAAATTTCATAAAGTTTCTGACAATCTATTCTTTCTAGTTGCATAAATGTATCTAAACTGGTCTGTGCACACATGTTTTGTTAGGTCAACGATGTTGCCATTTGGAATGCTACTAACTCTAAAAAGAATCTTATAATTGCCGGATCCGGTATGGCTTACCCACTTGAGTCTAAGTCAGGTACACTCCTTACGCATGTGAAGAATATCGGTATCGATAGAAGGTGGGTGGGTAGGTATGTATGTATATCGACTTGCATACCTACCTACATATGTACATACATGGTAGGTACCTAGGCATCGATAAGATCAGGCTGCTTCCAAGCTTCTTCTAAGAGGCATGCTTAAAGACTTTAGATCCAATTGTTTAACAACTTTTACGACAAGGTGATTCGCATAAATGCCTGCCTGGCATATCTACCGTTCGCTGTCGGTTGATTGGTTACGGGGTTTTGCATCTCGAACATGCCCTACCATTTCCCGTTGCCACGTATTACACCCGTGTAGAGGCTCTTAATCCTCATTAGTTAAACACGGGCTATCACGATAAGTTTATACCCAAGTCAAGACCAGCCGTGAGCTTATGGTTTCAATGTCCCAGGCAATTATGCATAATCAATAGATCTATAGGCGTGGAGAGGATCAATCATCTCATTCTTATATATTAAATCAAAATCTATGCTCCGTAGAGATTTACCACTCATCTTCGCTGTATTTGCTTTTTGAGAGTCGCACATTAATGGCACACACTAAGCCTTTAAGTAGTAGGTATAGTAGGTATACTACCTGCAAGCAAAATTCACTTCAATATTGAACTTACCTACCTAGTGGGTAAATTAACTTTATCATCTACATGTGAGACTTTACTATTTACGATATATTAATTCCCTACATATAGATATATATAGTAAGTAGTATGCAGGCACACAATTGTCCAAGGTTGACAGAACAGATTAGGTATTGATATTACTTATGATGCCTATAAATAAGTAACGGTCCATTAAAGTTACCTAGGTAACTCGGGCGGGATCGACACGATGACAGATGGGTGACGGCGGTGTGGGAAGGTGAAGGAGGGGTTTACGGCGTCCGGGGAGGGGCAGTCGCATTGTCGACAATCGGGAATGTCTTAGTGGGTAATACTCCGCGAAGTAGCCCGCAGTCTCAGTCTCACCGGTGTATACCTACAATAGGTACATCCATACATCCATACATCCATACATCCATCCATTTATGTTACATTCATCCTTCAACACTACTAATTGAAAAGTCGAGTTTTTCTTTGCGCCGTCACCGACACAATAAAAACAGTTCCAAATCAGTAACAACATGATCTTGGATGTCTCAAGGAGCCTCTCTTATTTAAATCCTTTAAAAAACCGCATGAGTTCTTAGTAGTAGGCAAGGCTAGACTAGGTCCCTAGGCTCTAGCTATTAGCTATAGCTTCGAAGCTAGAAGTCGCCTCAACTTCTCTCAACTTCACGACAAAGCGAATAGGAATACTACAAAGATTAACCTACTTGCCTAATTGCTCTACAATCTTGTCACTTATTAATTCCCCTCTTCACCATGGACCCTAACGCTTTCTATTTCCGAGGAGGTAGAGACTCTAAGGAAGCAAGCATCTCACCGCCGCCCCCTCAACGAACAGGCTCTGCTTCGAGCCTGCATAAGTCCGGTCATATCATTAGTCATAGCCATCGCTCAAGCTTTGCCGAAAACTTGAGAGGTCTACCACCGTCACCACGGAACCAGAGACATCCTTCCTTTACTCAGGCCGCTATCCAAGACCTACTTAATCATCCGCCAGCCCCAAGACAGCACAACCCTCGTTTCGCCGGTAGGGATTGGCGCGATATCACAATCGGGGAGCTCGTATCTAAAGATGAAGTCTCCTGGGTTGAAATGGATACCAGCGTGGAAGATGCGACGATGGTACTTGTTACCCATTGCTATTTGACTATTTGTTCTAATCATACTTCTAGGCGCTACTTAAGAATACCTCGAGCAAAGTTGTCATCGTCAGAGAGAACGCTACTAGCTCCATTCCGATCTCGACCTTCGATTTTAATGACCTAAACGCATATATACTAGTCGTAGTTGGGTTGGCACATCCAAGCGACGATTTAGTCGAGTTGTACGATACTGTGGCAACAAAGGCCCAGGCTCAGATCAGTATACCTCTTCGCGACGTCCAGCCAATCTTCCGGAAAGAGTCGCTGGTTACCTTAGAGGGAGACGAAGACCTAGCTAAGGCGATTGAGATTCTCGGTAGCGGTGTGCACAGAGCACTCGTCACCAATCACAGCGGAGAAGTCATGGGCATCCTAAGCCAGTTGAAGCTTATAGAATTCTTTTGGAACGAAGGTCTTAACTTCCGCGTCATCGACGATCTTTATCCTAGGCTCTTGCGCGATATCGGTGTTGGGTCGCAACAAATAATAGCTATTAAGTACGTGGGCCACAGCTAATGGTTTCTACAGTGTATATATTATTTCCTTGCTAACAGCCATACAGCGCAGATAGTCCTTTGACAGAGGCCCTCAATCTCATGAACCAAGAGGGCCTATCAAGTGTGGCCGTCGTCGATAGCGGTTTGAACGTCGTCGGCAACATTTCCAGCGCAGATGTCAGACACCTTACCAATGCTGCGAGCTTCCCGCTACTGCAGAATTCATGTATGCACTTCATATCGGTTATCCTGACCGAACAAGGTGTTGAAAAAGGCAAGGACTCGTTCCCAGTCTTTCACGTCAACCCTTACTCGACGCTCGCGCACACTGTAGCCAAGCTAGTGGCTACCCATTCACATAGGATGTGGATAGTAGAGTCTGCTTCCCCTTCACCTTCCGCACCCGGGACCCCTTCGCTAGGCCCCACCGTCTTTGTCCCGACCCCATCTTCTTCGCAAACGTCTCTCACCGGTAGTCACTTCCCTTCTGTTCCCCCGGCTTCTACCTTACCTGGGTCTCATTTGTCGGGTCGCCTGATCGGTGTCGTTACCTTGACGGATATCCTCAACTTGTTTGCGAGGTCGACCGGGCTTAATCCTTCAGATCCGAGCGAGCAACGAGCAAGAAGGCGAAGAAGCTCTAGCAGCTCTATTCGTCCGTCTATCGAGTCTTCTCGTCCTAGCCTCGATGTTCGACGTTAGAGATGTCAAACTATTAACTGGTGAGTTGCAAGGTTCGGGAGGCTCGGGAAAAGGAAAACCTATGTACCGTTTAAGAGTGTGATCGGGTTACATTGCACGGCGGTATAGTGCTACGGCGGTGCTATTCTTGTCTCGGAATGACGTCTAGGGCTCGGCTTCTTTCTCATTCTCATAATAGCAGTAGAGAGGGAGTTTTTGTGGTGTTCTTATCGCGCACTATTTATTCTAAAGTGCAATGATTTTTATGAGTTACGTTGCTAGGAGTCCGTGGCGTTACTTTTGAGTTACTTTTATTTTTTTTATTTTTTTTTAACTAATGACCATGGACGGAGCTGGGCATATTCGAATATTCTTAATCCGCACTTGTTCTGCCCGTTTACTTCATATTGGTGATGCTACTTCTACATTCTACGTCACGTAGACTTTGATCTAATATTACTATGTTGTTAAGTTTGAATATTTAATAAGGTGAATAGTAATATAGGGGGATAATCCATTACACTGCCACATGCCATCCATAAGTCAGCATGCGTAATTGGCTGGACCCGAGATCGCAGCATTGGACCTACTTGATAAGAAATATGATTTTTAAACATTTCTATCATTGCTTATATACCTAGTAGGTAACTACTCTTCGTACTTATTCTAGCGCACCCTAAGCTCTAGGAGTGGAGGTTTATTCTAGTCATGTGATGGCCAATAAATCTCCGCACAAACCTAGTTGAAGAATATAGTGTGCTATAATTCGCCAACTTTATCAACTGACTATCACCGGATTTGGATGTCAAGGCACGATGTCGGAGTGGTTAACGAGTGAGACTTGAATTCCAAGAATTTCCTAATTCTTGTGTAAGGTGATCTCATGCCTTCGGGCGCGCAGGTTCGAATCCTGCTCGTGTCGTTCTTTTTCGTATTCTTTCTTTTTGTAAATTATTTTTTCATTTTGTCAATCAAGGAATTGAATTGAAGTGTTTTTAGTGAAACTTTATGAATTATTTCACAATTATGAAGACAGCATAGTACGTTTTAATGATCTTGAGTAACTAGACTAAGTAGGCACTCGGATTCTAGGACGATAATTTCTTCCTTGGACAATCAATCCGATCTCTCCTCGGCAGCAAACAAATTAACATCAATGTGCCACTCGGGATAGTTCATTTCTTACTCTCCGAACCCGCAGACTTTTGCGAACCGAGTATTCTCTTCTTATCCGCGTCCGAGAATAAAGTAGTACCTTGCTGCAGGGACTTGACAAGCATGGCCACGGCGTCGCCTTTAAAGTCGTCGGCGCTGCGGATCTTGTCTAGGTCCTCTGCAAATTCCTTGGTGCTCTGCTGGAGGTAATAGGAGGTGAACTCCTGAGATGTGGCGTCTTTGTTTGACATCTTGTTATCTTTTCTCAGAAATGTGACGATTGCAATCTGATTGTTGTCTTCTTAATCGTTATAGAGAAGGTGAAGATGCTTTGTAGGTAGTTTCGAGTAAGTGAGTAAGTTGTGGTTGTTCAATGGATTGTCTATCAAAAACTGTCGGAAAAGTTTTCGATGGTTTTACAGCATTGAAAGTCTTAGGCCCCACAACTTACCGGCCTACCTACATGCATGTACCTACGCTATTAGATATATTCTACATAGAGTATTTACCAATTTATTGGATACCATCGTGAGAATTTGAGTTAACTATGTTAGAATGGGAAACGTAGCAATGCAGTAGACATTTGAAATGTTTGTCATTTGTTCATAATCGATTCCCTAAAACGATGTGATTTTTACCTACCTACCTACCTAGGAACTGTTCCAAGATTTCAGCTCCCCCGCCTTGCTTGTGTTTCAAGGGACGTGGAATATCCTACCTAGTCAGCCCCATTACGTCAACAACATCCCTCCCACCCCCCCTTTCTTCTGAATACCGTATGTATCTAATCCTCAAATCGACTCTTTGCTTTATTTCGGTTCGGAAAACCTAGACGTACAGTAAGCCTATAAACAACCACCACAATACCAAGATGGCGCCACACGAAGGTTTGGTTCACCTCAAGGAGTACGACTGGAGAGACAGCAATGTCGAAAATATAGGAACAGAACTTGATCACAAGGTCAAGTACAATTCAGCAGCTACAGAACCCGCATGGCAAGAAGTCGGACAAGCTGCTGGCCTCCGTGTCTGGCGAATAGAAGATTTTGAGGTAGTCTCATGGCCAAAAGATCGGTATGGTGACTTTCACGAGGGGGACAGTTACATCATTTTACACTCGTACAAGCTGGGAAGGAAGAATGGCGAGGAACAGCTTGCTCACGACATCTTCTTCTGGCTCGGAAGCAAGACATCGCAAGATGAAGCGGGTACAGCCGCTTACAAAACGGTCGAGCTTGATGAATTCTTGCATGGTGTGGCTACGCAGCATCGCGAGCTCCAGAAAGAGCCATCCGATGATTTCGTCGCTTTATTCTCTCGCATCCGGATCTTATCTGGTGGTGTTCGCTCTGGCTTCACGCACGTGGAAACCGAGGAGGAACCTAATGATACCTTGATGCTGCTGAGGATCTTCAAGCATCCATCTGCCAAACGAGCAGACTCGGTCATGGTCTACGAGGTTGAACCTATCTGGCAGAGTCTCGACGAGAACGATGTCTTCGTATTGGAGCGGCAGGATAAGATCTGGGTTTGGCAGGGTAAGAACTGCAGCCCCATGGAAAAAGCGAAGGCCGCCCAAGTTGTTCACGATATGACTATTGCGAAGCATATCGATGTCGAAGTGCTGTCACAGGAAGAGGCAAGATCTCGAACTGTTGTTGGTATGCTAGGTGGTGAAGACATCGGGGAATCGCTTAAAGCCCCTCGACCAATTATCTCATCTAGGAGTCAAGGTGCCAGCCATCGCGCTCGCAGACTTTTCCGCTTGTCAGACGCCTCTGGCCAGTTGAGGTTTGACATAGTCAAAGAAGGCAATGAGATTAACGACTCGGATCTAGATAGCAATGATGTATTCCTTCTCGACACGGGTGATATTATTTGGGTTTGGCAAGGTTCAAGAGCAAGCAAGGCAGAGAAGGCCATGTGGATCAAGGTGGCTGAATTATATATTCGGCGACTTGGAGAGTCTGGCGACGACAAAGCATATCTAAGCCCAATATCCAAGGTAGTCGAGGGTAACGAAAGTCCGGCATTTATCAAGGCTCTTGAGGCGTGATGGCGGCTTACTCTCTACCACCACCACCACCACCTCCACCTCTTACTTTTTTTCGTCTTGCTGGACTTGACGCAGTTATCACATAGCCAAATAATTTGCTATGTATTATTTAAATTCTGTTTTTGTATCGACACAACTATCAACAATGGGATGGGGTTTTAAGTTATGAAGCTAATGAGCTTAAACAACTTTAACTCGGGGCTATCTCGTTAGTGATATCCTATATATGCAATTAGAAGGATTAAACACGGCAATATTGCAGTAAAATAGGATGTGGGGCGGCGGCCTCAATTTTGACGCGACGCTAATAAGTGCTCCCTGTTCCTGGACCTTGTGGACCTTGTGGACCGTGTCATCCGTGTGGTGAGAAACCTTAGCTGGGCACATACATACCTTGTACATAGGAGAAAGGATTTGGACCCTTTCCAATTTGGATCTCGTTGCCGAATTTCTCCTAGACTCCTATAATGCCATCTTACGTCTAAACATTCACGATTACCAATCTCCTACGAAATTCTACCTTACATCGAAAACGTCAATGTCTCTCGTTTGACAGTCATCCGAGGATTAAATTTAAAGATGGATATTCACGAGGCGCAAGTATACTTGCAGTCTTCGCTTCACGAGGTATCCCATGCTTTTCAGAAAGTCCCCGGAAGTGCTGTCTTGATTCGATACATCCAGTCCAGCTATCAAAATGATCCGATCCGGTCCGCTATAGAACTTATTCTTGTTATATTCTTCGTTCGATACATCCTCTCGCCATCCTATCCTACCCACGGTCCCAATTACGTGAAGCTTCGTGAAGATGAGATCGACGAGCTCGTTAAGGAATGGGAGCCAGAACCGCTCGTCGCCGCGCAGACCCCCTTTGAGGAAGCCGAATCTGAGAAACAGCCAATGATTGTCGGGTAAGAATTGGTGTAATAGCAAAGGAAGAAGAAAAAAGAGCGATTGCTAATAGCATGAGTATAGACCGACTGGTCCGAAGGTAAAGCTATCCAACGGCAAGACTGTTACGAATCTAGCCTCCTATAACTTCTATAATTTCAACGCGAGCGAATCGATCAAGGAAAAGGCTATCCAGACTCTGCGCACATATGGAGTTGGCCCCTGTGGTCCGCCACAGTTCTACGGTACCCAGGATGTTCACATGAACACCGAGCATGACATCGCCACGTTCCTTGGAACCCAAGCCAGCATTGTTTACTCCCACGCCTTCTCAACCATCTCCAGTGTCATCCCGACTTTCTGTAAGCGAGGAGATGTTATTGTAGCCGATAGGATGGTCAACTACTCTATTCGCAAAGGACTGGAAGCCTCCCGGAGCAACATTAGATGGTACGAACATAATGACATGGATGACCTGGAGCAAGTTATGAAGAAAGTGGTCCAGGAACAAGCAAAGAAAAAGATTTTGACCAGGCGATTCATCGTGACAGAAGGTCTCTTCGAGATGGTCGGCGATTGCTCTAACCTCCCTAAGCTTGTAAGTTCTTGCTCGATAGTGATTTAGTCTTGTTACACGATTTGGCTAATGGCGGTCGCGTTTTTAGGTGGAATTAAAGGAGAAATACAAGTTCCGCATTGCCCTTGACGAGACTTGGTCTTTCGGTGTACTGGGTCACAATGGGCGAGGGCTTACCGAGGCGCAGAATGTAGACTCGGAAGCTGTAGATATGATCATCGGATCTCTGGCGGGACCTCTCTGCGCCGCGGGTGGATTCTGTGCTGGTTCACACGATGTCGTAAGACACCAACGTATCAATGCCGCGTCCTACACCTACTCGGCGGCCCTGCCTGCTATGGCTGCCGTCACGGCCAGCGAGACCCTAAATGTTCTGCAATGCAACCCTGATATTCTGATCCAATGCCGGGAAAACATCCGATCCATGAGGGCGCAACTTGATCCACGGAGCGACTGGGTGCAGTGCACGAGCGACCCCGAAAACCCAGTTATGTTACTAGTGTTCAAGCCCGAGGTGGTCTCATCAAGGCGGCTAAGCAATGATGACCAAGAGCGACTATTCCTCGAGGTCGCGGATGAGGTAAGATTCTAGAGATTATTCCTGTTGTCGAAATTTATCCACTAATAGAGGACGTAGGCGCTTGCCAATGGAGTGCTCATCACGCGATTAAAGAGCGGGCTGCTGATCGGCAGCGTTGGGATGGACGACATCACTATCAAGCCTGCGCTCAAGATTTGTATCACATCGGGGTTGTCGAAGAAGGAGATTGAGAAGGCTGGAGTAACAATCCGACACGCCATCACCAAAATCATGACTCGAAAGCCGAACCGACAGTCGACTCTAGCTGCTTAGGAAACATTCAGCTTCTCATGATCTCAACTGCTTCTCGACGTTACTTTACGATATGGTACGAGACGAATTTTCTCGCTATTGATGTATAAAGATTATTATGCTACGACCCGAGTATGGCCCTACGATAATGTGGACGGGTGCTAGGAGCCGTATGAGAAGGGTTTACTCATGAATGTATACAGGACGAGAAAAGGAGGCAAGCTGCCATATCAAATTATAGACTTGAATACTAATTGCTAATTCTCATAAACCAAACGCCATTGTGTCTAATAGGGGTACTGTTATGGACCATTCGCTTTGGATGAAAAGTTACTAGGTACCATGTCCCAAAGTACCCAGGTACACCCACGACGTGATGTGTGCCTTCCTTCTGTCATTAGATTAGAGGAAGTGAAACATAATACATATCTTAGAGTTTTCAATCTGAAGGTATGCGTGGGTCCTGTATTCTCTAGCGTTCTTGCCCTTGTATTTCTGTGTTTGTAAGGTGGTCTACCTGGATGAACTCGAGGCAGTACATCCTCTCTCTACTCGTCCCCCTCCATCATACTCTCCCAAAGAATTCACCTTTTTTTCCACCTCACTTTTCTATTATTCTTGTCATTCTTTTACGCATGTAGGCCGCACGAGTTTCTTAGGCCGCACGCTCTTTCGTTATCAACTTCTCTACCTATCCGTGGACATACATACTCGGCATCAGCCGGTCTATCTTTCGTCAATTACATTCATTGTCATTTGAATATTCCAACGACAAGGCAATGTTAATAATTGACCTCTAAGGTATTCAATTCAGAATAAAGACAGTAAGTACTCATTCATGCCCTTGATTCCTACTTACCCTTGCGTACGGTGATATTGATACAATGTGCCCTCCCTTAATTTTTATTTCTTATTTCTTTATCTTTGATATTTCCTCCCTTAAAACGCCATCATTCCTTCACTGTAATTTTGACGCCCTCAAGGGAATGCGCGTTCTACCGTGTTTATTGTTTCTCCCCCTTTCGATCTCGATGCCGGGGCAACTTCCGCCAAAGAATTGCAACGTTGTTGACACCTTTTCTTGTATTGGACTTGGTCCCTCGAGTCTAGAACCTCAACATCGTTCCTTGATATACCCTTTTTACCTAGGAACACCAGTTCAAATTCCACTCCTTTGTCACTTTTTGTTTTCCTTGTAACCCTTGTCGCCGACATATGGAAATTGACGGCCTTCTCTAATCATCCGTCAAGTCCAATGTCCCTTTTTGTTCCTATTTTCTTCGTTCACTCATTCAGTCGCTCATTCGTTCATTCTCGTACATAGTCGCCTCACTAACAACTTAGGTCGTTCATTACTTGTTTTCTACGGTTCCGCAGATTCCGTGATTTCCTGAATCTAGACGTATCTATCGTCACATTGACGTACCGTTACCATGAAGTCTCTCACGATTTCTCTTACGCTTCTTTCCCTCCTCCACTTGTCGGCTGGGCAGCCCAGTAAGTCATAGTTCCAACATCACATTGGTCTATGAGGCTTGAATTAATATGATAGCAGAACATCAACATGCCCATCAACACAAGTCGAAGAGGGACCTTATTCCTACAGGAAAAATCACCATCACTGGTACTACGTACAGTACAACAACTGAGATCCCCGAGGTTGTGGTCTATGTAGACCAAAACAACAAGCCGGTTCATACTACCACTGAGACGGTAGTCTACGTTCCCGTGTCAGTAGAGACTCATAAGGCACCGGCTCCAGTCACTACGACAGTTATCGTCCCCCCTGTGCCTACTAAGGCCATGTCATCGGAGGTATCTACTACATCGGCATCGCCTACTACATCAGCCTCGCCAACTTCCAAGCACATTTCGACTTTTGAACCGATCCCGTCTCCTAGATCATCCCGAGCAAGTCCAGTGCCGTCGTCATCCTCTGCGCCATCTCCCCCGTCGTCTCCTCCCGTTTCTGGCGGAGGCGCCCTTCATGGTGTTACTTACTCTCCCTACAAGGGCAGCGGAGGTTGCAAGACTGCGAGCGAGGTTGACGCGGATTTTGCGCTCATAGCTAAAGATTACGGCTTCATGCGTCTGTACGGCGTTGACTGCGATCAGGTAGCGACGGCGTATGCGGCTGCTAAGAAGTATGGCAACAAGCTCTTCCTAGGCATCTATGATATCAACTCCGTAGATGAATCAGTCTCCACCATGACCGCCGGCATTAATCATGATTGGAGTATTGTCGACACCGTCTCGGTTGGCAATGAATTAGTCAACAACGGCGGAGCAACAGTAGATCAGTCACTCAGCGCATTGAGCCAAGCACGATCTGCGTTACGGGCTGCGGGATACAAGGGCCCTGTCGTTGTCGTCGATACGTTCGTCGCCATGCTCTCTCACCCCGAACTTTGCGAACAGTCAGACTACTGCGCCGTCAACGTCCACCCCTTCTTCGATCCGAATACGGGCCCACACCAGGCAGGCTCATTTATTACTTCTACCGTCAGCAAGATTCGGAGTAAGTTATCCGATTCGAGCAAGCGTATTGTTGTTACCGAGACGGGATGGCCCTGGCAAGGAAATGCCAATGGCGCGGCCGTGCCTGGCATGACCCAACAGTCGACCGCGCTCTCGTCTATCAAGAACGCATTCTCGGACAACGCCAGCAACCTGATACTCTTCACGGCCTTCAACGACATGTGGAAGAAGCCCGAAGCAGGCACGTTCATGGCCGAACAGTACTGGGGCATGGGAGGACGGTTTTCACCTTGCGACGAGTAGGGCGGCTATGGTGATTAACAAATGGTCTCTAAGCAGACCACTTACGAAGTAACGAGGTCAGGAATATGCATGGGAACAGTTGGCTGAGGAAATGACGATGATGATGACAGGGGCTTACTAGCGAAAGGAAGCCCCCGGACTGAAGATGTGTACGATTTTGAGTGGTATCGCTCCTATTCTCTGTGAATAAATTTCGACACTGTATTCTCCCTTGCTCCTAGTAAGGACCTTCACTGGTCTCGTAGTTTTGTTCTGTTTGTTATCACTAAGTGACATGAATAAGCTATGTAATCCAAGTAGTATACGGAGCCATTCTATAATCTGGTTACCTTGAAAATAAACTTCGTATACTAGAAGGAAATGACATGACAATCTTGTGAGTCCCAATTCCTGCTTAAAAGTCTAGCGGTTTACTACTCATCCAGTGGAAGACTTAGATGTAGATTATGGCAATAATACCAGCAATGTGTGTACACTGATACGTTATCTACTGCTTTTATTCTCTTGGTTTATGTACTAGGTACCTAGCTATATAATCAGCTAATAGTCATCAACATGTGATTAATTATAGCAATTAATCGTGGCAACGGCGTTACATCAAGGGCTATATGCTACATCTCACAGCGGAACAATCGCATAGCTTGCGGTCTTGGATCAAATAGAGTGCCTAGGTAGGTATATGGTAAGTGAGTAGGTACTGGGCAAGTACGCCAAAACTACGACCACGTCCCTCGCCATCACCACAGTAAGGCCGGAACCAATACTGCCACCAAGATCCTCGCAGCAACGCCGCCAACACCCCCGTCCCGACCCCGTCCTAACTCGAGCCTCCCGGCACTACTCGTGCTCTCGGGTACCGCCGCCGAGGGACTGGTACTTATGCTTGCGCTCGTGATCTCGCCGTCTGTGGCGGTGGCGGTGGCGGTAAAGGGGGTGGACGCCGGCGTGCCGGCTAGCCCCGGGGTTTCGGAGCCGGAGTCGGGGTCGGAGTCGGTACCGTAGTACGTGAAGGTCAGGCTGCCCGCCACGCTCGTGAGCGGCGGCGCGGCGAGGGTTAGGACGCCCCAGTGGATGGAGGGGCCTGGGTCAGGTTAGCGTGTGTTTTCTTTGCTATGGCTATGTGCTCTTGACATCGCGATGGAGGGGGAAAGGGTGCTCCCGGCTTGGGCTTGGCTGCTTCGCTAGCCATGCTGGAGGCTGGAGGGTTTCGGGGTTCGGGATGGTCCGGGTATTCATGGCGCATGGGGATAGGGGCAAAGGGCAAAGGGGATAGGTGGTAGAGGATGGGGACAAGGCGGCTCACCTGTAAGCGTGAAAGGCGCGACGGAGGTCGAGCTAGGCCCGGATAGGGGGCCAAGAGTAATTGCGCCGAGGGAGGTGGAGCCGCTGCAGGTGGCGGCGGTGGTGTCGGATAGGAGGCAGGCTTGGTATATGGAGCTGCTGGGGTTAGTCGTATGGTCAAAGAGGGGAGTCGTATACTCGTGAAGAGGAGATGACGATTGGTGGGTGAGTGAAGAGTGAGGAGTAGTGAGGAGTGAGGTAAGAAGGGGAAGAAAAAGGGAGAAAGGGGCATAGTAGAATTAAAACAAAACACACATCGTAGAATCGATCGTCTGCTCGTAGTGGTACGTCGAAGGCCCCTCGGCGAAGGTAAACGGGAGTAAGGTGCCGCCGCCGATATTGCAGCCGTAACTCTTGTCCTGGGCGCAGAAGATGGTGTATCTAGTCTCGGCGTCGTTCTATGCGCGTTTCCCCCCAGGGGTTCTGGTTAGCGATTTGGAATCATACAAATCAGGGGCGATCGTGTAAGTGAGCGAGCAGACATATCTAGGATTCGTAAAAGGAAGCTACAGACTAGATACATACACTAGAGAGTATGCTGCCTCGTAGCGCGGTCCAGTCTCTCGGTCCGTAGGACGGTAAAAATACGGAGACCGTGGTAGGGGTCGGGTCTTGGGCTCCGATGGGTTGCGTGAGGATCGAGAGGAATAGAAGGCGAATCGGCATTAGCCACATTCGGAAAAGATTGGCTACTAGAACAGCTGCCATGATGCTCTTGGCTACGAGAGTCCCGTTTCTTCGAATGGGCTGTTCTTGTGGAGAGACTGACTAACGATTCTTCTATCTTATGAAGTAATAGAGTAACAGAGTAAATAGGTAACTAACTATTCTGGCTTCCCGGGACCGAGGGGGGCGTATCGGCCCATACGTGGATCTATGCGTCTCTACATAGATTTTGAGGCTCGAATCACGCAACCCCCCTGATCGTTCACGATAAGCTATCGGCGGGATCGACGTCACATTTTGGGCCTGACGTGAACCGGTTTTGCCTATAGTGACGTCGGCACTGGAGATGGTGGGATCCTCATGCAGTTGTGGTTACATTCTCTTACAGATTTGGACATGCCAACGCTTTAAGCTTAATGCCCCTGTTACTCGAACCTGATAAGAAGGTCAGAGGCTTAAATGAGTGTAAAGAGGAAAGATTCACGATCGAGCGATTAAAAAAACATGTGATTATGCGATTGGTATGTATTCATGAACTATCCAATGCTTCATGGGATGCTCGCCCATCTATGTTTATATGCAGTTTATATGTGTATCTCTAATACAACTGGAGAGATCTATACTCAGTCTCGATCCAACGTGTTTCAGACCAAGCCTTCGTTAGCCCGAGGGTATATCAACGAACCTGTAGAAATAAATAACGAAAGAACAATTACTAAAATCCTCCTAGACTATGCACCAAAAACTCTCCCGATGTGTAAAGAGCCGAGTCGAGCTCCTAATACAATATATAGTACCGCTGAAGGATACTCATGCCAGTAGATAGATAAAGAAAAAACTCCTCATTGCCGTACCTGATGACGACTTCAAGACCGCGCACATGTCATAGCAGTCGTAAGCCCAACCCGGGTTGAGCGTAACCGATATAAACCAATGACGATCGTAATCCATCACATCTTATCTCTCGCAATCATGCCCCTACCTTGATCGCTTTAATCAGAAGAAGGCGGCGTGGACAAGAGCTCCTCGGCCTTCTCATAAGTGCTAACAGTAGCCTCCTCATCCGAGAAGCCGTACTCGCGAGCCTTCTGCTGGACCTCCTCTTCCGTAAGGCGGGGCAACTCCTGCGCGGCCTTGACATAGCTAATCTTCTCGGCGTAACCCTTGGCGAAAATGACATCGATCTCTTCCAACGTGCGGCCGGCGGTCTCGGGGTACAGGAAGTAGATGACGGGGAAGAACATGGCGTTGAGGATACCGAAGAAGAGGTACGTTCCCCAGCCGTTCTTTCCCGTGTTGCTCAGGAGTACCGGCGTGATCATGACGATGAAGAAGTTCCACAGCCAGTTGGATACGGTCGATGTAGCGTTGGCCTTGGCTCGGGTCTTGATCGGGTTGATCTCGGCCGGGTATAGCCACGGTAGCGGTAGCCAGGTCGCGCCGAAGAAGGCGATGTAAGTCTGTCATAAGAGATTAGCAATGTTGTCGAAGATCATAGTCCGCCTAAAGACGAAAAGGGGGAAGTAATGTAACGTACGAATAAGCCAACAGCAGCGCCCTTAGCCGCCTCCTCAGTTCCAGGAATCAAAGCACCGAAAGTAAGCACCATAGACAAGCACTGTCCAACCGTACCGATAAGGTACAGCTTTCTGCGGCCTATGCGCTCAACAGCAAACCACGAGGTCGTAGCGAAGATAGAATACACAACCATGTTGACGCCTCCTAATAGTAGAGCCAGGTTGTGCGAGGTGCCGATAGATGTCTGGAACAGAATGGGGAAGTAGTAAATGACGGCGTTGCAGCCACTCAACTGCTGCATCATCTGGGATGAGGCTCCCAGTAACAGACGGCGTAGATGCTGCGTGGGGCCGTTGGTGAACAGGTCCGAGACGGCCGTCACACCGCCGGCGTGGCCGGAGGCGCGGATGGCGTCGACGATGACGGCGACCTGGGTACGCACGGCCGGGTTATCGCGGCGCTCGCCGTTGAGGGCCGCGATCACGGTGGACGCCTCTTCGTTGCGGTCCTTGGTAAGTAGCCATCGGGGCGACTCGGGCAACTGGGTCATGAGGATGATGACGACGAGAGCGAAGACACACTGGAAGGCGATAGGGAAACGCCAGACGAAGGCGTGCGGGCCGTACGTGCACCCATAGTCGATCCAGTACGCGATCAAAGTTCCGATGGCTACGTTTCCTCCTTCGATGCAGATGAGTTTACCGCGATTGTGTGAATGGCTGCATCTATTGATGGGGAACGAAGTCCAGTGTTAGTAAAACATGTCTTACACGGACTTAGATGATCGGGATAAAGGGATTTGGATGAAACAAGTGGCTGCTTACTCTGCTTGATAAGTTGGCACCGTCGATGTATTTATACCGTTTCCTATTCCCGTTATACACCGTCCTATGATAAACTGTGCTGTCGGACCTCCGCCTTGACCGGTGGGCATGGAAGTGATCTGGATGATAACGCCGATAATCATGATAGTAGCACCGAGGAAGATAGACTTGCGGCGACCAAGGTGGTCGCCAAAACTAAGGATAAAACAAGCTCCGAGGAAACAGCCGACGGCGTATATCGAGACCACGAAGCCCTCGTACGTGCTGTCGCCGTTGACCTCGGGGAAATCTGAAGTGAAGGCCGGCGCGGAGATGATGCCGGACATAACGCCCTGGTCGTAGCCGAACAACAAAAAGTCCGTCGTCGCTACGGCCGTGATCAAGTTCTGCAGCGTCTGTCCGGACTTGCCCCAGTACGTGGGCACGCCATTGGCGTCGTCTATGTGCCCCATATTGTCGTAGACCAGCTATCCAAGTTCGCTCAGGAGAATTCGCAACCGGATATGGGGAAGGCTTGCTGAGGAGAAGATGGGGTAAATAGGAAGGGGAAATGGTAAAGATGCGGGAGAGATAGAGATAGAGATAGGGATAGGGATAGGGAAATAGAACGAGGTCCAGGCTGTTTGGGGAATAAAGGGGTTCAGTTCCACCAGCCTCTATTTTATATATGTTTACATCTGTATATATCGACCTACAAAAGATCTGCTTACAAGGCCTCCCCCCCAGACCCTCCAGACCCTCCAAACCTTCCAGATAATCATAAAAAAAGGGTCTGGTATCTTCAGAACTGGAGTTCTCACTCGCTGGTGGATGTCACCGAGCAAGGACCGAGGGAATGTCATCATAACGCCTGAGGTGTGTGCGAGAAAACCCATAATAACCCCATACAATGGTGGACACACACGGACGCCGCGCCGTCCCAACATGGCGCTGGATTACGTACGGACTTCACGATAATGTGAATTCTGACAGCTGTGATTTGTAGCCGATGGTAAAAGTCTGCCTCTGATTTTTATTATGGAGATGTCCTGAAGATCGTCATCCGCGTTTCGTCATATCTACCCACTGTTCCGGTCCACAGCACGAGTCATGCTGGAGAGAGTTGTGGGTCCGTAGCCTCGTAGGAAGACGGGCATGATACCAGTGGCGCCTGTAGCGTCGCCTGCCAATGCTCTGGTCTGACGGGCGGCAACGGGATGATGTCGAACGGCGGGAAAAATATCACGGCATCCATCGCAAGCGGCCGAGAGCCATACCAAATTCGGTCTTGGCTAGTTGGTTCTTTTTCAAAAGAGGCTGCATGAACCGGTCGTGTCGCAAGGTCCGTTGTTTCGCCTCCTTCGGTGCCTGAGCGGTGTGGTTAATGTCGATCTTAGGATGAGAGCCAAGCAGCTGTTACAGTAATTAGTGAGATTCCCTTACTTCAAAAGAGTGGATGTGATAAATCACAATCACCTTGTTCCAATGTTCCGCGCTTCCGAATTATACCGCGTCTGTTACATTGAAGTTTTTCTTTTCTTTTTCGTGACCATATACATACATACATACATACAGTCATAAGTGTCCGTAGCCAGCAGCCAGTAATATCACCAAAGCCATGGCATAAGTCGTAAAACTCGGAGAAATCTATGTAGGTACACAAACACACTACTACGTACAGATGTACATACCTACGGAATACCTAGGTAGGCACTTACAACCGATGATGGATGATGGATGACGGATCACTTATGCATTACGTACGGACAAAATCTGACAATGAATTTTTCACATCATTAGCTTGTGCTACTCTGCGTTGCTTCTGATGCTAGAATCTCAGCGGACATTATTACTCTCTCCCATAGGCACTCTATGCATATGGCTCGAGTCGTAGTAAATGCACCAGGAACCCTTGTCATTATTGAACACCATCTCGTTTCCATTCAGGGATAGAGAAAAAGAAAATAACCTGCAAATATTTATGCCCATGACTCTAGGAAGAACGAAAATACCATGTGCCATGCCGCCCTCTGTAATCAATCAATACACACAACACCTCAAGTACAGTCTCGCGAATATAACGCTAATTAGTACTCGCCCTAATTCCTTCGCTGGTCGAGTAACCAGGAACTTTTATTCTCTTATGGTACAGGTTTCTCTTCTAATGTCCCTTAGACGAACCGGAACTTCTTGGAGTCCGACGAAGACGAAGACGTCGCCGCCGCTGCCGTCGTCATTGACGCCGTACCCGGGCCCGAGTATCCAGGCGAACCGGTTCCTGTCTCCGTGCGATTCTTAGTATCGTTGATATTCTGACCGGACGGTTGAGCTAAAGGAATCGGAAGTTTGGATATGGTCGAATCCAAAGTGGATCCGATTTGCTTGCCTCCTACGACTGGTGCAACGATCAATGCAACGAAAATGACAAGCATAACAAAGTAGAGGACAGCGTAGCGAATAACACGTCTTCTCCTGAGCTTTGATTGCTTCATCGAGTAGATTGGCGGGCGAATTTGTCGACTGCGAGTTACATGTTAGTATTCAGAAGCGAAATTGTAAGGTAAGTGGGTAATAAAACGTACCTCGGCCGAAGCCAGAACAACATCATGGAATGTAAAGTGTCAATCTGGGGGATCAGGATAACAGGCAACATTATGAACAAGAGGATGTGACCCAGGATGAAATCGGCTGCGAACATGCTCAACTCTGTAATCTTACAGAGAAATTCACGTGCCGGCTGGGAGATCGAGTGCCAACCCATAGAATACCACTTGCCCGTCCAGAATGCAATGTTGGACTGGTCTGTCTTGAACTCACGAGTGAGTGCCAGCGACACGATGAGCTTCAGGATAAACCTTTGCATCGCAATAGCCGTAATCATTCCCAAAAGCGTCTTAGTGAAATCGAAGCCCTCAAGGAAGAACATGATTTCGAAAAATACCAGGAGAATAATGACGGCCACGGCGTGGGCAATTGCCGCCAAGACACTACCGAACTTCTTGCAGCACATACTAAGTAATGGACCCATGCAGCAGGCCATGCCGAAGAGAACACCAAGTAGACCGGCGTTGATACCGATAGGCGCGAAGGCAATGACGGCGACACGGACAAGAGACGCGGTAGCCTTAGCATCAGAATCGTTAGCCTTAACACCGGTTTGTGCGTTAATGAACAGGTATGGGATGAGCGTCGTCGCAACGAAAAGAATTGGTGCAATAATCTCGCCGAAAAGCAGGTTAGTGATAGCTGCACGAGGCACATCAGAGGACAGTTTGCCCGATGGGTCTCCTAAAACCTTGCGCTTGTAACCAGTAATTCTCGTACGCGATAGACGACAGAAGGAAATCCACGACGATGAGTGACTGAGCGAATTGCCACGTGAGAGCCAGCGGAGGTAATCACGGTAGTCAATGAAGAAATCATTCCATGCGAACTGATGAGGGTTGTAGAGGAATGGCGAGATGACCAGAGCAAGAAGCGAAACCCAGAAGTACACCAACGCCGCCTGCCACACGGTCAACGTCGCGAATAGCAACATCATTAACATGCGGGCGCCGAAGTAGATGGAAGGTCCGGCGAAACGAGAGTACAACACGCCAAAGGGAATGCGAGCAGTGGCGAAACCACGGCCGGTACCAATGTAACGGGCACCGCCGAAGGACAAATCCTGTGTTACAGAGTTGGCGTAAATTTGACAGACGAACACCTCGAAGAAGGGCGAGAAAGAGCAGAATTGTTTGGCCAGACGGGTAGCAGCGCGTAGAACACCACGCTCGGTAAGTTCCTGAACAATCAGGGGCACGAAAGCCAAGAAGAACACCACCATGATAGAAATGACGCAACGGTAGACCCAGTCCATGAGGGCATCTGTGTTCGCACAACCTGTAGGATATAACGGGTCCGTAATAGGGACGTTCCGGTTATAGGTACAGGAAATGGTCTGGTTTCGAAGTGAGCCGATGTTGATAAGAACTATCATAAACATCTCGACAGACAACATAATGAAGATGTTGTTCAAATGGAAACCAGCGTGAGCATAATAGAAGGAGAGGAAGCGGTCGAGGGGTAGCTGTGTGCCAAGGTAGTAGTACTCGCGAGAGAGCATTTGTTCACCCATGCCAGTGCCGATCTTGGTCGTGAAGTTAAGAATGGATCCGAAACCAAGATCACGACCCTTACCACACTGATAGTATTCGCAATGCTTGATGCGCCCACCACGAAGGAGAGCATTCATACCAGCGTAGATATCCTCGTTCAGATGTAGACCCTTCTGAGCTTTCGAAACACCGCCACGAGTATTCATGAAAATACCGTTGAGGAAATCAGGATGACCATAATGAAGCTTACCACCAATCTGGGATAGAGTTCTGGCGAAGAGCGTACCGAACGTTTGTTCCTTACCAGCGGCGATGTCACCAAGAATACCAATGTTCTCCGAGAAAATGTACTCACGAGCACCCAAAATAGCAACGGGAGCCAAGGACTCGTTCTTCACACCGGGTGTGTAAGGAGAGACATTTTCGATCTTCATTTCCTCAAATTCGGCAAGGACCGACCGAATCTTTAAGCATTCTTCCAGGTAGTTGTCTTGGTTGGCATCGATAAGCTGGATGTATTCACCTCGGTAGAAAATGATGGCATGGTTCTGATTGTCTGACTTGCCATCACCGAGTACGGGGTTACCAGAAAGCTGAATACGGAACTTGGGACGTCGCATGCCGTTCTCCATTATTTCAGAGTGACCGTCGACTAGAGCAGAGTAGATGCGAGGCTCTTCGCCCTCAACTAGAGGAGCCTCTTCGTCAAGGTAAGCAATCTGTAGATCAGGGTAGGCTCTAAGGAGGAATTCGGCGTTCTCCATCTCCTCTTTCTTGAACTTGGCGTAACGCTGCATAGAGACAACCATCTTGAACTTGCGTCGAGCCATTCTCTCCAGCTCGCGCTCTAACTTCTCGGAGCTGCCGCCAAACATTTGCACTACTTCAGGGTTCTCAACACGGTAGAGCAATTTAATAGCGCGGCTGTAGTTCATGAATCCAGATATGGTACGGTAAAGAGTCTGCGAGCGAAGAGATGCCCAGATACGCGTCCGGAGAGTGTACTCGGGAGCTGAAGACTTGAAACCAATGCAGTAGAACGGAAGATCGTCAATCTTGCTCTTGGCCGTGTCCTTCTCCGTCTTTTCTTCCTCTCCGTTGAATTGAGAAGTCTCGTCGGCAAGAATCTTGGTGTCCTTGACGAAGCAGTCCCATTCGTGAGGGTGTAGCTGTTTAAGGTATTCAAGCTGAGTAACGCGGGAGTAAGGCTCATCCTCACGAATAATTTCTCGGAGAGTAAGTAAGATCTTTTCACCATAATGAGGGATCAAAACGGTAAAAGTAGGCATGTTGTCAACAGGTACAGGCTCCGGGATTGGCGTAGATAGAGACTGCGCGAAGAAGGAGATACGACGCTCGGCTTCGCTGTGGGTCGGGAAAAATTCTGTCTTGAACGAGTGATCCTCCTGAGAAACGAAGAATGTCGGCGCACGCAGAGTACGTTTGCCCTCTTGCTCGGACGGAACCTGATGGTACAGCAGCTTTTGAACATGGTCGATGGCCAACAGGTGCTCTCGATACATGGAAATGACGACAGCGTTCCAAACCTGTGAGATCAAAACCTTAGGCTTGTACTTAATCTCCATATCGGTCGTGGCCAGGATCTTGGAGTAAATTCGCTTAGGAAGTCGCGAAAAAATGTTTCGCCAAGGAGTCCAGATAGACGAACCAAGGTAGAATGACCGAGCGATAGAGAAGACGGCATTGAGCAGGACATACCATAAGTACGTGTCGAGGAAGAAGAGGATCAAATCGGTGAGCGTCATGAGAATCATGACAATGGTTGGCTGGTACGTACATAGTATAGTGCCGATCTGAGCATCTCCAAGACAAGAAGAGACATCCATAATTTGAAGGTAACGAATCGGATCTCGGAGGGAGAGCGTAAGATAGACATACGATTCTCCTAATTTGGCACCGAAAACAGCTGTCCACAGGAAATATGACAAGGCTCTGTCGTTACCCTTCAGATGCGGCCAACTAGCAGTAAACGTCTGGCTAGCAACGTAACGGCGTGAGTTCTTCGTCAGGTAACTACCGAAGAGAGCACCAAGAGGCATGACGGCGAAGAAGATGAATGTAATCACCGCAATGAAGAACCCGGCAATACCTATGGCCAATGCAAGCGTTGCTTCCTGATCCTGCGCAAAGCCGAAAACGTAGACGCTAGGAGCAATATTGACTAAGAAGACAACCACCAAGAAGATCAGTCGCTTGGTGAGATGTTGAGCACCTGCCCATCGTCGAGGAACGTATGCCCACTCAGCGCAGGTCGCTATGATCTGGATCAGGGAAGCAATGGCACCACCGGCACTGACGACAGCCCATTGTGCAGATGCTGGCGGCTGTTGGTTCACCTGCTGCTCGTACACCTTACCAATCAGTAGCGTCGGAACGTTGTGAGAGGTATAAAACCAGAACATGGTCAAATGAATAACCCAAATACGGTTGAAGTTGACAATTATGTGCAACCATGATCGCGTCTCCTTGTAGGTCTTGAAGAAACACTTTTTCCAGTTCACGTCCTTCAGCTTGAGGTAGCGCTCGGCCGGAGGGACATCAACCAACTTGCTCTTATCATCGAGAACAATACGCTCAATGCCTTCAGGGTACCAGAAGAGCTGGTTGCAATCATCGTAACCGATAATTTGGTTGTGATCACGTTCTCGTCGTACGTAGACCCCATTATAGATCTCGTATCCCTGGTCCCTACAGTATTGGTATAGGGGTGTAATCACATTGTTCAAGAAAGTGCCTTCCTCGACCGGTTCGACTAAGTTTTGGCAGGCAGGCGAATTTAGGTAGTCGTCCGCACACTTGAAGACGAAACAAAGACATTCGGGCATAAAGCGGACTTGGTTTGCTTCACCCCAGCAGAGGAGGAAGAGTGCAATTTGACGAACCCGGTCGTGCTGGGACATTCGGTTCATTCGGGTCTTCCACCGGTACTCGGCCGCTTCCAGACTATCGTCGCCTTCTAGATCTTCGAGAACCTGGTCCTCGTTCTGGTCGCCCTTCTTGCCCTTGGCCTTCTTCTTCGACTTGCGAGCTTTCTTACCCATATTCGCGAAGCCAACTGCATCATCCAAATCGAGATGCGCAGCGAAGTACCACTTCCGATAGTTAGCGTTGTCACCGCCGACGTAATCGGCGTGAAGCGAGAGTAGAGCTTGGTTTGGTGTCATTCGAGAAGCTCTCGAATCAAGCAGAACCATTAGATGATCATACATATTTCGCATGCTATCGCGCTGGAATCCGAATTTGTTCGCGAGATCGAGGAAAATGTCCTCGACTTCTTCCTTAGACAAAGGAATCTGTGCGTCGGAAGTCCACGCTGGGTATGGTTCACGAGATCTTTGGGCGCCAGGAACATTTCCGTAGTCCATTCCGTAATTGGGAGTAGAAGCGCCGGACGATCGATTTCCACCATATGAGACTTGGGAGGACGGCGGTCTGTATCCTCGACCTTGTTGGTCGTAGCCACTGTATCTCTCATCACCGCGACCGTAATAATCCATATCAGTAGCACGAGCCATATCAGATCTCATGGTAAAGTCGCTAAACGTCTCGGAATCCTCCTCGGAATCGCCCCGACGTCCACCATTACCATTATTGCCGCCGCCCTGGCCATAGTGGTCATAATAGCCATTGCCATCATCGTAATAGTCTCCTCCTTGCTGGTACTGATCGTGGTTATCGTAGTAGCCACCCTCCGCGGCATAAGGGTTATTAGGGTCGGCATTGTAGTAGCCACTATATATTCTGTCAATAACCCACTTTCAACTTCGACAATCCTGTGCAGTACGTAAACTTACGATTCGTCATAGTAGCCATCGTTTGCATGATGACCCTGGCCTTGAGGAGGTTGGGTTTGGCCTTGGCCTTGACCTTGACCTTGACCTTGGCCATGGCCATGGCCATGTGCATCGTAGCCGTTATCGTCGTAGTATTGACCGTTTTGTTCATCTTGGTAGTAGGAATCGTGATTCTGCCCGTAGGCGTCGTTGTAGTCGTGGTGACCACCACCACCTCCTGCTGGATAGCCCGACATTTTGGCAATTCGGGTTTAGGTAAGACGCGATCTGCGATTAATAGTATAACATTAGTACAAAGGGTACAAATGAAACTGCGTATGCATTGTGTGTAAAATACGTTGTAAATTGAAGGTGGAAGAAATTACTTACAATTCAGAAACCCATTAGATTTTTAGTCGGGGTAATGGTTGTGACCTTGATCAGGAGTGAATCTACTGTCAAGCGTGGGTTTGTGGTGATTAATATTATTAACTTGTAATATGGAGAATCAGTGTGGCCGGCCACAAGCAGGAGTTGATCTTTGTGACAGGGTTGAGAGTGAGAAGTCGACTGTTGTTTGTTGACTTGGAAAGGATTGGCTGTGTACTGTCGCTTCTGCGTTGGCCTCTAGCGCTGCGCGGGATGGCGCAGGTGTCAGAAATTGAGAAAGTGCAGTTGCAAAAAGTGAATGTTGATTTCCTAACGACGCGACCGGTAGGAAGGTAGGCACTAATTGTAGTATCGACTTAGTGCCGTATTTAGCGTGCCGAGCCCCTGACAGGTTGGTGTGTAACTTGAGGTTGGGCCAAAAGACGCGTTTATGATTGGAGAATCTGACAGATTCCACCTCCAAATTCTCTCCCTTTTTTTCTTTTTCTTACGTGGCCGGTGACGGTGAGTTCCGATACCTCGGTGCCTCTAAGCCTCGTTATAAGCCTCGTATAATTGAATTGATGGTGTTTTTTTTATATCTCGAGCGATTGACGATAGAATTTTGTTCAAATTCGTTAGACGAGTAGATTGAGCAAAGTACAAGTACTTTTGTTGGAGTCCTTTAGCTTTTAGGTTTTCGCGGACCGTTAAAACGAGCGTGCGTTGACGATTCAACGGGAAAGCGGGAGCGAAACACAAAAGGGGCGGCCGAATTGTACGTGGCAGTAACGAAAGGATTCAACTCTCACGAAACTCTCGTTCCGCTTTTCCTATTCTTTTCCTGCAAATATTCACTCGTTCCCCTGAGCACCAGAGACGAAGCGGCGAATTGGTACAAGAAAGAAATGAGGGAGAAAGGGGAAGCAAGAGAAGAAAGGAGAATTAAAAATTCAACGGGTGAAAGCGAGTGTAAAACAAGTTTTGTCAAGGGCGAGATTGGGGGGGGGGAGAAGGGATTAGGAGTATGGAACTTGGGATCGAGAATCAAGAAAATGTCAGAAAGGAGAAATAAGGCCAGGGGGGATCGGGGCAAAGCTTAGCCCAGTCCCAACCAGCGATACCCGTGGTAAAGTGTCACCCCTTAAGCCAGGGTACCTATTTAGACCTAGCGAGTTACCTAGAATATGTACCAAGGTACTTCTAATAGAAAAATACCCGCTAAGTAAAATACCTAAGTATATGCGTATACAGTGCTCGAGACTACTTCTGCGGGGCAAAAAGTACATAGTACTACTGTATCTTCTCTTCGTTACCGGCACATCCGGTGATAATCTGACAATTAACGATCAAATATTTAGGTACCTTAAGTCACCACATCTTTCCCTATCACAGTGCATTACAAAAGGGGAATGATCGAGATTGAAACCGGGGACATTTCTATCTACGTACCTAGCAAGCATGGCGACAGAGGATAGAAAGAGAAAGGCACATGCAGACATGTAGGATGTGGCTGTGTACGGAGTTGCTACTGGAGGCGAGAAGTGGACCTGATGCAATGGAGTTTCCTGATTTTGCTTGATAGATGTATCGCACTATCAATTACACCACAGGTTTGCATTGAAAAATATTAAAGTAAAACGTAAGGAGGGAGAATGACTGGTGGGGTGTGCAATTGCCAAAACGAGCCGTCTCTGATTCATCAGTTGCAAGACTTGAACTTATTGGCTGATAAGGTCTAGTTTAGACAGGGATGATTGGGAGTAATTAGGAGTAGGCTTGTTCCAACCTCCCAAGCCTATGGTCGCTAGCTATAAGTACAGTGTTAATAAGACTGTATTTATTCCAAGGCCGCGTACACTACCGACTACCTAGGTACATGTAGTACTATTCTTTTATTCTTCGATGTCCATGTCCCTATTATTCCTCCCCTATCTACATTTGGACTAGGTGATGGGTGAGCAGGGTGAGGGTGAGTTCTCATACGTAAATACAAAACCAGTGCATCATGGACTTCAAACGCTCCGCTATCATAGGTATTTTATCGAGCTGCCAAATCCTTGACAGAATCTTAGATGAACACTCCCACATTCCCACATACATTAAGGTCGGAGTGACAGTTGTCATCTGATGTTCTTCAATTCCAACCTCCTCTTTGCCCGGCTGTAAGTGTACCTATAGATGTATGCATGTTTGAGTTTACCTCATCTTTTTTTTTGTATTTTATTTTTTATATGCTTTACCGATCCGCCCGTTCCATAGTCTTTTTTTCCCACCGGTTAGCCAAACCTACCACAATTATATCCGACGCTAATGCCGTACTTTGTACACATCCTCAGAATAGCGCCCGCCTCTCCTTTTCTATTTTCTCTTTTCCCTTTTTCATGCATGCCTAGCAGGCCTAGGTACATACATACTGGTCGTCGAACACGTCTTAATAAGTACTAACCTAAATCGACTTGGCCTTATCACCATCAATAATGCTGTCGATCAGCTCAAGTATAAACCTATAAACCGGTTTAGAGGTTCATACATAGATACTGTAGAAGCACAGGCCCATGACGATACATATGTGCGTGGGCAATTTAAGGACCTTATCAGTCATGAGCTGCTGTAGCATGAACTATGGCATGCATGTAACTAATAGGGATAAGAAGAAAAGTTTCATATCAACTCGATCTCCGCATTAGAAAAATGACAACCCAACCGAGTCAATACATCTATCTGTATGTATGAATGTATGTATGTATGTAGTAGTACTACATACCTACCTAGATTCTTCCAGGAGGAAATGTGAGATTCGTATATAATTGCAGAGCAAACATCGTGTTGTGTTCGTATTTTCCATCGATAGGTAGTCCTCGGGAAGCGTTGTAACCCACCAAGCAGCTGAACTAGCCTTCCAAGGCTTTTGCCACCAGTTCCCTCCTTGAATACGATCCAGTTTGGATGGCGAACACGGCTAGACGATACTACTGCGACGTAGTATGCAGGACACGTGCCGACACCAACTGATGATGCATTTTACTTAACCTTCGCATGTATTGTAGGACATGATGGCATTGGCACTTTAAACTACCTAGTAGGTAGTATCTAACTTCGGTCATTTATAAGGATACATTATATCTGCTAAACAGTTGAACTATGTAGTGTAGGTATGTACTTTACATTATGTAGAAAATCATGGACTAGAAAGTCGGAGCACACGAAGTGAGTCCTATGTAAGTATTGCCTCGTAATAGACGATCGATTGCGGTGGCGCCCAATGAAGATGCACCTTCACTTTAATGGCTAGCTCAATAACTAGTCCCGTCGTATGCAGGTACCGGCGATTACCTCTTCTTGTGGCTTTCGATGACGAAATGGTCAAAATCACATACGTGTACGTACAGTGCTACGCACGTAGTGTAATTTACTATCTTGCATGAAAAAATTGCATGGTGAGAAACCATACACGCGTCTAGTTTGCAATGGCTGAATGGTGGCTTCGGTTCCCGCTGAGCGAGTTAAGGCTGATGAGTACCTACTCTGCTACTGAGCACTTTCTCTTATCCACTTTACGACACTTAGATGTTAGATAGAAGATTTACAAGACCGTAAAACTTCACTACACTAAACTCGTGGTTCTAGAGGAAACTCCAGCTGATCGGCACACCAATCCGAAGATATTAATAACATATATTGAACACTAGTACTAGGTATAACAGACTAACGTCTTACAGAGTAGAAGATTTTTTTCAGTCTACTGAAAATCGGTCGAACGAACGGTTGAAGGCTAGAACCAAGAGATCCCAGTAAGACTAGAGCCTGCTATAATACATACATAGTAGATGTTGGTATGTAGGTGCTGCAGGCAGTCGGATGAACTAGCAAGATTGAACTCAAACCACACTCTTCCTGTCTTCTTGAATGACCAATCTATTCTGGGCTGCTTATTAGGACGTGGGTCAATCTCGAGATCCGGCGATGAACGGTAGGATTCAGCTTTCAAATTTCAGGGGCACGCAGCGCCAACGCCAACATCCTTGATTGGCTGCGCCTCTTTAGGGCAACATGGCGTGTAAACCCGTGAATTCCGTTATTCTGGCAGTCTGGCAGTCTGGCAGACTCGGATCTGTTCAAGGGGCAAGGATGACAAATATGGTTATGAGATCGATCGACTTTGAAGTTCCCGCCCATATATTTGGACTGGATAGGGTCGTCTTCAAGGTTAAATCAAACAACGATTCGCTTTACAAGAGCTTTATGAGGTTATTGGTTACATGTCACCAGCGATTATTATTAAGTATATGTAGGGAATACAGGTATACAGCTTAACCCGTGGCTCCGCCAATGAGACTTGGGTTCCAGACTCGAAAGCCTTTCTTCCCACGTCAAATTATACATATGCCTGATATGTATGGAGAAGCACATTGACCATGGATATATTCACTATCTCCAAGTTTGCTGGTGTATGCTCATATCCCCGAACCGAATTGTTTGATTTGATACATCGACCTTTATAGACGGCCTACTCTTAAACATTTTGAACGTTAGAACAGAGCAAACAGATACATGTCAGATATCATAACAGGCGATGATTTCGATTATTTAGTACTAATCGTGGCTAAGATGTTTAGCATAATGTTCATACGTTTCTATGTATGTTACTAACCGTAGCCGTTTCAACGAATAGGTACAAGTTAGCAGCACTATGTAAACTCGGACTTAACTATGTAATTAGGTACATATTAAAGCAAGTTACTTCACATGCGGTTCTAAAGAATGTTCTCATTTAATAGAATTATCACTATGCCGGAATACAGAATAAACTAACTTCGGAAGCTCTTCAATGTTTGTAATACCGGTAAGTCGCTACTTAAAATCCCGTATGAATTGAGTTTCTTCCGGTCCCTGGTGTTTTAAGCATAAAATACCGGAGACAGTACGTACCGGTACCGTAAAAGATTGGAGCTTTAGCCCCGCGTTGCCTGGCAACCACTAAAAGCAGTCATAACCTATCAAACTTCAACTCTCCAACTTTTTTCATTCTGGTAATTAACGACATTTCACGATAAAAAATGATTAACACGATTACAAGTTAAAGCCGTGGTATAATATTGTGTAGGGATTATAATTGCAGTTATGGCAGACGCGTTAGATGGGAGCAGTGACGACGAGTTTCCGGACGTCAACGTAGTAGTCCGACAATATCGACAAAAAGTGAAAGGTAGACAAGAAGAGGGGGATCTCGATGGCGAGGAGGTAAACACGCAAGAGACGATTAAATCTACATCACGGAATGTACGTGAAGTGAAAAATACGCCTGCAGTGAAAGCGACACCTCTTCGACGGCGGAAATTAGGCCAGAGGCAGACTACGGATGAGTCTCTTCTAAAGCCCTGGGGAAAGACGGTAACTATCAAAGAGGAGAAGAGTCGAGCGCCAGATCCCAAGGGTCCTCGCGCTCGTGTCCGAGTTAAAGAAGAAGTTACCGAGGCGGGTTCCTCTTCTAAGGATGCATTAGAACCTATGCCAACAAGAGCTCGACAACCAGGTTCTCGTACTGTTTCTTCCAATGCAAATCCAAACCCAATTTCAAAAAAGCCTGAAAAGCTTCAGACAGACGACGATGTAAAAAATACGAAGGGGAAGAGGAGGTTGGTTTCTAGGAAAGAAGCTAAGAAGTCGATGCCTTCGGATGAGTCTAGTGAGGAATCAGATGCGTTCAAGGACATCCGGGAGTCAAGTGAAGAAGAGGAATCTGAGTTTATCTCTGAATCAGATTCAGAAACAGATGCGTGGGATTCCGGTTCCGAACGTTCAGCAACGCCACCCACGCGACGTTCAAGAAGCCCAACTATCGAATGGGCAAAGCCTCAGAGAACGTTATTCAGAGACCCAGATAAGAAAGCGGCTCCTAGCAACAAACAGCCCCAGGCAACAGTCACCGAACCAACAAACCGTTTACCCAAACAACGCGGGGTCCTTAAGACTACAAAACCGCCTCAGCCAGGAAATTTGGAAGACGCCTTCCAAAAACTTCAGATGTAAGCCAAGTTTACGGCATCTCCTATCTCACCTCTGCTATGGCGAGACTGCCAGAAGGTACTGACAACCCCACTAGCTTCAACTCGGACTCAGAACCAGACGAGCCCCGGGCCAAAGGCGACAAGAAACCTATCCTGGAACCCGTGACGCCCAGGAAGACGCTCAAGGCGCTGCCCGCTTCGCCCCTCAAGACGCCCAAGATCCCCATGTCGCCGTGGAAGCCCGAGCACAAGGAGTTCTGGGACTCGGAGGTGCACTTCGGGTGGATCGACAAGCACTCGCCGGAGAAGAAGCTGCTCGAGAGCGCGCAGAAGGGCAAGGGCAAAGCCAAGGCCGCGCCTCCCGCCACCGCCGCGCAGGACCTCAAGGCCGAGGCGAAGCTCCGGTACGGCGTGAGCCCGGAGAAGCGGGACGCGCGCAAGGCCTTCGACGCCGGCAAGGAGGCGCTCGCGCGCGCCTTCCTGCAGGAGCTCGACGAGCGCGTGACGGACGGCCGGCTCGCGCAGCTGACGCGGGACACGGGCGGGCTGCGGATCGCGTGGTCCAACAGCCTGCTCACGACGGCGGGGCGCGCGCACTGGAAGTGCAAGACGCAGGCGACGCTGACGAAGAGCGCGGACGGCTCCACCGTCAGCCGGCGCGAGACGCGGCAGCACCACGCCTCCATCGAGCTGGCCTCCAAGGTGCTGTGCAACGAGCCGGACCTCCTCAACACCGTCGCCCACGAGTTCTGCCACCTGGCCGTCTTCATCCTCAACGGCAAGCCCAAGGCGGCCCACGGCCCCGAGTTCAAGGCCTGGGGCGCGCGGTGCGGCCGCGCGTTCGCCGACCGCGGCATCGCCGTCACCACCAAGCACAACTACGAGATCGAGTACAAGTACATCTGGGAGTGCGCCGGCTGCCGCGCCCAGATCAAGCGCCACTCGCGCAGCGTCGACGTCGTGCGCCAGCGCTGCGGCGCGTGCCGTGGCACTCTACGCCAGGTCAAGCCCCCGCCGCGCGGCGTCGGCGGGGGTGTCTCGACGCCGACAGGCGCCGCTGACGTAGGTGGCAGCGGGAAGGACGGCCCGGCTACGGTGAAGCGCAAGCAGTCCGCGTACAACGAGTTCTCTGGCAAGGAGATGAAGGCGCTGAGCCAGAGCAACCCGGGCATGTCGTTCAAAGACAAGATGGCGATCGTGTCGGCCAAGTGGGCCGAGGTCCAGCGGCTGCAGAAGCAGGAGAAGGGACAGAAGGACGAGAAGAGGGGTAAGGCGATGAAGGAGCTGCGGACCGCGGTGGAGGTCCTGAAGATCGATGACGACGAGGGGGAGGAATATGGGGTGGCGGAGGACCAGCCGAAAGCCACGGCGAAGAGTACGGGCACTTACGACATCTTCTCTTAATACTTCCGCAGCGATGTACTGGTAATTGCATTACGGATACTGAAGGGCTACCGTATGGACAAGTCTAGCAGATTGTATTTATTGAGCGTGTGGGCGGACGGACGGACGGACGGACATAATGCGTTTGTAGTTAATTACCCATGACGGGTGTAGCAGGCGAGCCGTCTGCGGTACATAGACTAGGGTGTCGTCTCAATCACCTGGATGACTTAATAAGATTGTCAATTTTCGGGAGCCCAGAACTGCAAATTCTTGTTGATCGTAGTTGTAGGTCCTTCCCAGTCTAAGCAAGGACTGAAGCCATCCCCATCCCCCAAGCATCGCCGCAACCAATGTGCTAGTTTCGTACCCACCCACGAGGTGCGATATTCATTCATAATTCATGCCAAAACCGAGGCCAAAAGGAGACCATACAGCACATAGTAACAAACAAAAGAGACGAAGCTTCTCAGGGTGTCCGCGGCGAACCCTGACACGTTATTCCTTTCTTTTCCCGCCGTCGCCCTCCCGTTGTTTCAACTCTAAAATCGAATTCCCTTCCAGTATGTCATCATCCCTATCTTCCAATCGTACGTATAAGCGCATAACATCCAACCCATATTACGTGACTCAGTTTCTTCAGATCCGCCCTTAGACCTCATTGAACAGACCCCAGTCCTTAACCTTGAAAGTCTCCCAGATCTTAGCAGCGTAGTCGACGGCGTCGCCGATGAGCTTGCCCTGCTTGCCGAGCTGGAGGTCGACATCTTCCTCGTCGTACTCGCCTTTGATGTGCGGCACGTTGATAGTGATAAGTAAATCGGTCTTCTCACGCTCGAGCCGCACCAGCGTCAGGATGATGGCCGTGAAGTCAGTCTTGGTACCGGAGCGCTCCTCGCTCGTGGTTGTGGCGGAGTCGGACCTAGGGGCAACGGTCGCGATCAGCGTGTATGCGGGAATGTCCTCGCTGTTTGGGTTGCGACAACGCGCGCGTTAGCCTGCCTCCTATTCCTGCGGCGCAATTTGGGTTATGAGGATACGTACTCGAGGCGCGAGAACAAGGTGGGCGTGGTGTTCCAGACCTTGACGCGGTCGAGGTCATCGCCCACCAGGTCCTCCAGGTGTGTTGTCAGGGCGCGGCCATCTATCTCGGGACCGGTTCCCGGGCCGCCGAAGCGCTCGGCGATGTCGAAGATGATGCTCGTGAAGCCGTCCTTGTCGATGTATACTTCTTGGTTGTCGGGTACTTGTCTTATGGCACTAGTTCACGGGGAACCGGTTGGCGAATGTTAGTCGCATTGCGTATATTAGGCTAAATAATGATATGTTTGCGACGTATTTGCGACAAGAGAGATGTTATATATGCATACATACCTCACGTCGGCGAAGCTAGATGGGAGGTCGCAGATGAGAGCCCCTCCATATAGCGGGGTGCTCTTGTAGGAGGTCATCGTGGGAAAAGAAGGATTATTTTGGGAGGATGGCGATTAAGTCGACGGGTAGATGAATTCAAATAATTGTTCAGGGAGATAATCAGGAAATAATCAGGAAATAATCGAAGAGAGTTTCTTAGTATCGCATCAAAGTGAAAAATATCAAGTTTAGTCGGGCAATTGCTTTCCAGGTTGTACGTCTGCACTTTCCAGGTTTGGCGGGGCAGCCGATGATGTAACTAGTAACTACAGTACATACAAGTACATACCATGATTGCCTCAGATCAGAGTCGTTCCATCCATTTAGACCTCGTACCTCGGGACTTAATTGTTGACATTTTCCTGCTTAAAATATGTTCTAACTCTAATGGGCAATACTTTAAATTTCCTGGTCACTTCAATCTTCGCATACTACTAAAGTTAAGGTCCCAACGACGAACCTATCACTTCTAGACAATATCATATTATCGTCAATAGAAAATGCCTCTGTATAGTTAGAACCACACGAGAATATTGTCTCGTATATTGGATTATAATATGACATTTACTTATCGTATAAGCCATTTATTCCCTGCAGACCTAGCTACTCTGTGAAATAGGGGTTATAGTGCCTGATAACTTGATGGCTTGGTAAAACTGTTTATTCATAGTCTTTTCACGACTTTATGTTCACTTTAATACTATGCCCCCAACTTCTACACACAATAACAAGTCTCATTTAACCAATTGTGCTTAATTTTTCAATCCCGTAGTATATAATGCCCTTCTCATATCAGAGGATTCAAGGTGATCTAGCATAGGCTAGGTTTCGAAAATGATCGTATATAACTTCTTGCTATAATATAACACCATAAAGAACCGAGATGTTTTATTAGGTAAACTTCGTCAAGTTTAGTCTTTATAAAGGTAATCAAGGTCTTCCCTAAATAACTTAATTATGTTAGTATTAGGTATAGTCACGATACGAGAACAAACAACGGGAGGTGAAATCAAATTAAGACAAGCAAATATAACATCAGCAAATATCTACACGGCATGGCATTGCTCTATCTTATCGTTAGTTACATAGAATGTGAGCAACTGTAACTATATGATAAAAAGGGACAATAGGGAGAAATCTAAATCACGCCAACAATGTTAAATAGGCGGTGGTGACTAAAGCATAGTAGCAAATACGTTATATGCATAGATCTATTATGAACAGCAGAAATATATAATGAAATCTCCAATATCAAAGTCTAAGTATTGTGTCTACAAAGAGTAGTTCCATATGTTAGACAACGATGAAATCTATTGTGTATGGGTGTAAATACTTACACTCTCGATTCAGATCGTTTCAACACAAGCCCCTTTACGTCAAACTCCTATAGCACAATCAATCGTTACAACTTCAACGAGGAATACGATTATATTCTTAATTTACCTTAAACCCCAGAAACCCTAGAAATGTGTTTTTATTTTAACGAAATGGACAGTTGTGACCTTCCATCCAATGTTGTTGTTGCCCCAGATTTACTTCTACATCTGACATCCAAACTTCGCGACTGGGGAACGCCTCCAAGCATACAGGATCGTTCTTCGCGTGTTACCACTCATAAGTACCATCTCAACCTCGCCGTATCTACGGAGCATACAACAATTTCCGTAGATAGTCAGGTCTTCTAGTTCAAGATGTCCGAGCAAGCACCGGCACCGTAAGTTACTCACCTTCCTCCCCATTGCCATTCTCGTCGTAGACAACGCCTCGTCAATACTATCCTATTGCCATGTCACTATCTGAGTACAATGTCGTATTTCCTTCTAACAATACATTTTAGGGAAGCCGCGCAAGAGACCGTGTGGATGTACTGGTGTACAGTCATCGCCGAAGACGAGCTCGACGATCCCTTCGAGCAATGGTATGCTCTCTTCCGCATCCGAATATGCGGAAGCATGTTTCGAACACTGCTCGAGGTCGTCATGCAGGCGTATATACGATCCGAAGGGTGAGAACCTACCCAACCCAGCGTTGCTATTCATCTTCCGCTTAGTGCCCCTAGTGATACTATGCTAATATAATTATGCAGTGACCACATCGATCTCGGTGATATCGCACCTCTCTACATGGTGGACGATGGTGGACGTAGGATCCTCGGCGCTCTTGTCATCGGATCCGCTGACGGCCCCCCGGCAATCCCTGAGCTCTTGCAAGGTCTTGTGGAAATCAATTCCACCGACCCCCCGATCAGAATGTCGAGAGCATTCTTCCGCGATGACGAGGACGTGTCTGAAGAGCGCTGGACATGGGCTCAAGGCTTGGGCCCGGTTCTACTTACCGCCGAGGAGTTGGAGTTGTCTTGAGTTGAAAAAGGGGTGCGTGCATGGAGAGAACCTAAGGGGGCCTGAAGCTACCTCGACTCTATGATATGTATACTAAGCTAGTTGGGTGCATGTTGCTTTGGCCCCTTCTCTAGCTAGCATCTTCTTCTCGCACATTCGCGGTTGCTAGGCTTGATTCCCGGCTGGAATCATTAAGGTGTTATCCTTGTCGAAAAAAGTCCGCCTTATCACTCTTGTGTATTCATCTCTCATGTGATTCTTGAATTGAATGAGGTCCTTTTGTGAACATATCACTCTTGCTTTTAGCAAACCCCTGAAGAATGTATGAACAAGGTAAGTTAGACGACCGGGAGATCAACAGCACCATGGCATTTCGTCATCATAATCTGCATAAAGCCTGGTTATGTTCTACGTTGAGAATCAAAACACCTAGGTAATGTGATGAGACTCGATAAGAAGGATATTGGTATAATCTATGCCACATATCTGTGACGAGTAACGTCTTCAGTAGGCCCGGAGTGTAAGAAATGAAGTGTAGGGAAGCTATTTTTTTTATTAAAAAAAAGGTGACGCAGGAGGAAGTAAATTTAATCATCTAACGGGGTATACTCAATGATTACCTAGATTCGAGGTTATTGATATGCCTGTCTATAGATACCTTCAGATTTTTGCCACTTTCCGAAGGCCTTTAGATATATTATCGCTGGGCATATATGTTTGTATGAGAACCTGTAGAAACTGCTTAAGCTGGTGTTTGAAGGGGTATTTCTAGCATACTTTGGTAAATAATGGACTGAGTTTCCTCGGAGTATGGAATTAAACATCTCTAACTACGGTCGATATATTTAGCTTTCTAGCAAGCAATCGCAAATTTAAACCTGATAACACTCATATGATATACTTCTAATATAGGTAGTAGGTAAGTTGGATTTCTTCATTTACTTGAAGTCATTAAAAAATCATGCTCTAGTCATGTCAACGATCGCTCACCCCACTGGTGAACCGCCGCCCTTATAATACAATTCCTAATAGCTAACCCCATCGCCAAATCCACTCCAAATCATGCTTCATGCTTGGTCTTCCCTAGGGGTATCATCGATAGTAGTGAAAGTCCAGAATGCTAAATGTTTTAAACGAGGAGTATCTTGGGTATATCGCGATCGACCACCCACACCCTAAATGCGCCGTAACCCAAGAATTTGACCCAACTATAACTATATTTCGGCAGTGCTATCAAGTAGCACCTAGGCCGTTTCTTATGCAATGCATGATGCATTTCGTTTCTTTTCTTTTCCAAACTTCCGTTGACCAGGCTTTTCAAACATGGGAAACCAAGCTCCAAGCTTTTGGAGACCGGTTAGATTCTTTGCGGATGGCCCAGCCTTTCAGGGCCAAAACAATAACAACCCACGCCATGAGCAGACCGATAAAGCCCATCGTAACCGTGTAAAAGAACATGGCATCCAGATCGTAATGAATCATTCCATCGATCGTATCGCTAGCCTATTGCAATCGTTAGTGATCAGTCCTTAGTTATAGTTAGCTATAATATAAGTAAGCGGTAACTTACGCTAGCCATGAAGATAGTGCCTCCCGCGATAAGACCAAATGCAGTCAGGAGTTCCGTCGGAGGTCGAGAGGGTAAAATTGAACGCGGAGGCTTCAGATATACAAGCATATATGTGACGCCACGGGCACATGAGGCACCAGTCAAGAGATTACCCCACTGCTTATGAACCATGCTGGAGATCATCGTATTCTGTGTGTGCGAGCTCATCATGATGCCAAGCAGCAAAATTACAAGCGCGGGGATAGGGTTGACGGAGAATTCATATTGCTTTGGCACCTCTAAAGCCTCGCGTTCCTCGTCATTGTATGCATGGCTCGGTTGTACGAGAGCTGCATCATACACGGTGGTGTTCAGGAGATCACGAATTCGCGTTGACTCAACTAGCATTGCCAGCTATATTACCTCATTAGCATCAACTCCCTTATTTAGTTAGCAGGGTACAAAACTTACAAGCCCACCTCCGATGAAAAGAACAGTGATGGAAATATGTTCAAGGTCCTGAGAACGGAACTCCTTGCCAGCATTACCAAGATGCTCCAGGAAAATGTTAGTCGATCCATAGGTGAAGATGAGAGCTCCCTCGACGAATTCCGCCGTAGGTCTCCACTTTTGTGAGCTTTGCTTCGGGCGAACATTCCACGACTATGAAGGTTGTCAGCATAATAGCGTGGCGGAATCAGCGGCGATGACTCCAACTCACCCAACCCAGTTCACCGAAACTTCCGCACCACCTCCCGAGGGTCAAAAGGCCGTACCAAAAGAAGACTCCGCCTTTAATCCAGTGAGCAAGACCACTGAAAATACCGTGTCCCTCCTAAATTGGCGGGTTAGCCTACGTATTGTACCCACATGATTTGCGCCGAAGTTGACTTACGAAGAATCGTCCAAATGTTATAATGCCGGTGCATAGCGTGATGTAACCTAGAATGAGAACAGTCCTGTCGACGAAATTGTAACCAAACATAAATATTCTCCACGCTTTGCTGGACATCTTGCCGGCAAGTTTCGTAATAAATGAGTTGGCAGATTTCGAAGGTAGCAGCTCCGCAGGCTTGAAATGAAGATCATCCTCGTCATCCTCGTAGTGCGCTCGTCGGTCACCTAACTCAATAGGGGATTCTTGACCCACAGCTGTCGATACCGAGTTGCTTCGCAGAGACTCGGTGGTCGGTTCCGTACCCTGTCCACTGTCGTTTGAATGACGATGCCGGTGTGGGAATAGGGAATCGTTGATGCGCTGGTGCTCAGCCATAGCTTCTGTCGAGACTGGAATAAATGCTTGTTCCTCCTCTTTGCCGAGCTTCTGGGTGCCGTTTTTGCTCACTACACCTGCTACGCGAACTACAAGGCTGACGATAACTTGCGCGCTGACCACCCACGTAACCAGCCAACCTAGCTTGTGATGCGCATTGTTGGGATACAAATCCGGGGTGTTCGCGTTGTAGGTAATGCCCAGCAAGAGGCCTATCGCATTCGTGCAAAGGAATAGAAACTGAACCGCAAGCGTATATCGTGATCGCGCAATCGAGAACATGACAGCTGGGGAAACTAATTAGAAACTGCTACGAATTGTATTAGTGTCATCAGGGCAGCGCGCATACCTATTGGTAGCATTATAACCCAGCTAACAACCATCAAGGCTATATGAGCATATATTTCTGCTACATGCTCTGTATGTGAAAAGTACGTCGGTGGGTATGAATTTGGATCTGGCTTCGGGTCCTCCTTGGCCATATCCATTGCGCCTTCGTCATCGTTGCCATGGGCGAGAGCAGCAGGAAGAGCTCCAGCTACGGCAACAAGCGCTAGCAGCTTAAGCGCGAACTGGGCAGTCGACCTCATGTCGCTGCAGATGTCTGGAATATGCTGCTCTGAGATGTTGCGCGAATCGAATTGGGAGAAATACTTATATTCCCTTCCGTGATTCGACTTTTCGTGAAAGGATTAATACTTCAAGGTACCAGGTAGAAGAGGGTGTCGTCGGTATAGTCACTTATAAAGCTCTCTCACTGTGGCACTTGAGCTTTGTTCGAATAAGTAAGACAGGCTGCTAGCTACGTAGCTCGGTCAATGGTATTACCAACCATTGATAGATCGAACAGGTCGGCGGTATCCAATGGAAGAAGCACTACTACCTCGTGGGTGGGAGGGACGACGGAGGGGGAAGGGGGAGGCTTTTCATAAAGAAAGCTCTTCATAGGAAGAAAGTGCATGGCTCCGGAATATATTTATTATTTTATTTTTCTCTACCGGGACGAGCAAAACGGGTAACGCTTTCTTCTACTTTCGTGCCCTTGACAAGGTTGACGAGGCCGAAGTTGGCTATGTGGGTATTGTGGATAATATTGTATTGTGTACTTTGGTAAACTAGTATAATATAGTTATTTGTGTGTAAGTTATACTTTTACCTTTATTGACAAGGCTCAACTATGAGCAAGAACGAAACAGTGGATGAGAAATCCAAACAAAAGGGCCGGGTCCACCCGTGAGTAGCTTCCAACCTTTCATCAGCTCGTGCCATCTGTTTCTGATCATTGATGAGCCATCGAGCGATAGCGTTGGAAAATAGCACGACGGTATATCCGAGGGATCCGAAAATACCAAAACGGCGGTGGATAGGAATATGTTGAAGGTTGTCAAGGCTTGAAAGTCAAGAAGCTCGCGGAGCCTGAAGTGGATACAAATTGTAACTTTGGTGGCAGGAAGGGTCGGCCTTAAACAGCTACCCCTGTCCAGCCATGTAATTCCATTTAAACCATGTAATCCATGTCACCCGGGTTAAAGTTTTGTACATACATAGTACCATTTGCAGAAGAGGATACTTAAGAATGACCACATCAGCCAAACATAGGTGCTACTAGGTAAGCAGCTATGTCACCCATACAGAACGTCGATACCGGTCGGAGTGTTCTTTCGCTTGGCTGCTTAGCCATCCATGCTAGATGACTATATCGTCACTACTACCTACTAGGTACACGTGTAGAAGCTTCCCGACCAATGATGAACAATCGTGCAGTCGTAGTTGGGTTGTGAAAGGAACATTTGAAGTTTTTAACATCGATGAAAGAACGAAGCATCCGAAGACCCCGCCATCCGCAATCGGACCCGACATACTGTATTAGGTCTGAGATTTAATGGTTTAATTATTATGTTTTGAATCCGCATCCGTTTCGTTTTCTACCTGATACCTTGTGTCAATTACGTATATAATCTCTTTCTGTTCATAAACTTCACCATTATGCTCTTGAGGTCTCTAGATATTTAAGTAGGTACCTAGGTACTCTATCAATGTACATATCTATAATGTATGTAGTTTAATAGATCGGATGGTTTCCGCAGACCGATCATGTGCGCACGTTGCTTACCCGAAGTGGTTGCTTGCACAAGCGAAGCTGGCTGACTTCCTTCTCAGCCTTTCGAGTTTCTTGGGGAGCCGCGCTAGCAGGGATACAAGCTGGTCGCTAGTTACATAGTACATCTAGGAATCTCTTAAAAGCCGGCGGTTACCCAGTATGTACATAAGATGGGTGCCCACCATCTTTAAATGGTGGGGACTTCATTATCCGATAATGTTTCGATAACTAATACATAACGTTGGCATAAATTGCTCAATAAGCCAAACTTTACAACTTCGACTTTGACTAATAACAGTTAAAAAGAGGCGAAATAGTTGAGGCGAGGGCGAGATACGAAAATAGTACAAAAATGATACATCCGCTAACTCCGAGAAAATGTTTCGCCACTATATCATCCTTAACAACTCTTCGGCCGATGTATATATTATCATACCTAAGCGACTGGGAACGACAGCTTTCCCGGGCGCCACCATGCAAGAGACGGCAGTAGTGTTGCAACACACCAATTGCCGCCCGCAAAATCCGTCGGCCGACGGTGACGTGCCCATCCTTACAAAGTAGTAGAATGCGAGGATACCTATAACTTGTATAGTCTGGGGAAACTTGATAACGAAAAAGGGTTGAGATAGAAATATGCCTATCCCAAATCTAAAAGGGGGGTAAGTTAGAAGGCAACATTAACGATGATGGTATATGTGTTCCCTCCTCGCCCAGCGGATTTCTAATACTATACCGAATACGAATCTCCGACTAAACTGTTGTCTTAGATACGCCTGCAGCAATCCACATCCACATGCCAACGATACCACAACCAAGACTTAGTGCTTCTTGGGTAAAACATACATACATAGTCTAGCATACAGAAACCCGCCAGCTGGGTATGCTATGTACCTATGTATGTAGTGTTATTGCTAATCACATATTCACACCTATATAATACCAACATCAACAATTTAAGCCAATGGGTTAGGCGTTGCCAAGGCTTTAGGAGTCGTGAAAAGGAAGAATCCAAGAATACCAAGAGACGAGACCAAGGCGTTAGGAAGTAACGGTGTTTGTAAAACCCGATTTCGGTACTCGCCGCACGGAGTCACCTCCTACTTGGAAAAAATCCTTCAAGATGTCCATCCAATACGGCATCGGAAAAAGGAGGCTATAGCAACGCCGGCGAGTTAGACTTGGAATCCGAAAAAGAAAAAAAGGACATGCATGTAAGGTCTGATTAAAAATGAACCAAATAGGAACGACACAGTATGTGTTCGTCTAAATCACCGTGGTTTTTTTTGTTGCATCGTAAGGCTGGGCATGATGTACAGCCCACCTATAGTTACCATTCCGCTTCACTTCAGCTTACTCCAGTTACTATCCCGTTTTACTTCAACTTGTCCCGGTGTACAAGGGATGCCACTGAAACGGAGATGGTTAATGTATCACCAGTCATAGGACGAACATACGAAGCTATAGGCTATAGCTTACTTGAGTCTCGAATCATCTGATTGACTTTTTAGAAACTGTGTTGCCTAAAACACATACGTTGCTTACCTACATATAAGGAATCATACATGCGTTCTTGGCTCCGGGCATCCGAAGGCACTAACACCCTTTGATCGAGTCATGAGAATTGCAATGTAGTTCAATGAAAGTCTCCTTGCATATCCGCGTCTCACAAGATCACCTATGTAGGTATTTTTTACGCGCCGTTGAAAAGCGCCTCACGGCGTTTACTCTCCGTGATACCCGACGAAGGATGCTTCTTCCTTGCTTGTGATCTAGGGATCTTGGGGGCCAGTGCCCTCCCGACACGTCGGTACTACCCCATAGTGGTCTCACTGCCAGATCTTTGATCCAAAGCGTGCTAGATGGTAAACTAAAGTAGATGTGGAAACCCGGGCTGAAGTAGGGCGGATGCATCAAGGATATTGTCTACCTACGTACCACTGTGGCTATACAGTGACCGTTGCCAATCCTAATTAGGATTATATGTATAGACTCAAACCCCATATTTGTTAGAACCTGATTTTGTAGTTATATATTTAGGTAGCTACCTATGTTATACCCTCGAGATAGCAGTGCCGCTCAGCTACAGCTCCAAGTAGCGTTGGTGGTGGATTGTCCGTGAGGCGCCACCAACATGCTTATAAACTTGATCGGTCTTTGAGACGCCAGAAATCCGCATCATCTCGTACGACCCTATCTTCGTCCCGGAGCTTCCGTAGGATCTGGACCACCCCATTTGCGGCCGGTATGTGAAGACTTTCCGGGACGTCGCGATATATGACTTTCACCAGCTCCATAGGAGTCCACACATCATTCTCCTCAGTAGAACTTAAAGTCTGTAGTACCTGCTGCTCTCTTTGATATCTGTGGGAGATATACTCGGCGATCGTGGCACTCGCCTGTGGTAGCACTGGGCCGTGTCCTGGGTATCCTCGGCCTGACACCAACTTCTCCATCTTCGCGAGGCTTTTGAGATAGGTGCCGAGGTCTTCGAATACGGCCGTCCCTTGACCTAGGACATTGTCACCCGTGAACACAGCGTCTTCCTGTTGTAAGACGAATGCTATGTGATCTGTGGTGTGGCCTGGGGTATGGAAGGCCGTCAAGGTGGCGCCTTCAACCTCGAACTTTTGCCCTTCTGAGATATTTAATTGGCCTTCTGCCGGCGAGCTCTTGTAGACTGCCGTCTGGGGCGAGTACTCTAGGAGTTGGCTAATTCCGCCTGTATGATCAGGATGCCAATGAGTAATAAGAGCATTCTGTACCGTGGCCTTCTCTTCCTCTAAAGTCCGCTTTAAGGCGGAAATCCACGAAGGGTTGCCCTCGCCGGTGTCAATCAACAGCCTATTAGGGCCGGTCCCAAGTAGATAAGTGTTCGTACCCTGAAGCGTGAACTTGCTTGGATTGCCCCCAAGAATGCGAATACACGCGGGACTAAGCCGCTCGATCTCCGGTAGGTGAACAAGGTGAGACGTCATTCTAATATATGAAGCTATCCGGAAAGCTTTCATACCATATTAAGAATATATATTAAATGAAACCAAGTACGAGCACCCCCAATGAACAATACGAATAGATGAAGAATAGTTAAGACTGGAGGTTCCAGCTGTACCGAAACACCACTGTTCTAGTGTCCAGAGGGAAATATTGTATTTTATGTACTGACAACGTTAGCTCGGCAACTGATAATGAAGTCGGATTACGATTGGATATCGGCAATGAGCATAGAACAGGGCACAATTATGCCATCAATTTGTGTGATACAACACTCGAAGCCGCAAATAGGATGAGTATAGTTGGATATGTATAAAATGCCGAGGTTCTAATGATAAGAGCGGAAATAAATACTAATACACATGTATTTAGGTACCTACCTGAATGTAGGCATTACTAGTAGCGAGAATGGTCGCTGCCGGTTGACGGTATGCAAAGTTTAAAGTCTATAATTAGTACCTATGGCGTAAATGGTTAACAAACATTTGAACCCCTGGATCGTCCGTTTAGCGTGCTCGATAAGCAAGATAAGATCGTGGATCAGGTGCCGATAAGAATTTCCAGCGTGTTGCTTCAACTGTAATTTCGTAATCTTTCCTTGCGTATTCTGAGATGACAATGACGCTGCATGCACCAAGTTATCAATGATTCTGTAGATCTATCGTGGAGTTTTTCCAATATTGGAACTTTCAGTCGAATAGCTTTGTAGTTTCGTAAGTACCCCAATTAATATGTACGCGATTATTATGCGGCTAACTAACAGCCGAAGCTGCAAAAGGGAGCAAAGAAACATAGCGGTCGAATCGCATCTTCAGGAGCTCCAGTGCTAAATCTCATCTCGTCGCTCGTCGCTCGTCGCTCGTCACTCGTCGTCCGTCGCCGTACTTTTCGCACTTCTAAATGTAGCTTCGCATTGTCTACCTACACTAAAGCCTCACTCGTCCTTCTGGTTTAATATTTCCTCTATAAACTCGACACTCCTTAATTACAAAAGACGCTCGCCGTTATTTAGTCGACTGCGCCGCCTCTAAATTCAACACCATCCTTCGTTCTCTTTTTTCCTCATACCATCTACCATCAACCATCGACCATCAACCATCCACCCCCGAGCTTGCCAACACTCCCGCGTCGAATTCCTCTTCCATTACCGTAGCAATCGCGTACATATCCGTTGATTTTATACCATACCTACCGTACCTTACACAATAAGATCTTAATAATCCATTTCGACTCTGGGTTGTGACCATGGCTGCGCGACCTACCACTCCGGCGTCGCCTAAGAATATCAAGATAAATTCTCCCACTCCCGGAACACCTTTATTTGGTTGTGGTTAGTATTGTAGTCGGGCTTGGGCTGTTTGCTCTGGTATATGCTAATGCTTCCCAGAACATGTTCAGTTACTGCTCTCTAACAGCCCGGATGTTATGAACAGCACTATCCAGTATTATAAGATGTTGCTGAGAGTAATATTTGATAACAACCCATTGATCCCGCAGACATTTAAGGGACAAGATGGTCAGATAACTACCTCTTTAACTTCGAACTACCTCTGCTTGCAATGTTCCACCATCGTTCCGGAGGAAGAGCGCATAAAGCACGGCAACAAGAAGAGCCATCGATTCTGTAAGTTCTAGGATAGCTGCATGTCTAGGTACCCATCTTTCTTTTACTAACCAGTTGTAGACGTCGACTCGAGAAGTGGCGCGCTTTTTTGCCAATTCTGTGAGGATTTTGTGTGGGATCCAACTCTAGACGAGCTCAGAGTGAGAAAGATAGGAACTGGATCATTCTCGAGTACGTTTCTACACATACTGATGCTAATCTCGCATCGAATACCATTTCTTTTGTCCAGTCAGACTGACGTACCCAGGTCGTAAGAGGAAGCATGAGGAGATGTTCTCGGATGCTGTAAAGGACCCCCTGAAGGACGATCCTAGGTACATCTCATCCAACACAACTATCGCCTCATGTAGAGCAGACGGGCTTCGGGGGATTTATAATGCTGGTGCGACATGCTACCAGAACGTAGTCCTCCAGAGTTTCCTTCACAATCCCTTACTTAGAAACTTCTATCTGAGCGATGGACACCAGAGTGGTGATTGTCAAGTACCTCATTGTTTGAGCTGTGCGATGGACGATATGTTTCAGGACTTCTACGCCCTCGAGAATACTAATGGCTATACCGCAGCTAACATCCTCTCTGGCTTTTGGATATCCGAAAAGAAGGCGTTCGAGAATCTGGTGACGACCAAGGAGCAGGATGCTCATGAGTTCTTCCAGTTCCTAGCCGAGGAGCTACACGAGAGGAACGGGGATGGCAAGAAGCCGGAGACGGGAAGTGAGCACAGTTGCAACTGCATCATACACCAGACATTCTACGGAAAGCTCCAGAGCCAGACGACTTGTCAACACTGCGGAGGTGTTACGAACGCAATAGAGTCGTTTCTCGATCTTAGCTTGGGTTTAGATAACATGTCGCACAAGAGAGTCAAGAAGGCGCCTAAAGGCGGCCCGTCTCTGACGTTACATGATTGTCTCGATGAGGAGTATATCAAGTCCGACAAGTGCGAGTATCGCTGTAGGAACTGCAATTCATCGCAACAGGCTCGGCGAGATCACAGCATCAAGCTTTTACCGAACGTGCTCTCCATACAACTCAAGGTGAGTCCTCACTACCTCAGTCTTTAAACGAACAAAAACAAACCGAATACTAACAACGACATGTAGCGATTTGAGTTCAAGCAAGGGAGCCGCGATCGAGTTGCGTCGAAGATTAGTACTAAAGTCCAGTTTCCGCTGCAGCTGAACATGCTTCCGTATACCACTCGTGGCAGAACGTCAGACGCTAGAGACAGTCAGGAACTGCGGCGTTCATGTACATACGACCTGCTGAGTGTTGTGGAGCACGTTGGCGAGATCGATACCGGTGAGTTATGAACGTCTACAGGAATCTCCTTAGTTATAGCTGACCAGGACAGGGCACTACGTGACTTATTCTCGAGTTGGAGATCAGGTAAGTTATAGACATCCCTAAAGCCCCCATTCCAAGCTCTCACAATGATAGGTACTAACCTTGTTCTAGTGGTTTTCGTTTAACGATCATCGAGTTGAACTGGCTAAGAAGTCTGATGTACTAGGAAGCCAAGCGTATTTATTGTTCTACATCATTCGATCATTGACGTAAAGGTGGTTGGTTTGTATTATTTGGCATCGGGATGGGACGGAGTTGTATTGAAGCATTTGCATGGTTTGGGAGACGATGGCTCCTATATGGCGTATTGAGTTTTGCCTTTGAATAGAGAGGCGTTTTCATGCACGGAGCAATCCTCAATTATGACTGTCTATTCAGGTACGATCTGAGTCATTATCATTATCATTTTAGACTCAGATGTCCATGTCTCTACCTACATACCTACCTTATTACTGTCAGTTACGAGAGTAAAACTCCCTCTTTACACAACCTTTTGAAGGGGGTAAGTTCCAAGGTTATATTAACTGAACTCTAATAATAAGAGCACCAGAAGACTTAAAGTTATTACCCATGTAATCACTCGAATAATATTGGGTGATACCTGAATACCTACCTGAGTACCTATAAAAGGTATACATTATGTATATAGCAATGCTAACTCTCTCCCTTAACAGATTTCTTTCATTTTACCTTTCGTCATCATTCTTTAATTATACCAATAACCCTCCACTTAGAAGGTCGTAAAATATGCCGAATAGTTCGAAGCAACAGGATTTGCCTCAGTCGAACCAAACAATAATAATTAATATCTTACCAACATTCCTAAACGTGCTTTGGAGATGATACCAATAATTAAGTATACCAGCAAGGATGAGTGCAAGGATGAGCACAGGGCTGAGAAGTATGAGTGGAAAACTTCCAACACTAAGTACATACAATACACTGCTTCCATCATTGTTGATACTGGCTAATGATGAACTTCAGGCTAACAGTACAAGCTATACCGTTTTCTAGCCACAGAGATCCTAGATTGCTTCTCATAGGGCTATATAATACGGTTTCTAGGTACTTAGCGTTTCCCTTGTCGTCGATTGCTATCCGTTGCTGATGTGTGAAATAACCAGTTCAGCCGATGGTCACATTCTGAAATTTGGATGGAGAGCCAAAGCTAACTCTCCCATTTGAACTTTGAAACGCATCTCTATCTTATTGGGTAGCGTTATATCGAACACGCCGACGGCTTCAAATCATCACGACATCACTTCCGTCGACCTGTCGGATGGAAGAGTGATCTACCATGGATATAAGCATGAAGGCTGAGATCCACTGTTGATGGAAAGGGGGTTTCGGCAACAGGCGCTGAACTTTAAGGCGATTGAAAAGCTCAGCATGCTAGGAAGCCCAGAGGACCATGAGTCATACGTCAGCCTAATAGGCTTCCCGCGAGAACACATCTCATGGGATCAGAAAAAGGTGAACACAGCGGCAACTGTGGGTGGAGCAGGCTTTGTTCCGGCAAGCCCTCTCCGAGCTGCGTTAGATAAAAGTTTCGGTTCTACCGTGTGTGTTTACTGTCGTCCCGGTGGGCAGTAAGCCTTCTTGAAAACGAGGTCGCCGGCTTTGCCAACGCACCGCACATATATCCTACCAAGGTTCAGGTCCATGAGTATAACCAGCAGCATATTCCAGGCCTTAGCGGCGGCGCCGCTACCTCCAGGTGACAAGTGTAAGCACAGGAGCAGCTAACGCCGAGTCTCGCTTGGCCGGAAACCAATCGAAGTCGTTCCTTGAGTGCGTCGGCTGTAGCGCTATGCTAACCCGCAACGTCTGGGGTAACCCTTCACAGGTTTGAAAGATGGCCCCGTCAGCCGCTGGGCGTGAGAAAAGACTACCATAAACTTACATCAACTAAATGACGGAAAAGACACCAGAAATAGATTTGTCATTAATTTTATAGCGACAGTCAACGTAGGGTATAGTGCTAGAATGGGTTATTAGAGGATGAGCAGGGAGCAGTTAAAGGAGGATCTGTTTCAGTAAGGAAGCGATATTCAGCGATGAGTAGAAGTTGTTTGGTCTATGTAGATGCCACCTGGAACCGCGTCATCCTATGTAGCTCCCTTTTCTTGATCAGTCTTTTCCTTCTCAACCTTATACTTCCATGCGTCGCACTCGAAGTTGGCGTAGCAATAGAACTCATTGCTCAACCCGTGAGCGTGATGCGGTTGATACGTCGTCGTGCGTGCCCCAAAAGTCCGATAGAGCTTCGTAACGAGTGGCCCCACACGCTCTCCAGTGCTCACTAATACTCGGTGATGTGAGTGACCTTGGCCGGAGGGTCGAGCCAGCCAACGTACTGTCAGGGCGGCTGTTTAGGGTGTTAGTTATCTATATATATATGCCTTCATGACAAATATAACATTGTAGAAACCAAGAAAGCCCATGTATAGTAGTGAAAAAGACACTGCAAAATAGGGCTGGATTAAGTTAAATGGGATATACGGACTCTTGGTCTGGCAGTCCTCGCTGAGGAATGGGGGGTCGCATATGACGCGGTCGACGGCGCCTTTCAGGTGGGCCGGCAGCTTGATGGGTTGCAGGAAGTCGTAGTATACGAACTCGGGGAAGACGGCGAAGCGTTCGTCGTGCTCGAGGAGGTAGAGCTTTGGTCTGGGGAGGGTGGCGTCTGCTTTGTTCTATGGGTCAGAGAGGGGTGAGTTAGTAGGGGGCTCAGTTTGATGACTGTTTTTATAGGTATTGCGGATTTGATTTAGAGAAGGGCAAATATAGGTAGAAATGGAGAGCATTTAGAGAAAGAGAGAGCCACTAAGGGGTTATCTGGTTGTTGTGAGTTTGAGATATTTAGACTATGATGAGTGACCCCAAAGTCCTCACTCTCCATTCCCCCGGCCGTGAACGAGCTGGCCGGGGTAATCAGTAAGAACAATTTGAAAGTTGAATTTAGACAGGACACGATATGCTCACGGGATTTCATCGTGAAGATAGCCTGGTCTACTCGACAAAAATCCAAGCAAGACTAAGACTCTACGGTGAAATCCACAGAGCTGTTCTCAAAACAATTGACAACCACTTACCAGAATATTCTTCAGCGTAACGAAGACACTCGGCGTCGATACTATCGCGATTACATCGTCCTCCGTCACACCTTCTAATAGCTGCCTCGCATATAGCACAGCTGTCTCGTCCGCATACTGCGGTAGTTCAAGTTAGCCCTTGCATTTATTCTGACCCAACACCAGCAAATCGAGAACTTAAAGGCCCTCAATAACTCGAGCCGCCAAAGCTAGAAGCCAGGGCACCCACCCAAAACTGAGACTTATTCCAGTCCTCGGTAAAAAGCTCCATGGACAAGGGCAGCGCTTCGACCTGCTGCTCTTCGGCGGCTACCTTCAGCTTCTCGAACTTATCGGCATGCCGGTCGCGTTCGCTGTAGAACTCTTGAAGCGCGGAAAGCGCATGGGACGAGAGCGCTCTGTAGAGGAGTTAGTCATGTTGAATGAACATATATATATATTAGTATGTGTGTATATTGGGGCCTCAAAATAACGGTTATTACTCTTACATTTCGTCGTCGCTATCGGCCATTTTGAGTCGACGCACGGAGTATACTTGATTGAGTTCTGAGTATAAAAGAATGTGATTATTGTCGAAGGTATGACCTGAATTGAAAAATTTCCCGTCTTTTCTTTTTCTTCTTTCTATCTCATTGGGCTCCAGCCCTACGTAAGGTAAGAACGAACAGGTTTTGCGCTTTTCTCGGAGCACGAAAATCTTTACTATTAGGTACAATTTATAGTCTGAATTTCTAGTCGTAACCCCCCAAAACTACACCACTACAAATCACCAACGCCACAACATAATATCACTTCACATTTCACAACTCGTAAAGCTCTTACGGTACTATTCGCGATTCTTAAATCAAGGGAAAATTACCAAGTTTGGTATATATGTACAGTTGCAATAAGGGTTACTTTTTCTAGGAACCGCATGAAATTGCTATTGTGTAATTATATTTGCGGTGTATCCATCACATGAAGGTACTTCTTGTTCTCTTCCTTCTCCTTCTCCGTTGATGGAGGGAGGTCGTAGTGTGTTGAGCCACGCATTCCCCGCTATTAAAGTTATTAGAATTAGAATTACATGTTCATATAGATCGGCGATTCAAAGCAAATAATACTTACTAGGTACTCGTATGTGAAGTCGCTGATTTCCCCCGGTGTGATTCCTAGATCGGCAAAGGTCTTTGCTGTCTCGTCAATCTCTTGGTCGATAAACTCCCGGTCTACATCTTCCGCCGAGAGTACTGGCCACCAGATCACCCGGTTCAATAATTTGGCTACGGGCCTTATGAGAGGCTTGGGAATGTTGATGTGTCTTCGCTTCTTGTGGATTTCGTTGTCGACTAACTCAGAGATCTCTTTCGTCGAGTAGTTCTTAGGACCGTAGAGCTCGAACGTCTGTCCGGCCGTGGTATCGTCATATAGCATGGCTTCAAGAGCTTTTCCAACGTCAATTACCTGTTCATATTAGTTGAATGTACGGCACCTCATTGTATTGGTCACGGGAAATACGCACGTGGACGGGCGAATATCTTTCTTGCATGTGGTTAGCTGTGAAGAGGTTGGTGATGCCGGCTAATCGGAGGAGAAGTTTGTCTTCGTAGCCGAATAAGGGTGCCGGCCGTACGAGGGTGGTCTCCGGGAATATGCTTCGAGCGACCTGCTCTCCTCGGCCCTTGGTGGCGTAGAATTCGGAAGGCGAGTCAGGGTTGGCGTTATATGACGAAACGTGTATGTAACGATCGACGTCGTACTTGGCGACGGCCTCGACGATGCGCTCTGTGCCTTCGACGTGGACGTCTTCCAGGCTGAAGTTTTTGGTAGGGTAGTTCCGGCCTATGAGGTTGTATACAGCGTCGGAGTGCCGAACACTCGTCTCGATCGACTCGGTGTTGCGTAAATCGTATTCAACGAAGGTGATACGACCCAGATCACCGGCAACCTTGAGATGGCGCTTCTCCATCTCCTCTCGGTACGGGATGACTACTTGACATCCTTGACGTGCTATAACTTATTGTTAGGTACGACAGACAACGCTGGGTTCCATGTCCGTCTCATACCTAATCGGTTGACGATGTATCTTCCGAGCTGTCCCGTTGCGCCAAATACTGTCGCAGTGTGACCTGTATAATTCGTTAGGATCGGAAGAGTCAGGAATGGTTCGTGATGGTTGGCCGTTTACCTCCGAGAGATGATCTATTAAAAGGAAACAAGTCAGTATAAAGTCAATTGGTATAAGAGTAATAGCGACAACTGACCTTCCACCTTGTACGCGGATGATGGGCTTGCCGGTGCGGGTTATGGTGAGGTCGGAAATGTGTCTGGCTTGGGTGAGGTTAAAGGCCAGCTTTCGACTAGACCGCACGGCGGTCGGAAAGGAAGCCATCCTTGCTCGAATCCGAGGTGCAAAGAATGACGAGACCTTTCCAATTGCGATAGAGGGAGTTGGTGATGTTAATGGTACCTAGGTATAGTATCTTGGTGGGATCGAAGCTCTAAATGTCGTAAGGAGTCAAGCCACAGGGAAGTATTGGTCAAAGTCAATGCGCCTGGCAAGATTGGTTGACTACAGAAAGTCAAGCCACAATATAATTAGGTAAGGTAATGATTAGGTAATGAACTTTAGTAGAGTAGTTGAAGGTTCAAGGTCCACTCAACTAAGTTGGATCCTTGCAAGCTATGAGGTACAAAGGTACATACTTAATTAGTTAGGTGAAGAAGGTACCAAGGACAGGCTGCACACCAGCCGCGTATTGATTGAAGCTCGAGTGGAAGCTTCTAAGCTTCCATCTTTCAACTTAACATTTACATCCCAACCAAACGAAATCACAACATCGCCAATTCCGAAATAATCCTTGTAGACACCTTCTCACTAGGTTCCATTACAACTACACCAAAGAAAAGAACGTTAGAGAATAAGATCATACCATGAACGTCGACACCATCGCCGACTTCCTCGCCGACCAGCGGGACGAGACCCCGGACGAGCTCCAATATCTCATCATCCAGTTTGAGAATTACTGGGAGCGCAAGTTATGGCATCAGCTCACAGACGCTCTGATCGAGTTCTTCGCCAACCCCAAGAGCGAACCTCAGCGACTTAATTTCTATAAGGTATTCATATTAAAATTCGCAGACAAGATCAACCAGCTCAAGCTCGTCGACTTGGGTCTAAAGGCTGCTACTCAATGTAGAGGTGAATACTCATATATACCGATATATACTCTAACTAGATGTACTCTAGTTTATTTGCTCGCAACTAACACTAATATCTATGAATAGATGACCAAGAACGTCTAACTTTCCTCACCCACCTCGCTAAGAAGGTCGACAACGAGAACTCCCAAGACGCCTTCGTCTACGCCACCGCCGCCGTCGCCCGCGTTGAGCTGGACTTGCGGGACCTCGAGGCATCCCGAAAAAACCTCGAAGCGGCCGAGCGTATTCTCGACTCCTTCGACAGCGTCGAGACTAAGGTCCATGCTGCCTTCTACCAAGTCAATGCCGACTACTACCAGGCCAAGGCCGACTTCGCCTCGTACTACCGCAACGCCCTCCTCTACCTCGCCTGCATAGATCTATCGTCGCTATCCCCCGACGAGCGCAAGGCCCGAGCCTACGACCTGGGCATCGCCGCCCTCGTCTCGGACTCCATCTACAACTTCGGCGAGCTACTACAGCACCCCATCCTCGCGGCCCTGACCGGCGACGTCGCTTGGCTGCAGGAGCTGCTGCTGGCCTTCAACCGGGGAGATCTGGCGGCCTATGATATGCTGTCGGGCCACATCTCGAGCAACCCGCTGCTAAAGGAGCACCTGGAGGACATCCGCCAGAAGATCTACCTCGCCGCACTAACAGAGAGCGTGTTCCGACGGCCGCCGCACCAGCGCGCCATGAGCTTCGGCACCATCTCGGCCGATACCAAGGTGCGCAAGGACGAGATCGAGCACCTGGTCATGAAGGCCCTGAGCCTGGGCCTCGTGCGCGGCACCATCGACGAGGTCGACGAACTCGTCAACTTCACCTGGGTCCAGCCCCGCATTCTCGACATGGCCCAGATTGCCAGCATGAGCCAGCGTCTGGGCGAGTGGGGCGAGAACGTGAATAAATTGGGTAACTGGATCGAGGCGACCGGTCAGGATATCTGGGCTCCATGATCGGATCTTGCTTGCGTGTCTGAGCAGGAATTGGATGGGACCCGAATGCTGCTATGTAATAGGCAACGACTCGGGAAAAAGAAAGGCAGGGAGGAAGGAAGAGAGATCTCTTTTTTGCTTCTCTGGCTATGTCTGTAAGCGGGGTCGATGCCTTGTATGATAGATACTAATAGACGACATGCGGTCCGGGTAAGAGGACTAAAAGTCTTGCTATAACGCATTTGGGTTCATTCAGATCTTAACAGAGGCGTTGGCGTGAAATGCGTGATGATTGAGACTTTGCGTAGCCGTCTTCCGGTGTACATGCAATAGTAGATGTTTTAATAAGGAGGCATTGGCATATTGTCTTACCTCTTCCGCCCGAGTCGTAGAGTAGACTTATGCATTTCCATACCGGGTAACAGGACAACGATTCTTCGCTTGTGATGTCAATACATTATTACCTAGATAGTTGAGCCAAATGCATACTCGTGGAAGTAATCCTCCACCTACATCGTTCAAAAAGCGGTTAGAGTTGAAAGTGTCAAAAAACAATAATGGTATCTCAATTCTCAGCTACAGCTACAGCCAGCGTTCCCGCAATCCCAGCACAGCACCAACATCTCGGCCATCGAGACTGTACAAGCCCTCTCCGCTTTTTTCTTCACGGGAATCGTCTACCTCCACCCCCCGTCTAACCTCGACGCGTTCTCTCCCGACCTAGGCAGCTCAGCTTAGCTTAGCTTACCTAGGTCTGTTAAGTCTGCTAGGTCTAGTAGTCTAAAGCAGACAAGACATAACGTGTACGCTGGACGAACCATGCTAATCCCCAATTCCTAATCCCCTCCCTATCATCCGACCCGTAAAACACAAATCTTAAATCAGACTGCCCAAGTATGCTATGCTATGCTATGCTCATGCCTTTTTATCCTTGCTCCCGATGCTTTTCCCTGCCAGCTGCGCCGGCCGCCCCAGCACGACCAGACACCCGACGATCCACGCGGGCCACCAGACGCACCAGACGACGAGTGGGGTGTACAGGCCCCAGACGTGCCAGCCGAAGGCAGCCTCTTCGAGGACACGCTCGACGCCGATACCCGCGACGGCGCTCCCGCCTAGTAGCACCGCAGGAGGGCTCAGGACATGCAGGAGCGCGACCTGGGCGTACCGGGGTGCGGGGGAGCGCGGCCAGGGGCGCGAGAAGGAGAGCGGGCTGGCCAGCAGGCCGACGAGGAAGGCGAGCGCGAAGTTGAGCGTGGCGAGCGACGACAGGAACATGCCGAGCAGCAGCAGCGAGAAGGACTTGACGAGCTGGTACTGCTGGGCCGTGGGCGGCGCGCGCGTGTTGGTGGTCAGGAGGTGGGAGGCGAGGTGCGGGAGCGCGGCGTTGAGGACGGCGAAGAGGATGAAGACCGGGGTGAGAAGCTGTGGCTTTGTTAGCGAGGTTGGATTGATAAAGGGGAGGGGGCAGGGTTGGCGTAGAAAGGGGATGATGAGGGGGGGGAAAAGAAGATAGAATAGGAATAGGAATAGGGGTAAGAACTTACGCTAGATGGCGTCTGGTTAAAAATGAACAGCGGAACAACCCCTAGGAACTGGCAACCCGCGACAAGAGTAAGCGGGAGCAGAGTCTCCCTCTCAACCGCCATCGAAACCGGCGCTGCCTCCTTCTCCCCTTTTGCCTCCTCGCCATCCTTCGCCTTCCCATCTCCATCCCCATCTACCTTAATCGTCTCATCTTCCTTTTCCTCTATCCTCTCAACCTCCTTATACCCGCTCTTAACCCATAACGAGATCGCCATAATCGTGAAATTCGCCGCGACTAGCATGGCGCTGGGAAGGTACGTGCCGATGCTGACAAATCGGTGCTTGTGGATCAGCAAGTAGAAGAAAAAGCTCTGGTGCAGCTTCTCCAACAAGTTATTCAGGCTGCGAAACATGCCCTCGACCAGTCTCCCCAGCCCCATCTCGTCGTGCCAGCCGTTCCCCACCGGCTGCAGCGTGATTGCGTCGACGTGATACGGGATGAAGGAGCTGTGGGGGCCGGAGGCGTGTCCTAGGGCCTGCCTCAGCATGCCCCGCAGCACCGTCTGCAGGTTGTCGTCGTACTTCTGGCTGTGCTTCCACATGCCCTGCAGCGCGGACCCCATGCCCATCTGGCCGCTCGCGATGTTGACCACCGAGTTGATCAGGTCGAGGTTGGGCAGCTGCCCGTTGACGCCGTCGTACACGATGTGCACCGACTCGAAGCGGTCCTCCTGCGCGTAGTCGATCGCGATGGCGCCCTGCAGGGCGCCGGACTTGATGGGCAGCGAGGCGACCCGGGACGGGTCGTGTGCGTCGTGGTACGCGTCGACCCAGGCCTGCGGACCAGCTCTACTGTCGGGCGGCACGACGAGGATGATATCTTTAGACCACAGGGACCAGCGGCGGAAGTACCTCGTCAGCGCGAGCGCAAGAGCCAACCCATTGCGGTTGAACTCGTCCTTCACATTCCTCCACGCCGCCACCAGCACGATAGCCTCAGTCGCATCGCCGCGCGGGGCCTGTAGGATAGCGTACACGTTCTCGCCCCCATAGCTATGCCCAGCGGCGTTGTAGGTGTAGTTCTGCCGTCCGACCTTGAGCCCGACGCCCCTGAAGATGCGCTCGAGCTCGTCGTTTATCTCCAGATTGGAGCTGTTCCGTGCGTGCAGCGCGTCGACCTCGTGGCGGTAGGCGCGGAACACGTTCTGGTCGCTGCCGCCGAAGTAGGTGTGGACCTGGCCGGGCAGCAGCGCGTTCTCGCTGATGTAGGTGCGGCGCGAGTACTGGTCGAGGGGCAGGACGAGGAGCCACACGACGCCGACGATGATGCAGAGCAGCGAAATGTACGGCGGGAGCTTGAGGAGTCTCGGATCGCGGCGGAGGACCAGCGCCGCAGCTATTTAGTTTCGAAGGAGTCTAGTTAGCGGATGCTCTAACACAATTCCTCATAAATATAAATAAAGAAGACCCAAAGTATAGCTTACATATTAAACGCGGCATGGTTGCTCCTATAGTCTTTCGAATCTTGACTATGCTGTCGCGGTGATGTGGAACAGGCTACATCTAGTTATATGTAGAAGTGTTCATGTATGTAAGTGTTAACACTTTAAAGTCGAGTCTAAGTAGGTAGATCGCGGTACGGTATGACACGAGCTGGAGCTTACCGTGAATTAGACTTTCAGGGGTCTTCAATTAGGTAAGTGCCTTGGATTATGTCATCAGCCTTACGACCAATTAACCGTTAGTTGCATATTCTATAGCAACTTAGGTAATCAGTATATGTACCCAGTATCTACATATAACCAGGTAGTCTCAAGCCGTAGTAAATTCGAAAATCTACTACAAATAAGAACTTTAATCTTAGTAGGATTTATATTAGAGGTTTCCTATCACAAGACTAGGTGGAAGATCAATTCAGCGCAAGTCCTATGAAGCTGATCTATAAGATCTACACACACTCTCAGAAGGCATGTGAAAGGTCTATTAGTATACAGACGACCAACCCTCCTTTATCCTTCATACGAGCGGGTGAGTATACGAACTCGCCAGTATGTTAGTTTTATAAACCCGCCTCCGGAAACTCCATTATCATGCAATGCCCGAATGACGAAAATAAACCACATATGCTATATACAACGCCGGTGATTTTCACTCGGTTCGTGACCTCTTTCTTCTAGGTATACTGTAGAGACCGTACTAGGGACCTAACCTCTGCGTAGAACCTATCAAGCCTAGTGGTGTTGTCGAGCTAGTCGAGTTACTCGTCGGCAACACCCCGAACCGTCCGTACGTCTTCTGATCTACACTGACATAATGTGGTAATCGTCCTAGTAGATTGAGGCGACCTTCTATCCATCGAAGGGCCTTTTCCGGTGGCGATAGAAACTTGAGGTAGCCCAAGCCAACTAGACAACCCTCGGTTAGTAACGGGGTAAAGGCAGCGGCCTAAGGGTCACTTACATAGGTAGCCCGTGCCTACACCACATAGATGACCAACAAAACTGGTATTAGGAATGAGAGCCTCGACGACCAATACCAACAATAGGGGTGTTGTCCATGTCGGAACGTGATGAGTTCCTACTACAAGGTAGGGATTGTTTCTATACGTTCGAATGGCCTCTATGCCTAGCAGAAGGAATACCCAGATACTATCCCGCGCCAATACGTCAGCATCAAAACCCCGATCGAAGAGTCATGTGGTTGAATATATACCTAGCACCCATAACAGCCGTATTTCCCCTCAATATGAACTTCTCTATGAAGATGTATACGAAGGCCGGTATCGTCGTCAAAGCTATTAGAATCGTTAACCTCAACCGCGCTTCAGTAAGTCACCACTAGCGACCCGCGCACTTACGACCAAAGAATAGCGCAAGCGACGTCAAAGTCCCGAACTCTGTCTCGAACCTCTCCATAAGCGGTGTTAGGGAGAGGATGTTGAACAGAGCATGGAAGAAGTTGATGTGGATGAGTGGGAACGTGTTCACTCGGTACACTGCATCGTAATCGCAATAGTTAGCAACTCATCCAAACCAAATCAATATAATCCGATCCAATCACACGCAGTATTAAATCCCTCTCGCTATCAGGTATACGGAGTAACTGACTAGTCGTGATGCCCAACTCATCCGGGATTAGGGCGCCCCATTGCCTTATATCCCACGCGGACTGCAGCCCGGCGAGCCAAAACGCCACCATGACCACGATCATCGCGCGCGTAAATAGCGGCAGCCGGAACACGTACGAGCGCGCGCGGAGCGTGCTGAAGCCCTGCACCGTCGGCATCGTATCGCTTTCGTCGTCCGTTTCGATCTTAAGGTAAACCGTCGTATCCTAGTACCCGTCCGTCGCTCCCGGTATATTTTCCTCTCTTCTCTCTTCTCTTCAAACGAATCGCTCTCCTTGGAATCCGAAGCGCAGAACGAGAAAGATTAGCCGAAAGCAGCAACGCAGGAAACGTCCTGCAAGACTTATAAGAGATTTGTGCTGCCGATCCGAATCGCCATTGAAAAAAAGATGGGATGCGGTTTGGAGAGAGGGAAAAAGTTGGAGAGGGAACGGAAAGTCGAGTCGTGTGCTTTGCAACCGAAAGTCGCAGTTGCGCCTGTACATAGCTACATGGCCAGGTAACAGCCGTAATAGACAGGGGTATTAGTATAAGCTACCGAAGATGACACGCTAGAATGAACTGCCCAGTGATCGGCAGAATCTTATCGATAATTATTTATCAAATATGTAAATTCCGAAATGGATACAATTAAACGGCTACTTGTAACAATTTCATACGAAATATTCTACCAACCCCTATCAACTCCTGAGTCCTCTAGACCGAGCTGATGAAAGATCTACACTATTAACGTCACTTTGAACAAACGGACTGACCGACAATGTTTTAAACTTTCGTAAATTCATTTTGTACAAAACAAAAAAGGTTCTAATAATGGCTCGAGTAATGTCACGACGGGTTGGGAATATAATGATCCCACAAAGCATGACATCCGTAATCCAGGACCCTATACACCCCTTGTACGATAGTTCTAGCAGGCCTCCCCACAATGCGCCTGCGTTCTCCTGTTCCCTCCCTATATTACTAAACTGGCCTAACGTATCATTTAGTAACCATTTCACTTGGATGTGCGCTTGGCCATCGTGTTCAGTGCACTTCCGTTCTTGAACCATTCGATCTGCGCCTCGTTGAATGTTTGGTTCAACTTGACGTCGAAGGTCTTGCCATGCTTGCGGTGTACCCTCATTGTTAGGGGCTTGCCAACGGCTAGTTCTGTGCAGAGCAGGTCGATCTAGAAACAAATTAGCAAATTCGTATGCCAGGTAAATTATGGCGCGAAAAAGAAACTCACTCTGTCTTCGGGCTTGATCTTGTCGTAGTCAGCGGGATCCGCGAAGGTAAGAGGAAGCATACCCTGCTTCTTCAAGTTGGTCTCGTGGATACGGGCGAAACTTCGGGTAATGATGGCTATTCCACCAAGGTGACGGGGTTCTAGGGCGGCGTGTTCTCGAGAGCTTCCTTCTCCGTAGTTCCAGTCACCGATAACAACCCACTTGATTCCCTTGGCCTTGTAGTCACGGGCAACAGCCGGAACTGCGTCCCACTCTGCGTTGGTGTAGTTTTTGACCATGTTCGCCTCGTCGTTAGCCTCATTGATAGCACCGATCAACATGTTGTTCGAGATGTTGTCCAAGTGACCACGGTACTTGAGCCACGGGCCGGCCATAGAGATGTGATCGGTAGTGGTCTTTCCCTTCGCCTTGATCAAGATGGGCATGTCCAAAGCATCTTTGCCATCCCACGCCTGGAAGGGCGATAGAATTTGGAGACGGTCCGAGGAGGGAGAGACTTGAACGCTAACGGAGGCGCGGTCGGCAGGAGGGGCTTGGTACGTGTTGTTACCCGGGTCGTATCCCCTGGTAGGAAGACCATCACCGGTAGGAGCCTTCAGCTGGAACTCGTTGCCATCCTTGTCCTTTAGCTTATCAGTTAAGGGGTTGAAGTGCAAGCTACCGGCGATGGACATGGCGACGACTAGATCGGGAGAGGTGACGAAGGAGTGGGTTGCGGGGTTGCCATCGTTTCGGCCGGTGAAGTTACGGTTGTAGGAGGAGAGAATTGAGTTGGCCTCGCCCTTCTTAACGTCTTGTCGGTCCCATTGACCAATGCAGGGTCCGCAAGCGTTAGCTAGAACAACGCCACCGAATTCCTCGAAGGTCTGGAGTTGGCCGTCGCGGGCGATGGTGGCACGAATCTGCTCGGAACCGGGAGTAACAACGAAGGCAGCCTTGGCCTTCAAGCCGTGGTCGAGAGCATCTCGGGCGATCGAAGCGGCACGCGACATATCCTCGTACGAGGAGTTGGTGCAGGATCCGATCAGACCAACCTTAAGCTCTTCGGGCCAATTGTTAGCCTTGACAGCCTCGGTAAACTTAGAGATGGGTGTGGCTAGATCGGGAGTGAAGGGTCCGTTAATATGAGGCTCGAGGTTGTTAAGGTCGATCTCGATAAGCTGGTCATACTCGGCACCCTCATCCTCGCGCAGATCCTTAGCATAGTCGCGCGCAAAGTTGCCGATGTCGGTACGCTTGGTAGCCTTCAGGTAGTCGTACATGCGGTCGTTGAAGGGGAACAGAGAGGTAGTGGCACCGATTTCAGCACCCATGTTGCAGATGGTTCCCTATGACGAGAATTAGCCATTTCTCCTTGAGATAAGGAGTCTAGAGGTTCCAGGCATATCTCGAGAACAACCTGAGGAATTGTCGCTCCCGAGACATGTCAAAAAGTGGAAAAGGGACTCTCGACGGTACATACCATTCCTGTAGCAGAGATAGTGTCGACACCGGATCCGTGGTACTCCACAATAGCACCAGTACCACCCTTGACAGTAAGAATTCCGGCAACCTTCAGGATAATGTCCTTAGGCGAGGTCCAGCCGTTCAGCTGACCAGTAAGCTTGACACCAATGATCTTAGGGGCCTTCAGCTCCCAAGGTAGGTTGGCCATAACATCGACGGCATCAGCACCACCGACACCAATGGCGCACATACCCAGACCACCGGCATTGGGCGTGTGGGAGTCAGTACCGATCAATAGACCACCGGGGAAAGCGTAGTTCTCGAGAAGGATCTGGTGGATGATACCAGAACCGGGTCTCCAGAAACCAATGTTGTACTTGGCGCATGCAGAGGAAAGGAAGTCGTAAACTTCCTTGTTGATGCTGACAGCTCGTTCGAGATCCTTAACCCCGCCAATTTGGGCCTCGATTAAGTGATCACAGTGTACGGTGGAGGGGTTTGCCACGGAAGGCATACCAGCAGACATAAACTGCAGGATAGCCATCTGAGCTGTGGCATCCTGGCAAGCGACACGGTCAGGTCGTAGCCTTAAGTATGAGACACCCCGCTCGATATCTTGTCCATGTGGGTCGTCAAGGTGGGAATATAAGATCTTCTCGGCGTAGGTTAGAGGTCGATTAAGACGGCCGCGAACAACAGCTAGGTTCTCAGACATCTTCTTATAGTTGATGAAGTTGCCCTCTTCCCAATTATTTTGCTTCACCTATTGTTTGCGGGAAATATTAGTCTCTACTTCCACCTAAGACCTTCCAAGCAAGCCTTTGAGGTTTTGCGACGGAAGCAGTAACTTACCTTTCTATCCAAAGGTGAATCTGTCACGGTGGCCATGCATCTTCGCATGTTCATGCCAGCGATGACCCGCGACCGGGCAACATTGCCCAGGACCTGTCGAGTGGCCAACATGGTGACAACCGTGGTCCCGACGATAGCTTATGAGGGGTTCAGACGTAACAGGGCAGTATAGTGCAATTCCACTCTTAGGGCAACGGGAAGAGAGGAGATCGTCAAGAGAGAAACAAGACGATTCTAGGAACAAGAGAAAAAAAAAAGGAATTGGATCTTCGAGGAAGAAGAAAAAAAGATGTTGTGACGGAAGAGAAGAGGAAAAGGTGGAGAGGTTTTGTGGTTTGCGATTGAAGATGCAACATCTCTATGTACCTCCGTGCTTGCTGGGTAACCTAGGCCACCGGTACTACGGTACTACGGTAAAGGGAAGCTGCTAATTCCTACTGGTCGAAACGGCCGCTTAGGTGGCTACAGCTGGTCCGGGCATGCTAAGTATCAGGGAACTACAGGAAACTACAAGGGAGTATCAGGGAGTATCAGGGTACTTCGGCTAAGACGAAAAGGTACCTCCACAGTCCACAGTGTCACCCGGCTTAATGGACGAATCACAGTGAATCCGATTACCTTCAAGTGAAATATGTGACCTCACACTGCTTTTCTAGGATCAGCCACCACCTTTGCGATAAAGAAAAGCCACATGTTTATAGGTTCATGTATTATGCACTCGTTCCTATAAATTTATGTATTGGTTGAACAATAGGGCCGTCATTATTACCAAGGTTGCAATATTTATTTCAACTGTTTGTCTCAATCTGTGAAATTGTTAGAAACACATGGGCATTTATTGGCTATCAAGCATAGATACCCAATGGAGATACCACGGTTACGCTAAATATTATAAAACGTCCGAATTTTCTTGAATTGAGCGGAATGTGAACGGACGGAAGCGGTTATAGAAGCTAGAGCCTAGCACAAATATTTCCGGACTTAGATTTAGACATTAATAGTTTAGTTACCTAGAGGAAGCTCATGCCACATATTAAAAGCATCTGAAAATATCGTGCAATCAGATTATTGACATTGGTAAAATACGTGCTACCTGCAGGTATAACAAACATACCTACCTACACAATGTTGTCTTCAATGTTCATATGAAACATTTTCTTGATGCTTAATCAGCAACCAAATTGATAGGTTATGAGACCTTTTCATGATTGCTTGTAGCTCAAGCCTCATTGGGAGCTGAATAATCTATGACCTAGCTCCTCTCCTATCCCTGCTCATCTTTGAAACCTTTAGGGCAGTAAGCGCTGCATATCACCTCCTTCAATCAGATACCAGATAACTGGATAGCTACACATTCTCACTGCAGTAGTCTTTGGAATATCATTGTAATTGTAATTGCGATTGCAAACTGCCTCGAGCCTATTGGATAAGCCATTGGTAAGTTATGATGAGTTATGAAAGAAGTCTACACCAAAGTACCTCGTTCCTGAGTTCGATGTACCTTGGAAATAACCGCAGGTACCATTTCACCATCTCACAAGTATCGCCGCGATGCAGCGCTGAATCGCTTCAAAAATGCAAGAAGGTCCACATTTCGAGGTCTGCAGGTCAAATTCGACAGGCCGAGACAAATTTTGCTCAGTCTGGAGACCAGATGTGTGGGCCGGAATTGGCCAATCGGCGAAAGCAATGGAGACAAGGGAAAAGGGAAAATACCCCCACGTAAAACTTGCCTCGGTGTATGTTTGTCACCGAATATCCATCCAGCTTGGACGCATCGGCACGAGGGGATTGTTAATCGTAAGTCTCTGATTTAAACCATGACATCCATCAATATGAACTAGACAACTATATAAGAATTCTGAATCTTTTAATGAAGGCCACGTCCGTTCGACTTTCACAAAATATAGGAATTTTATACTATATACGATTGCGTTATAAACCTGTAAGATTGAGATGACGACGGCAATGCCGCTCGCCCGGTCCTGCAAAAGCGGATGTAGCCGGATGATATTCGGGAGCGCGGAACATGTGAACCGTAAAGTTAAAAGAGCGCACATGAAAGCTTGGACCACCAGTTGCATTTATTAGAATGAACATTGAACGACTAAAAATGTTTGACCCCACCAAAATTTTCAAAAGTGAGAAATCTCCAAATCAACTTATCTAATCGCCCAAAACGATATCGCCTGTGGGCACCATTGCGACAACAACTCATCTTCTGAAGAGTCAAGAAAAGCACACATTAGATTCATCGTGTACTCGGTCACTACCGACACATTCGTCGCCAACAATGGGTGTCACCAATAAACGGACATTGTCCAAGACTCGTCGCAAGACTCGAGACCTCGACCAGATCAAAGCCGACCTACAATCACCGAAACACTTAGCCCAATTCAAGGATTCGAAGGCATCAGAAGATTTACCAGACTTAGGCAAATGGTATTGCATAGAGTGCGCTAAGTGGTTCGAGAGCGAAGTGAACCTCGTTGTTCACAGGAAGGGAAAACCGCACAAGAGAAGGTTCGTATTCTTCCGTACCAGCATATATGGTATTGGGTATCTAGACTAACAGAGACGATGTAGGGTAAAGCAACTTGGTGAAGAACCATACACCCAGAAGGAAGCAGAGGCCGCTATTGGCCTACGTACCGACAACCAAGGTCCCTCTCAGTCCGAACGCACAGTCGACAACGAAATAACAATGGCGACATGAACGATTAGAGTCATATTCCGCATACTCCTAGACAGACACTTATATCGTGTCGCCTAACAAATTCATCCCGTCGCCGTCGATTGTGCACAAAGTTTATCGCATTACATGATGCGCTCGTATGTCGCAATACCGCTAAAGTCGTTTATAATGAGGAATCGAGGCTGGGTTGAGTTCTCGACTTCATTCATCTTAAGCCACGAGCTCTCGGTTTCACAAGACCACTTGTACGACCTCTCCCCGTTCCACCTCGTCCCCTCGATTGTGCGCCACCTCTCGACGTACTAGGCAGACGAGATTGGCGAGAATCTGGGGTCGGGGTCGCAAACTTCTTAGGGGTCGGTTTAGAGACAGTTGGTGGATTCTCTACGAATGATGTGTCCGTAGTCCTAGGCAGATAATCAGAGTCATGGCTCAGAGCCTCAAACCAAATATACTCACATGAATGTCGTCTCGCCATCCAATTCACCACCTCGTTCTGTGCTTCTAGATCGGCCCGTAGATGGTTGCTCCTCCTCATTAAGTTTTGCCCTACGAAATGATTCCGCAATAGGACCCTATAATTGTAATCTATTAGACTATAATATCTAATAGGAGTACATCATCTCCTTACCTCGGGAAAGTCGACACAAAAAGCGTTCATGTTTAGACCATATAAAAAACTTGCAAAGCTCTCGCTAAAACGGGCAAGACTCTCGTGCATAAGTTGAAAGTTCATCATGTTCACCTCCAAGTCGGCGACGGCATCGGAGAGCTCGGCAAAAGCGGGTTCGAAGGTGTTGAGCGGAAACGGTTCGCCGCCTTCGACGCTACGCTGGGCGGATTCGCGGAATGACGAACGGGAAGAGGGGCGGAGGGGTGTTGTCGGCCGCGATCGCGACGTGGAACGCGGTCTTCTCGCGCTATCGTGACCATCGTTTCCCGACATTATCTTCTATTGAGTTCGGTCGATTATGGACTGGTATTTTCTGAAGTATAATAATTCCCCTTACTACCTTAGTCGATTGTCAACTGGTATGCGTACTTAGACTTAAACTAAGCGTTGTGGAAAACAATACTAGACTCGCGAATTATTAGAATTGATTTCTCAAATAAACCGGTCCTTGGCAACAGATCCACCATCTAGGTGTACCTTCGTAGTGGGGTAGCTAAATATATTGAGCACGTGCCAAACTACTGTTTAGATATCTCTTTCCGGAGCTAAGAAATTCAAAAGTGACGTAAACTCTTCTATTAGAGAGAAGAGAGCAGGAACGGATGCGCAAATTCGCAACGGCTCGCTCGCATAATGATGGATATCTTAGGTAATCGTCTGACTTTGGCTACCCCCTAGCTTATAGCTTGTTAGCCAAGAAGGAAAAGGATTCATTATTTATAATTTTCAATCGGAATATTGAAACCTATTTACGCGACTCTATTGTATTTATTATACCTAGGTATTCGAAACTCGCTCTATAAACGTAGTTAATAGTCAAGTTGTAAAAACTTCGATTCATCTTCAAGACCCAAGAACACAACAAATATTTATACAAAGTACTTATTCAGCACAACTAACTATAACAAATTCGGTGCCGACTTACCTAGTTTAGTCTCGTATGCGCTTTTGGTTCGCGAACCCGAATACGATTGGTCAAGAGACAAGGAGATGCAACAATTATTTCCCTACTACAACGTTCATAGTCTCAGCGCATCCACATCCGCATACGTCGACCCTAGTTACCAAGGAGCTCAACCACTCTCGGAGCTCTCCTTCTAACATTTCATTGTCTGAGGTACTGTTGATTTGTGTCCTGTCATCAGCGAGATCTTGCGACGGGGCTTTTTCACATCTTAGACAAGGAAACCAACCTCATTCGTAGGGTGGAAATTTGCGCTTTGCGCTTACACGGCGATACAGCAGCTCGGGTCCTCCGGACATTGGTTGCGCCCTCTTAGTATTGTCTTGGACCTGGACCTTATGAAAGCTCTCGCGTCTCGGGCACTGCAGCCATTTTTATTCTCCACAGCTCCGAGGCTTGGCTTTATTATTATTCGTCTCGCTGGTCATCTAAAACCTAATCTACACTCATCTTCATTTCGTGCTTCAAACATCTTGCGCGCATTCTCTGGCCCCGCTCTCCCTCTGACTCGTCCGTCATCAAAACTTGCACAGCCCCACGGATTTCTATCCCAGCGTGATATCCGCGGTCGCAAAACTTATCTGCCACTGCTTTCTTTTCGAGTAGGAGAAGCGCATTGCGAGAGACGAGAACTTTTAGAACACAGCTACCAAAGTCATCGGGTCTTAAAGAGTCAAATCTCATCTGCGCTATATATTATACCCCTAGTCGTATTTGGCGCCTTTATACTTTACGACTCGATCCCATCTGGTTCGGAAAAGTATCTAGTTACCGAAGACAGCGCTGGAGATTACTCCGGCAAAGAGGTCGAAGTCGCCATGGAACAACTTCCAGGCAGACCGGGGAATCTGACCCCTGAACAGGAAGAAAAGTTGCGCAAGTTCTGGGAGATGTTCTTGCAGGTATGCGGCGTCCTTGGGGACGATGCCGCGGGAAATGATACGGAAACTGCTTCCGAGGCCGCGTCGCGAACAGGAACCAAGGAATCCGAAAAACCTAAGAAGAGTCGGATGTCCCTCTTCAAGAAAAAGAAGGATAAGGAAAAGGGGTCCACCACACCTACTAAGATTGCCGCAATGGAGTACATCAAAGAAAACGACCCGGAAGACAAATGGGGCGAAAATAAGTTATACCTCGAAACTCTAGCTACTCACCCTCCAGAGCAGATAAGAGCTACAATTTGGTCTATGGTAAAACATGACCATCCTGACGCTCTCCTGTTGCGATTTTTGAGGGCCAGGAAATGGGACTTGCAAAGGGCGCTTGTGATGTTGATGTCGACGATGAACTGGAGATGTACGGATGCCCACGTTGACGATATAATTATGGCTAAAGGTGAAGAATTCGCCGCCATCAACGAGAAGAGCGGGGATGCGAAGAGCAAAAAATTGGCAGAGGACTTCCTGGCTCAGCTGCGCATGGGAAAAAGTCATTGCTATGGCGCTGATAAGGCGGGGAGGCCCATCTGCGTCGTCAGGGCTCGCTTGCACAAGGCCGGTGAACAGTCGGAAGAAGGTCTTGAGTTGTTTACGGTTTACCTGATCGAAACGACGCGGTTCATGTTATCCCCTCCTGTGGATACTGCTGTGAGTGTTGCAATAAATTTGAAGAATCCAAAACTAATACTGGCAGTGCGTCCTGTTCGACCTGACCGGATTTTCATATGCCAATATGGTAAGCTGAAAAAATACCAAATCAGGCATGAATGAAGCTAACCTCTTTCAGGACTATACGCCGGTCAAGTTCATGATAAAATGTTTCGAGGCCAACTACCCTGAAAGTCTCGGGGTGGTCCTCGTTCACAAGGCCCCATGGGTCTTCCAAGGTCCGTCACTTCATGCACTATTCTTTAATTCATGTTCTAATCAAAATCTACAGGTATCTGGAAGATTATCAAGGGGTGGCTAGACCCAGTGGTCGCAAGCAAAGTACACTTCACAAACAACCTCAAGGACCTAGAAAAGTTCATTGCCACGGAGAGGATACCTACCGATCTAGAAGGCACTTCAGGTTATACTTACAAATATAAGGAACCGGTGCCGGGGGAGAACGCCAAGATGAAAGACATCGAGACTAAGGACAAACTCCTTCAGGAACGCGAGCTGCTATATGAGGAATACGAGACCAAGACGCTCGAATGGATCAACGAACTAGACGCCTCGAAGAGGGCCATTCTTCACGCGGAACGGGACACCGTCGCTAAGAATCTGAGGGAACAGTACTGGCGCCTGGACCCTTACGTCAGGTCGAGATCGTTCTATGACAGGGTGGGCGTCATCAAGCCCGATGGAGGCATCGACTATTACCCTTCCGCGACGGCCCCGGCCCCCACTAATGGGACGGCGGCGGCAGTCGCCGCGGGAGAGACGGCTGCTGATGACGTAGACTAATATCACCTAGATACCTAGTTAATGGGTCGTGTAGAGGGATAAAACAAAGACCAGGTGCATGGGAATGGGTAATTCGCATAGAATACGTACTGTATAAATATCATCAATTGGAACGACCGCGGGAATTTATAATTGCAACCTCACCCGTGAGATGCGTCATATTGCGAACCTTGACGTGCTTCAATATTGATCTTATCATTTTAAGTAGACAGCTAGGTACCTAAATATCTGTGACTACGAAGATGTCGCCGCTTTAGGCACAACTTATATCTAGCTCTTTGTTTCCGTGTAATTATGTAATTACACCTTGGGCTTGATGTCCTCGAACAGCGCCTTCAGCGCTGCCATGTCCGTCGGCTGCTGCGGCCAGCCTACGCCGAGTCCTTGCTCCTCGCTCGGCTTGGGTATCTGATGGATGTATCAGTAAAGCTCACGATAAATAGGTAGGTATATTAGTATTTTTTTTTTAAATGTGTTCTTACCATGTGGAAGTGAACCTGCATTAGAAACTCATAGTTAGCTCACTCATTACTCGCTTAAACTCATAAGTGAAGAGGCAAGACATGAATTAAACTCACGTGGTCGACGAGCTGGTGGGCGATGCGGCCGTTGTTCTGCAGGATGTTGAAGTCGACGGCGCCGGTGGCGGTGGCCAGCTTTTTGGCCACGGGCAGGATCTCGTTGAGTTGGTCGTCGGGGATGTCGGTTAGCTTCGCGCCGTGGAATTTGGGGATCACGAGCTGTGGGTATGAGAGGTGTGTAAGTAATTAAATACGTGTTACCCCTGATATATGGTGAAGCAGTCCTGGTATAAGGAGGTGATATGGTTGAGTCTTACAGCATGGCCCTTGCTCAAAGGGTTGATGTCGAGGAAAGCGAGGGTCTTGTCACTTTCGAAGAGCTTGAAGCAAGGGATTTCTCCTGTAGTTGTAGTGTTAGTTGATTATGTCTCATAAACACTAATACTGCCAATCTTATTTATGAATGAGCAATTGAAATATAAAAACGAAGCAGTCAAATTTATGATCGTAGCTTGAGCAACAGGAACATCACGAAACTGGAAACACTTGCCCTTAATGATCTTGCAGAAGATACAAGCAGCAGACATCTTGAGTTGCAGATACTTAATTAGGTTGAATAGGATGGAGACGTGGACCTTGATGGCACGTTAGATCCAGATATAAAGACGTAAGAAATATATTCCGTGTTTGTTACTCTCGTCAGATCAATGGATTATTAAACAGCTCACAGTTCAGTGTCGCAACTAGTTACAGCTTAAGACGTCACATATCAATGGAGGGGCTCGGAGCTACCCCGCTATCCGCCGGATAGGTCGGAAAATTGTCGGTAAGAGATGTTATCGCCATGTTTCTATATATTTCAGATCTAAGCAACGGTGGATTATGCGTAGGTCAAAGGATAGACTGATGCACGGCTGTCAATCATATATCGAATTATTTGAAACCTAATTGCATTGAATATGAGCAATTGCAGCTAAAGAGACATAAAAAAAGACAGATAGTGATCCAATTATCCTCAGTGAATAAGGATACCAAACCCTCGAAAGAAGAAAATGGGAAAGAGGATGGTTGCGCGAGCGACATGTTAAAACCCCAAATAAAAATAAAACCAACATCGATTCATACATGTCGATGGAAAGTGTAAAAAGGTGGTTGAGAAAGGGTGTAAAAAAGAAAAGCAAAAATTTTGTGTAGCAAAATTGAATCTGGAACTTCCAGAATAGTGTTTCCAAAGATTAGTGTAAAGGAGCTTTTTGGGTTACGCAAGGTTGAGTCAGGTAAAAGGCATGAGTCAAGTACTTTTATGCAATCCCGCTCCTGAAATTTTCGTGTCTTATTTGTACCTATAAGCCTTTTTGCAGCAGGGGTATTTCGGCCAATGAAAATTAGTGGTCAATGCGACCTGCACACCGAGCTGACCGAGCTGAACGGGCAAGTTGGTCAATGCTTCTTAGCTCGAGTTCTGCCCCTCGACTTAGGTTGGTTTTCACCTGGGCATTTACAACGAACGTCGAAATTCCCTCGGATAGTTTAAACACTCGATATGTAAGGGGACTCGACGTACATACGATGGGGCCTCACCCATTATCGAATATTTAGACATGAGTGCGATCCTACCAATTAATTAACTACCTATGCAGTCTATGAGTATTCTGCGCAATATCAGACACACCAAGTTTAAACTATTGGATTTGACTTGAAAATACCCCGCGCTGAAGCACCAACTTAATATATGTCTACTTAATTCTATAGATAGGAATAGAGGGTAAAAAAGTAATAGATATTTCAAACACAACTCTTTACAAAAGAGGTGATATTGAAAAAAGTAAATGCTCGCTAGGAGCCAGCCGGGATCGAACCGGCGACCTAAGGATTGATTTCTAGTATGCAACTGCAATCCTTCGCTGTAAATTGTTAGTTTGAGTGTCCGAAGAGACTTAGGTAGATGGGATAACTGACCTCTACCACTGAGCTATGACTCCGAATGATTGGTTGGAGTGGCGACTTCTAAAGTATACTATAAAGTAAAGACACTTAGTACGACCCAGTGGCTTGGAAAATTGAACCTGGCAAATAGCATTGCGAATACCTAGCTTACCAAAGGCCAGGTCATGCATTACTTGTCCTTAGGTAGGCAAAATAACGGGTATCGCTTACGGCTACGTTTTAGTAATAGCCGCATATTTTGGTTGGGAGAGAACCTTGAATCTAGTCGTGATAAAAACCCCCCCAAAAACTCGTGGAATAGGATTACATAGTTAGTTAGTTTAAATAGTTACTCAGTATGAATACAATTATGCTACATATAAAGCTAGCTACTAGCTAATACAATGACGTATGAGCATCAATTCCGTCTAGATAACCTTAAGAAAGATCTAGTAATAAAAAAGGAGCCGTAATATATACGGAATAGAGTAGCCAACGTAAGCATCAATAAAATATATTTCCATATAGGTAATTATACTTTTCTACGACCAAAGCCGGCCGATGTTGGTCATATAAACTCTCCCTTTCAGTCAGCTGGTATTTCCCAAAACATTTGATTCTACTGGACACGTCGTAACCCGTCATCATATCATATCATAGCAGACTAGTGACAAAATTCTAGCCATCGTCATATCCATATGTGTATAAAGCGTCATCAAGGGGGGCTGCGAGGCATCGCGGGACCGAGTCCTTCCAATCTCCAAGCCGCACCGCCCGCCCGCAGCCCCGAAAGCCCCAAAACTCCTCCCAAAGAAAACGTTCGTGGTAACTAGGTATTACTTTACTTTACTTTACTTTACTTTATTTCACTTTATGATAGGTATCCCCTGCGCCTTAAGAAACTCCACGGCGTCGTCCATCCCGAACGGCGCGTTGAACCAGTGCCCGCCGTCGGGGTACTCGTGCCACTTGACGTCCATGCCGAAGCTCTCGAGCCCGTCCCGCAGCTGCTGCCCGTACTCGATGAACACGAGCGGGTCGTCCGAGCAGTGCCCCAGGAACACCGGCGTGTTCTTTACTATCTCGTCGCTTTTGCTGTCCAGAAGCTCGCCCTCCAGCCCCAGCACCTCCCTCGTCTCGTCGAGCGAGCCGCCCGGAAACGGTAGCCAGGCCGAGAACCCCATGAGCCCGCACAGCCGCGGCCGCAAGTCCTCCACCCGCGCCACCGTCCCCGCATTCGCGCTTTTCTCATCTTCGCCCTCACCCTCCTTCTCCCCCTCAAACTCGCCCAAATGCAGCAGCACGTGCGCGGCCGTCGCGCCGCCCTGGCTAATGCCCGCGAGCACGATCTTATTCAGCCCGCCCACGGCCTCGGCCTCCCTGAGGACGACGCGGCGCACGCTCTCGACGCTCTCCTTGAGGCCGAAGGCCTGCAGCTCCTCGCGGTCGGTCATATCCAGGATGTTCCAGATGTCGAACCACTGGGGCCAGTGGTCGCCGGTGGTCTCGACGAGGCTCGGCTCGGCCTGGGGGAAGACCCAGCGCACGCTCGGGAACTCGTCCATGAGCGTGCGGCCGCGCGAGTCGCGGCTCCACCGCAGCAGCGCGTCCGCCATGTTCTGCGACGTGTCGCCGCGCCCGTGCAGGAACACCACCGTGTGCGTGTGCGGGTGCGACGTCAGCGGCGCCACCACCGAGCAGCCGAGCTCCATTGCTTTTCTTTTCTTTTTCTTTCTTTTCTCTCACCGGTTTCCCGATTCGCTACTAGGTTCCTAGGTACCTATTCCTAGTTCGCGATTCCCTGCTCTGTTTCTGTTTCTGTCCTGTCCTGTTCTATCCCCCGGAGTAAAATGTCTGGGTGCCGAAGTAGATATGTATGTATTTGACCAAGGTAAAGGTGCCGTGCCCTGTGCAGGTCAATCAATACCCTGGTTATGTATGTAGGTACCTTGTGCTAGGTAGGCAAGGTTTGTAGGTGGCTAACCTACCCACCCCAATCAGGTAGCGGCGCGCGACGGGCAACGAGACGCAGAATCGGGATAGAAGGAGAAAGAGAAGAAAGAGGTGTGAGATAAATAGCTTGGCATGACTCAGCCCCCTCTTCGCGGAATCTAATTAAAAAAAACCTCAAATGCGCAACTTCAAAAAAGGTTGCGGCGAGGGTTTGTTTATTGTTTTTTCGATGATCGGTTACTAGGTAGGTATCGTAAGGTACCTAAGGTAGATGGGTCTATGTAAAATTGTTGTATGTAAGACAGGTATCGAAAAGGGTGCCGGCCGGCTGCGACCTTATAGTTTTGGGTCCATGTTGTCCATAGGATTCGCTTATCCCGGTCCTGTGCGCCTTTGCCAAGCCGGAAGACCACGGAGATCGTCACAAAGACGAGATTTTATATATGTACGCTTAAAACATTGATATACATCTATCGAAGCAGTAAGTTATTAGCCAGACTAAAAGGGGTTAATCAATCAATTGGGTGAGATAGACATCATTAAATGGGGTCCTGTGGTAAGCTGTATAGTGGCGAGTGGAAGGAAATCATTAATATGCTAGGCTTCTATAGGTTAGTTATTCTCTATTAGAAATATGTACCTAAGGTAAGTAGGTACCTATTCAGGAGAAAGGGGCATTTGAAAGTTAATCGAACTTAAGTGACTTGATCAAAATGATTTATTGACTCTATCTATTTACGTGTATGCCTGAGATTCTATAATTCATCCTTCTTCGTTCTCGGCTCAGACTCCTCTTCAAGCGTTCTACTCTTAGTGTTCTTCTCCTCACTACCGGCTGTAAGCACCTTCTGAGTGTCACTTTCTGTGATCAAGCCTCTTCGTTTTCGGTCTACTGCCGCGATCTCGTCATCGTACACTGTCCACTCCGGCACTTGCCTTCTAGCCCGGTCGAGTTTTGGCTCCTTGGTTTGTGGATTGTTGCATAGATCGATGGTTCGCGCCTCTTCCTGGCTCTCGTCACTGCACCACGTCTCGCACCATAACCACTCTTGGGGTAAGCTGTGGATCGGGATGACGAACTGCATATGATTTGGCAAGTCTTGATCAAGATTGGAGAGGGAGGCTGGATCGGCTGATAATTGGTGGTAGTGCTGTCGGAGCCTGTCGCCGGCTGCAAGTTGCCTGAAGCGGCGAAGGTCAACTACGTAGAGAGCCGAGATGTGGTATGGATTACCACGGAGGTAGTTCTTCCAGTACCCTTGTTTCCAGAAGCGGAAGCCCTCCATCTCCGTCCGAGAATCGCACATGGGCGTGAAGCCGTAGGGGGCGCCTTCTAGGTCGAGGTTGACAAGGCTTATCATATCCGTCCTGACAATCTGATCCGCATCGACGAAGATGACCTTGTCGAGCGACAGAGGGAAGAGGACATCGAGGAAAAGGATCTTGTAGCCCCAAATCTCACGCTGTTTCTCTCTTTGGTGGCGTAACCAATGCGGCCATTTGTACGTAACCATCTCATATTTGAAGCCATATTCTTTAGCCAGGTGAGGGATGAAATCCTTGAAGGACGGAGATAAGAATTGCTCAATGAACCAAAATTTGACTGTGTGGTTTGTGTTCTTCATAACAGACACCATCATGATATTGAGCATGCGTTCGTAAAGGTGACCGCTTGCCACAGAGAAGATATTGATCTCGGCATGTACTTCATCTGAGACAGACTTGGAATTGGACTTTGATCCACCGAGAATGCCTTCGGCAAACTTAAGACCGCGGGAAAGGATATCTCCGCCAGTGTCCGTACTTTCTTCTAGGACATCTTCGAGCTCCATGCCAGGCTTCCGCTGAAGCCGTGGGTATAATGTCGTGCCTTGGAAGTCTATGAGAGCAACTTCGGTACCTTCATCGCCCGGGACAGCGTTATATCCTTTTGCACCCACGCTGATGATATCAAAAATCTCCGAACTTCTCCCTTCTTTGAGATGGATATTGTAATAACCGGGGTTGGCTTTAAATTGGAAGTATCCAATATTGGACATGATGATTGTATCATCAAAATGGGGATCGCGCTCGGTACCAAGCAAGAGTTGCACGCCACGGGGAGGACTGCTTGTGCTTTCTCGGGAGTGACCTTCGATAAGAATATGCTCCAGTTCGTAGGTGGCGTCAACGTCCGCTTTAATGGAGCTTAGCTTCAGATTGTCTAGGTCGTAAACAGAGTATTTTGCTGCTACTAGCCAAGCAGGTGGTACATCCATGCCTAGGTTAAGGAGTGCTTCAGAAGGAATTCCTTTGAAGGTAGCACCCAGAGGGCTGACCTTTCCGGATTCATCAAAAGACGGTGCTGAGTCCAGTATATATCGGTAAAATCTTTTGACGGGAAGGTCTTCGAGCTTCTCCTTCGGGTTTAAGAAAACTCGCATGTAAACTCCATCTAACTGGGATAGAACCTTGAGTATAGGAGCCCATTTCTGTCCTACCTCGCTGGCGGGATTGATCATGGCAACAAAGTGGATGTTTGCTGTCGAGGCATCGCCCACATCGATCATTGTATGGGATGAGTTCCACTGGTCATAGATAGTGGTTCTTAGAGTCGGGGCGGACTCGAAAATCCCCTCGGGTAGATCTGATATAGTAGATAGAGCCGTGACCGATGTAAGCTTAGCAGCAGCTAGCGGACCCGAGATCTTGTCTGCTAGACCTAACGCATCTACTGCTTTATACACCGGAAGTATTCGCGCCCCTTGTTCAAATTCGAGAAGCAGCTCGAAGTCACTCTCCCTGAATACAGAGTTGGCAGCAAATGGGCCGACTACACGTCCGTTCAAGATGAGTAGCTGGGAGCCCGGAGCGAACGCGGCAGCTGTCAAAAACCGTGACAACGCAGCATTATATCCCTCATCCCGCACATCGATCGTCCCTGATAAAAGTATTTCTAGAGCCTCTAAATCTTCGACTTCTAATAGCTTAGCCACATCCTTCTTAAGTAGCGCGTTGATTTCGTGTGCATTGCTAGATGATGGGGGATTATTGACGATATCAAGACGCACTCCGGGGTTGTTGCGTCGGAATGATAAAGCTGATAACAGAAGATGGAGACCCTGCTGAGAGCTCAGATCGGCGACGACGGTAATAGTAGCCCAATTTTCCTTGCTCGTGTCTTCGTTCGCCTCGATGGTAGGGACCTGATTGAATAGATCTTTATGTTCCGAGTAAAGCTTGTTGACGTTCAAGACAGTGAGAGTATTGTCGCCTTCGGGGAAGATGTAGAGGTTGCGTCGGGTTGGTGCACCGTCCAACAAGAGCCCCGGAATCCATGTTTCATCGTTAACAGAACCCATGAAAATTCCCTGCTGGACAAGCTGCAAGTCATTGCCCATTCTCATGCTCATCATTTGAAGCCATTTATCCTGGCGAGGTATAGCTAGCCCATTGATAAATAAGGGGGGTACCTCAGTATCGGCATTGAGTCGTTCTACCCAATGTTTCGCGAGATTCACTTGTTTGGAGTGATCCTCTGACTCGAGAACTTCCTTGAATGGAAGAGGAGTTGCCTCGGCCTTTGGGGTTCGATTTTTGATCGCCTTGTCAAAACTTGGTTGCTCGGATTGACCTCCTTTATTACAAGCCTCTAGGTAAGACATCAGGCTAGCTAGCCCATAGTTCTCAAGCAGATGGTAGGCCACCTTTGCTCGCTCTTCAGCTTCCTTGGTCGGCGTTAACGGGACCAGCCCGAAGCGGACAGGCAGTAGTCTCTTAATAAATGCCTGAAGCTGTTCAACGACTAAAGATAGATCCTCTGGCTTGCTAAAGTCAACTGGGGCGACTAAATTGAATATATCCTTGCGAATTGGTGGGATCTGCCCCGGGTACGTCCTTTGCATGAGCTATAGAATAGTTGGTTAGTTTCATAACAAGACTCCATTCGATTGATTGATGAGTACTTACGCTCATGAGGCTCGTAGGGTAATCGGCATATCGCTTGTCTTTCTCGATATTGTTTAGCCAAATAATAACACGGCCTTCTTCAATCTCGTCTCGCCAATCGAATCTACGAGGCTCATCGTCGGACTTAGCTACTGTCACTTCTCGGTTGCCAAGTAAAGAGACAGCCTCTTTGCCGGCTAGACCCAAGTCTGTCACACCTTCAATAAGCTTCCTTTCCCTTCGAATGCTATCGACGAGAGTAAAGGGGTCAATTTGTCTCTCGATGAGTTGGACACCATTCATCCAGAAGACGTTCATTCCGGCGGGAACTCCTAAAGCTCGGTTGTGACGATGCTCCTTAACGAACTCGTCCGAAGCATTGTGCGCTGCGATTGAGGCAGAGAACTTAGGGAAGTCCTGAGTTAGCTTGATCAAGGTTTGGAAGGGATCATCACTTTGCATGATAAAAGAACCAGCCTTGAGTCCTAATGATGCTAATTCAGAACTCGATAATGGCTTTAGGTCAGTGACCTCCTCTTCCCCGTCGAGTACAACCTCAGTAGGCGCAGGTTTGGCTGCTGAACTTGTCTCGGCTTCAGAGTCTCGGTCATCAATGACGATGTAGTCTGTCCGTTTCAACTGAAGTTCTATTCCGTACCCACTGACCGGCAGCGGCTCTCGTTCTTCGGTTTGATCAATGCGATATCGAAGTCGGTATGTGACTTCTCTTTTTCGGGCCATATTCACCAGAGACTTGTGGAAAGCCCCGAACTCAGGTTTAGTGATATCCGCATACAATATCGCCTCAGAGCCAGAGCCTAAAGCACGATCGAACGGGAGTGATCGTAATTGCCTATAGTCATGTCAGACAAAGTCAACGGACTTGAGGATATGATACATACATGTCTCCTGCAACTTTTCCTTCGGCATGCGCAAGTGAAGCCGAACAGTATTGCTTTCCACTTAGGAGTACCCACTCAGCACAGTCAACTCTAGCCGTTCCTAGGGAGGGCGCCACGGCTGTATCATAGTACTGATAATGCGCTTCTATCCTCGGGGCTGCTGATCTCATAGAGAGAGCAAGTTTGAATGTAGATAATGCCTCAGGGGTATCCATATGGCCATCCTCCTTCAGAACTTCGAGGAACCTCTCATAGAGCTCCTTATCCGTCTTTGAATTTGTAAAGGTGCCGTCAGCGATCCGATCGAGGAGTGGGAAGTAAGACGTCGCATTCTCTCCAGCAGCGGTTTCTCTAGACCACAGTTAGCTATACCATCCCAGAGCCCATCGTATATGGTGACTTACAGAAGCTCGACGAGATATGGAGGCGCAAGAAATGCAGCTTTCATAGCAACATTGATAGACGGCCCAGCTACGACTTGACCCGAGTTCAAGCAAAAAGCTGCCAAGAGAGTAGCGGCGAGGCCACATGGCAGCTTAAAAAATCGTATCATTGTGTTTCGATGTCGTCTAAATAGTAATGCGCCAGGCGAGTATACACAAAATCGGAGGGACAAGAGAGGAACAGCTCTGTCGCAAGCTCTCGCAGGCGGCAGAGCTTTAAAATATGGTGTTTACGGGACCATATATTGCAAACTAGTTCAAAATAGTAGCTTGAAAGTCATGGCGAGTGAAAAACACGTCGTTTGTAAATGCAAAGTGGCTTTTTGTAGGTCTGGACTGGATATAGAACTTATCCAAGCTTCCGTGTAAGTGAACGAATTGAAGAAGTGCTGTATGTACTATGTAACATTAATCGCAATTGAACACCTAGACAAATAAACGGAACTCGACCAATTAGATTTAGCTAAACATTTAAAGTTCTGTGAAATAGCCAATGGGATAAAAGAATGGGACCTGGAGCTCAGGGGTTTTACGTTAATAATGGTTGACCGTTGCCAGTCGAGCGTCAAGTTACAGGTTAAAGCTGTGTTATGTGAGTTGCCCCTCCATTATGTACTCGATACAACATTGTGCATAGAAGTTACGTGCAAGAAAAAGTAGGTGGTACCTAAGCTAGGCGATAGGGATAATGATTATTCCGGAGAGCACAATCAGGACAGCTGGAACCTTGTGAAGCATAAGCCACATGCAAGCACCTGGCAAAGGACCACAATCCACAATCTACTACGGCTAGAACCTTGTCAGGAAATAATCCACCGTCACTTTTGGGGCCACGAATTGACTTATGTATGTAATTGCCTGAACATTACCAAGAGTTGGCGTCAAGACAATACTTCTTCGAGCCTCACAGCTCACTTCCTGTTACCATAATCACCTAATTTCTCCGTCGATCAATTCTAACATTCGTCATTCAAACTTGGCGCAGCCTTCCTATTCATGACCCAAGCTTAGGGGCTACCTGCTGCCTCTACCGTCTTCATAATGCAGGCCTCTTCGGGAATGCTAACAAAGGTATATACTCATACACCCACCGATATATCTTTAAGGCTAGTCGCATACCTCCATAGCAGCTACTAATACTTTCTACTACAGTTCGAGTCCAAGTCTTCGAGAGCGAAAGGCATTGCCTTTCACCCAAAAAGGTCGAGATCCCCTTTCGATATACCTTATACCTCCAACCGTCACCGCTGTTCATTACTAACTCTCAAACAATTAGACCATGGATCCTCGTATCGCTACACTCCTCTACAATTCAACTATGGGATTACCGCATGGGTACTCTCATTGATCGATTCGAAGAACATGACGGTCCCGTTCGAGGCGTCGATTTCCACAAGACACAACCCCTGTTCGTTTCTGGAGGCGACGATTACAAGATTAAGGTCTGGTCATACCAGACGAGGCGTTGTCTATTTACCTTAAACGGACATCTAGATTACGTACGAACCGTCTTCTTCCACCATGAGCTTCCGTGGATCATATCAGCTTCCGACGACCAGACGATTCGGATATGGAATTGGCAAAATCGATCGCTAAGTATGAACTGTGGTCGAGCTAAGATGTCAAGGGCAATGTGTGCTAACACCAGGTCTAGTTTGCACGATGACTGGCCATAACCACTATGTTATGTGCGCTCAGTTCCATCCTAAGGACGACCTTGTGGTATCCGCCTCCCTAGATCAGTCCGTTCGCGTTTGGGATATCTCTGGCTTGCGAAAGAAGCACTCCGCCCCGACCTCTATGTCGTTTGAAGACCAGGTCGCTCGATCGAATGCCCAACAGACGGACATGTTCGGTAACACCGATGCTATGGTAAAATTCGTACTCGAAGGCCACGACCGCGGCGTCAACTGGGTTGCTTTCCACCCTACAGCTCCGCATATCGTCTCCGCCGGCGATGACCGCCTCATAAAGCTCTGGCGATTTAGCGAAACCAAGGCTTGGGAAGTGGACACCTGCCGTGGCCACTTCCAGAATGCTTCTGGCTGCTTGTTCCATCCCCATCAAGACTTGATTCTATCGTGCGGCGAAGATAAGACGATTCGAGTATGGGATTCCCAGAAGCGCACTGCTGTCCAGTCCTTCAAGCGAGAAAACGATAGATTCTGGGTCATCGCGGCGCATCCCGAAATCAATCTGTTTGCTGCTGGTCACGACAATGGTGTAATGGTGTTTAAGTTGGAACGAGAACGCCCTGCTTCGACCGTTCATCAGAATAACCTTTTCTTCATCACGAAAGAGAAGCACGTCCGCTCATACGATTTCCAGAAGAATGCCGAGAGCCCGACCTTGTTGTCTTTGAAGCGACTTGGCAGTGCCTGGGTTCCTCCTCGGACGTTGTCTTACAACCCGGCCGAACGCTCCGTTCTCGTCACGTCGCCTGCCGAAGGTGGCTCGTATGAGCTCATCAACCTCCCCCGGGATGGTTCTGGCGCATTGGACGGGACGGATTCGAAGCGTGGACAAGGAAACTCGGCAATTTTCGTGGCCCGGAACCGTTTTGCTGTGCTAAACACAGCTACGCAGACTGTTGATATCAAGGATCTTTCTAATAACACGGCACGATCCTTCAAACCCCCTATTGGAACTACCGACATCTACTTTGGTGGTACCGGAAATCTGCTGATAATTACTCCTACAGCCGTCCATCTTTACGATATACAGCAGAAGAAGAGCATTGCGGAGTTGGCAGTAACTGGGGTTAAATACGTTGTTTGGTCTAATGATGGTCTCCACGCAGCGCTCCTGAGCAAGCATAATGTCACGGTTGTGACGAAAACGCTCGAACAAGTTAGCACCCTGCATGAGACCATTCGAATCAAGAGCGCAACTTGGGATGATGCAGGTGTTCTGTTGTATTCCACCCTGAACCACGTCAAGTACACACTGATGAATGGCGACAACGGCATTGTCAGAACTCTTGACCAGACGGTATACCTTGTGAGGGTCAAGGGTCGAAATGTCTACTGCCTTGATCGTTCCGCTAAGCCCAAGATTCTCCACATCGACCCGACCGAGTATCGCTTCAAACTATCACTGGTCAAGCGAAACTACGAGGAAATGCTTCATATCATACGTACCTCCAGCTTGGTTGGCCAGTCTATCATCTCATATCTTCAGAAGAAAGGATATCCCGAAATTGCTTTGCAATTCGTACAGGACCCGACCACTCGTTTTGAACTCGCTATAGAATGTGGTAACCTCGATGTGGCTGTAGAGATGGCTAAGGAGCTGGACCGGCCTAAGCTTTGGGCGAGATTAGGGGCCGAGGCACTGGCACATGGAAATCATCAGGTCGTGGAGATGGCTTATCAGAAGCTCAAGCAATTCGACAAGCTTTCGTTCCTGTACCTCGCAACTGGTGACCATTCGAAGTTATCAAGAATGGCCAAGATTGCTGAGCACCGAGGTGACTTCACAGCGAGATTCCAGAATGCGCTATACTTAGGCGAGGTTGATGACAGAATACAGATGTTAAAGGAGATCGACTTATGTGAGTAGTACCTTCTAAACTCCCACCGGTGCTGAGACTGACAATTCTACAGATCCCCTGGCATACATGACTGCAAAGGCTCATGGCCTCGAGGAGGAGTGTCAGTCGATCTTAGAGGCAACTGGCATTGCCGAAGACCAACTGACGTTGCCCACTTTTGGCGAGAGCCTCACCCCCCCGAAGCCGGTTGTGCCAACTTACAAGGCTAATTGGCCTACGAAGGCGACCTCGCAATCCTTCTTTGAGAAAGCGCTTGCTAGCCAATTAGAAGGCATAACTCTTGAGGAAGAACCTTCAGCAGCCGCCAATGGGTTTGGTGAGGAAGCTATGGATGAGGATGTCCCTGCTAAGCGAAATGGTGCCCTGGAAGCCGAGGATGATGAAGACGCGGCTGGGTGGGATATGGGCGACGACATCGCCCCTGAAGCCGAGAGTGACTTCGTCAATGTCGAGAGCACAGATGCTGGAGGTGCTGGCAGTAGCGAGGCTGATCTTTGGGCTCGCAATTCGCCATTAGCTGCGGATCATATTGCTGCAGGCTCATTCGAGTCAGCTATGAACCTTCTTAATCGGCAAGTTGGTGCTGTCAACTTCGCACCGCTCAAACCCCGTTTCCTTGAAATCTACTCAGCATCCAAGACATTTCTGCCCGCGTCTCCTGGCTTGCCCCCTCTAGTTAACTACGTACGTCGGAATTTGGATGAGACAGATCCTAGGAAGGTCCTGCCCATCATTCCACGAGATATCGAACACCTCGCTACCAACGATCTTCACAAGGGATACGATACGATGAAGGCGAACAAGCTTGACGAGGGTGTGCGGATTTTCAAGGGTATCCTTCATGCTATGCTCGCAAATGCTGTTTCAAGCGACGCGGAGGTAGCGGAAGCGAAGAAACTCATTACTTCGGCGAGCGAATATACCGTTGCCATGTCTATCGAGCTTGCACGAAGAAAGTTAGGACCTCCGGATGCCGTTAATGGCAATCCCGCCCTCCTTAAGCGAAGTCTTGAGCTGTCAGCATACTTCACTATACCTAAGATCGAGGTTCCCCACCGACAGCTTGCTCTCCTAAACGCTATGAACCTAGCGTCTAGGAGTAAGAACTTCAGCTCTGCACTAAGCTTCGCGAACCGTATCTTAGCCAACGGCGGTGCGAACAGAATTCTTGACAACGTGAGTTTCCTTTCCCACAGGCCCCTTTTCATACCTGCGTGACTAACTGAATATAAATAGGCACGCAAGATAAAAGGACAATGCGAGCGCAACCCGCATGACACGACCGAGATTGAATATGATCAGTTCGCCGAGTTTGATATTTGCGCAGCCAGCCATACTCCTATCTACAGTGGTACCCCGTACGAGGAGTGTGCGTTCGACGGGTCCAAGTATCACCTCAAATACAAGGGCACCGTCTGCGCAGTCTGCGAGGTGTGTGAAGTCGGAAAACATGGTAGTGGGCTCAAGCTATTCGCTTAGATGTGCGTGGTTTTTGAAAGGCCAGCTACCGAGTAATGTTTCCTGGTGGATTTGGCTTGCTGGTTGAGAGAAAAGTCATTACTGCTAGGCGGAAGGGGTAGGGGCAAAAAAGATCACAATAGAAGCCTGGGACGAGGGAGTTGTCTAAACCAAACGTGTCCATGTCGTTGATGCAAATAAGTAGTTATTGTGCCCGGAACAAAATCATGATGTTTCTCCATTGCTAGGTTTGACTATTCATCGCCGTGCGTAAGCTTCATTTACTAGTAATTGCTGATATGAACTGAAAAAAGGCATCAATGACTCAATCCTTTACGCCAATGCGGTAATAACGTCTATGGGTTGCATCGTGTTTATTCATACACGCAGGCTCATGAAGCTTTTTGACCTTACCCCATCCACGGTCTAGTCGGCCTGGCCTAGCCTATCTCTCATGTCTTGTGGTATTATTAAGTCTATCGGAACTCCCTCCACCCGCATCGCTCGTCAAGCTGCCACGTAACACAACAGCTTTCTGATCCGTCATCCAACCTTAAGTTTTCACCACCCCGAGCCAGCCTAGCCCTGCTTACTCCGGCCCCAACTTCAGAGAATCGATTTTGAGTCCTAGTCACACCTTGTCGAATCAACCTATTTTAGACAATAGTCTCAAGCTCGCGGGCATAGCCGAGCGCGTTCTCGATAACCATGCGGCTGAACTCCTTCTCATCGCCCTCTCCCTCAACACCGTCCTCTCCTTCGGCACTCACGGCCAGCGAGGGGAAGTAGATGTGGCCGTCACGGACGTCCCAGCCGCGGTGGCGGGCAAATTCGACAACGGCGCCCTCGGAGTCGAGGAATAGGAGCGATTTGGTGCTGCTGAGAGGCAGCGACGGGTACGCGCGCTCGCTGCTGGAGGCGATTTCGGAGCGGATTTGGGATGTTAGGATCTTTTTAGTTGGGTTAATTAAGCTGTCCATAATTATAATTATAATCATGGATAGGGGAAGGGAAAGCTGTTGTAGAGGAAAGGTGGAAGAATACATATCGTAGAAATGATATATATGTATAGGAATAATAATAGACTCACCTCTGAGAAAACACCGTACTCCTCACTCGGCACCTCACGACTCTTCATCGACTTCCACACGCGGTCGTAGCTCCCCTCCATCAGCCACCGCTCCAGCTTGATGGGGTAGCCCAGGAACCGGTCGCCCTCGATCTCGCCGGCGCCGCCGCCCTCCTTCGCGCGCGTGCCCAGGGTCTCGAGCTCGGAGTGGAACTCGGAGTACCGGCCCTGCGTCAGCAGGAGCAGCAGGTACAGCCCCGTCACCTTGTTGCGCTCGGCGTCGCTGGCGGCGGACGAGGGGAGCACCGAGGCCGGCAGCTCGTAGAACGGCTGCAGCTGCGACACGTACCGCGTGAAGGCGTCCGGGTTGCGCGACCGGATGCTGAAGAGCGCCCCCTGCTCGTAGATGTCGCGCGCTAGGCCTAGGTGCGCGGGCGACGCGGGGCTCGGGCCCGGCGTGGCTGCTTTGAAGGACAGCAGCGCGATCTTGGCTTTCGAGAGGAGCGTGCTGGCTTCGCCGTAGCTGAGGCCCGGGTTCGAGCGCAGCTGCGTTAGGATCTGCTGGAGGGTGCGGTCGGCCATCTTGGTTGGGCTTAAGGGCGGTTGTGGTTGTGGTTGTGGTTGGGGGAGTGCTGGGGTGGATGGCGATACTGAGGGTGAGGGTGTCGACGGGGAGAGTGTGATGATAGGTTTGAGCTTGGGCGGTCCGTTGACGTCGGGAAGCTTGGGCTCTTTTGGTTTCGCGGGCGACGGCGAGCGGGAACGGGAACGGGATTGGGATTGGGGAGTCGGAGCTTTGACGAGCTCGGGTTTCCGAATTGTTCCTCCTGAAGATCTCCTAGACGGGAGATTCTCAACTACTCGGACGGGAAACGACAACGGCTGCTCGGACGGGCTTGGGGATGGTGATGATGTTAAATTTGTTGAGTCTGGATTGGGGTTTGGTGGTTTGGTGATGCAAGGCAAGCAGGCTGAGAGGCTGACGAACGACGAGAACCGACTAGAGCTGGACCCACTTTGAGGTGTGGATTTCTTCCTAGCTTGATGCCACAGGTGGCTTGAGCTCCGGAATGCACTTGTGGCTGGGAGGCTAAGTGTTTCTAGCACCTTCATCCTTCCAAGTTCAATGTTCCCGTTCACATCAAATGGATTTGATTAGGTAACCTAGGCCTGGACCTCGGATGGAATCTAGTTCGATTTCTAGTCCACCCTACGATTACCTCTTTCGGAATATGGAGATATGGATTTCACGGTAAAACGGTTATCACGAATGAAGTTTTTCAAGCCGTAACTCTCAGCATGTCTCATTTTATTCTTCTAATATAATTGGTATTATGATTTATCTTATGTGTCTATCCTTTCGACCTTTCTAGGTAGCGAGCTGATGAAATACTCTTATCGTGGTAGTGGATTACCAGCGATGACTATGAGTTGTCAGTTGATAGCTACCTATTGCATGTCCCACGAGGTGTTGGTCATGCGTCGCCCGCCTACTTATTGGACTTGCCATCTACGCCGCCCACCTGGGCGTGGAGATCTGGAGCTCAGATGACACATGGACTTCAGATGAACCCATGTTTCACTGCGTTCCTATCGACCGCCTGAGCCAGCGAACAGCTACTCGACTCAGATTCCTCCGCTTCCGAAATCCCTTTCGGGAATTATATACATATGTATCTGTGTCACCGTTGGTTGACATACCTCGTATTACTTAGGTATTCTCTATTTGGTCTTACCTAAACACCAGGGAATATCAAAAGATTGTACCACATTGTCGAGGGATGACATTGTTTGAGGGACGATACTGCGTGTATTCCATTCGATCACTATTCGCTAACCTACGATTCGCTGGGTGGGAGGGTGAATGCTTATACGACGGGAGCATCCTTGTACACCTAAACGACAGCGAAAGGATCGGCAGAACATTGCTTATTGGGACGATGCTGCTAACTATGGGATTTTCGAGGCTAAGGTACCATCCTGCTCAGCTCCAGCTGCGGCTACGCTAACCGCGATGCCAAGATGATCCCGAAATAGAAACACAATGAGGCTGTGACCTGTCTATTATTTGTATCCGTGCGGGCTGTCGTCGTAGAATCTATATCGCCTACAGCTACCCACACTAGGTATTCAAGAGCGGTGTCATCTAGATAGAAGCATGTGCCGGGCGAGGAGTAATTATGACATGGTTAGATGCTTGTCTCTTTTTCCTAGCTTCCCTTTTCTATACTATCTTCCATACTATTTCTACGAAGGATGCAGAAGCTTCATTTTACTTCGTAGCTAAATTGCCCAGGTAAGTAATCGTGACGCTTGCTGTGCCGGTCAAACATTCCATTCGTTTAGCGCCAGGCAGCAGATTTTCTCTCAATTCCTACCTACTTGAGTCAAGGAACTGGGTATGATAGATGGTTCCGGCCGTTGGCAACAGGTCAAATAATAGTATGTTTTAGGATAGAGAGAACTTGGCAGAACTATAATAATAAATAATAAAGAAGCTTGAGAACCTTCATCTTGGCTTTCTGTGTTCTATGTAGGCAACAATTCTGCATATTTCGTTTTCCATGATGTTATTGTCTCTTCCATGACATAAACCTTGTCATTTTATAATACGACCGACACTACCTAGATATTTAATTACCAATCATCAAGATTACGAGGCCTCTAATCAAACCAGAATCTATACTTGCGAAGATGATGACGCAGCGTCCGGCAGTCTACGTGTGGCCAGAAGTAATAGCTCCGGATATGTCACCTAAAATCATAGTAGGTATGTAAGCAGATAACCCCTTTTCCTCACATTCCCCATTCCCCATCCCCTTGCTTTCCCAACACCTCACTACCACTTCACCTCTGGAGCCGTATGGACGAATTGGACCGCCCAAGATTTTACCGGCCTAACAGAAGCCGCATGGAGATTCCCGTTGGACCCTGATATGCAAATTCCCGGGACCGAATATTCAGGGCAACAATCTCATGTACGTCCCCATATTCGGGACGATCATGCAGGGACGAATGATACATACAGATCATCTGTATGAAGCCGTTAGGTACCTACTCCAACCTTTGGAACCTATGAGGCTGTGATGTCAGAGGACACCTCATACAAATTTTGCATTATTTGCAATATTTTGTCGAGTCTACATACCAAGCTGCCAAGGTACTTTGGATTGGATAATTGATGCAGAAGTTCGGATTGAAAATGCGCCATGTTTTCAATCTGATATGCTTACGTTTAGGCCATTTTATTTCGGTACCTACACCCCAGATGAATAAGGGACCCCCCTGAAGAAACTCACATTAGGGGAGACTGCTACCTGCTAGGCGCCCCTCTAGCACGCCCTAAGCCTATAAGAATCTCCAAAACTCAAAAAATTCCGACCTAGGTGGACCCGAGACAGGTGGCTTAGCGTACTCGGTCTAACCTATCAGGGGAAGTGGCGGTAGGATCCAAGCAACGGAAAGCAGTACCTAACCTCTGAGCCCCTCAGCATTATGCTGCACCTTCATAACTGGAATTTTTGGAGAAATATCAAACCTGAGACTGTTCGCTGTTCAACAATCTGTTATTTTCCCCTTTCGCCGGACACGGAAAACGGACAAATTTCATCTGAGACCTCTCTTGTAAGACCAAAAAACCTAAACGATACCGTGAAATCTGGAGCTATTCCTGGATCATAGGACGGGTTATATCCTTGTATTCCACCTGGCCAGGTCAGATCAGGAACAACTGTGGACTAGGACTCATTTAGAGGTCAAGGGACAAGAGACACGCAGGACACGCAGTTCCTTTTTGGCCGCCACTTCGTTCGCTCGTTCGTTCGTTCGTCCGCTCGTTCGAATAGAGGACCCCGCCACAGCACACCCAGCATACCTGCACTTCACTAACACTCCTTACCTTACATATCCTTACATATTACACCGGTCAACAAGCTGGTTCTCGGTTGACTATTGGCTCAAAAGGATCGGGCAGGCTGACAAGTACTTTTTATCTTAATTTTATGCAGCTCCTCACCAGCCTCAGACAAGCGAAGACGAGTTCGAAATGCCTAATTTTGGAGCGACCTTCTATCCCGGTGGTGTAGACGACTACTATATGCCCGAAGTAGTGGCACCATCACCACAAAGGTGCGTTTTTAGATAACTAACTATTATCTTTGAAACAATTCCCAACCAACTAAAACCCAACCCTACACATAATCTACTCATACAACATATGCCACTATATGCTACCATATGCTACCATATACTACCATACACCATCTACCCTCTACCCTCTACCATCTACCATACAATCGTACAACCATAGTGTTGTGACTTGATTGCCGACATCTGACCTAACACTACCTGACCCCATCTCCGACCTGACTGACTTGACTTGACCTGACCTGACCTGACCTGGCTTACCTAACCTAACCTTTCACTCATTTTAGGGTAATGCCAGAAGTTCCCGAAAACATGCAGCAAGGTCTTCAGCGCATGGAATTAGAGGCTCGCTCTGTCGAACCGCGAAACACAACATCGCAAAACGACTCTGGTCCACGACACGCTCGCGAACCTTCACTATCCACCTTCTTAAACACCAGAGTGGGTAGTTTTGGGCAGCAATACCAACAAGGACGGAACCCCGCCACCGATTACAGTCCCGCATCCAACTACAGCCCATCCAACTATAGCCCTTTTCAAGAGACTCAAGATCGCAATCCCCAATTTGAGAGGAATCTCCAAGATATGCGCGAATTACCATCCTTCTCACATTTTCCTAAAGTTCAAGGAGAACACATACCCCCTAGCGATGAGGAGAAGGAAGCTGTTCTAGCTGAGAGCCGACAACATGTCCTCCACTCTAATGATCCCGATATGCAAATTTGCTGGGCCCGCGATGTCTTGTCATTCGTAGAGATAGCTGCCGAGGCTGCGATCCGGGAAGAAGAAGCTACGCGCGGGGCCAACGACCAAGGACTGCCAGTGCGGACAGCGACGCCTAAAATCGAGCATGAGCTGCGGATTGACGCCATTAATATTGTTACTTATCTCGCAGATCAGGGCCATCCTGAGGCTTTATTCATTAGGGGCAAGTGGTTGGAGTTCGGCAAGTTTGGCAAGCGACAGGATAAGAAAGAGGCTTACTCCTGTTATTCGACCGCCGCGCAGGCCGGTTGGGGTCGCGCCGATTATCGAATCGGTATGCTATACGAAAATTCAAACGATATGGACAAAGCCATGAGGCATTACCAAATGGGATTGGATGTGAAGGACTCGGCAGCGATGTACCGAGTAGGCATGATCAACCTCCTAGGTCAACGGGGCCAACCGAAGGACATGGCAAGAGGTTTAGACTTGATACATTCTGCTGCCGACACGGCCGACGAAGATGCGCCTCAGGGTGCCTTCGTTTACGGTATGCTTATCGGAAGGGACCTTCCTGACGTTGCCGTTCCTGATAAAGTCTTGACATACGATGTCGGTGTTTCTCGGCAGTACATTGAGAAGGCAGCTTATCTTGGTTTTGCTAAGGCCCAACTAAAGATGGGGCAGGCGTATGAGTTGTGCCAGCTCGGTTGCGATTTCAACCCAGCCCTATCGCTGCATTATTATGGTCTAGCTGCCAAGCAAGGTCAGCCCGAGGCGTGTCTGGGTGTTAGTAGATGGTTTTTGTTTGGGTATGAAGGAACCTTCGCAAAAAATGAGGGCCTCGCGTTCAAGTACGCCCAGCTAGCCGCTAAAGCGAAGCTACCAACTGGAGAGTTTGCTATAGGTTACTACTATGAGATCGGAATATCGGTTGTCAAAGACCTACGAGAGGCCCGGAGATGGTACGAGCTAGCGGCGGAACACGGCAACAAAGATGCTGTTGAGCGGCTAGAGAATCTATCACAATCTAAGACGTTGTCGAAGAAGGACCACGAAACGACAGCCCTTGCAAGGATCAAGTCGAAACACGGCTCCCAGAGGGGCCAAAGGCCGGATCGATTCAAGCAGGCGAACAACTCGATGCCAACCGTGTCCGAAGATCAAAACACGCCTAGGGTATCACCGCAGCCATCCCCTGGACTAGGTAATTTCGACCATGCCGATATGCCCGATCCATCTCGAGTTAATACAGGTGGCATCGGTGGCAACCGGCCACCGGCTTTTACCGTTAACCTTGCAGGAAAACCAGCCATGCCATACCCTGAGGATGACAGGCCGGCAGGTTTAGCTCTACGGCCAAAGTCTGCCGTGCCCTATCCCGAAGATGATATGACGGGCATGAAGCCGCAGTTATCGCCCCATTTCAACCCTGGTATCAGGCCGTCACAAGGCCCGGTTGCAGATCGTCCAGGGAGCTCGTTTGGAATCCGCACGCAGTCTCCCAATGCTGCCGGTATACGTCCTTCTCATTCTGCTGGCCAGCTCCCTATCCCTCCAGCTGGTATGGATCCAAACCGTGGCCGACCAGTCTCTGCTGGTTGGCAACCACAAGTTCTGGGTGATTACCGACAGCCTAGTCCTGGACCTCGGGGTCAAGTCCGCCCTGTCACAGGACAATTTGATCAACGGCCGCCTCCCGGATCATATGACCCACGACTGGGTCCTTCTCAACCTAATACACACAATAGACTCACGAAACAGGGCCCGCCGCCCGGTCAATTCCCACCGTCTGGATACGGGCCTAGGGAATCATCCATACCCCAACCTCATGCACCTGGTCCCCGGATTTCCGCAAGCCCTTATGACCATGGCGGTCGGGGCATGCCTTCTCCAACTATGAGTGGCGGTATCGGCGGACCTCACAATAACTCTTTCCCACAAGCAGGCTTACCCCAAGCAGGTCCTGGCGGTGGTGCAAGAATATCGAGCGCCGGTAGACCTGGCATACCTTTGAAAGAACGCCCTGGTCCGTTAGATAACGTAGGTCGTTCAAGTGCGCCGCCACAACAGGGGAGACCAGCAGTATCAAGCCCGCCACCAGCCAGCACACCTACGTCAGCTGTATCTGCGCCAGCTTCGAAACCTACATCAAAACCCTCAGGTCCTGCTACTTTCGAGGCCATGGGTATACCCCAGGGAAAGCAAGACAACGATTGCGTAAGTTACTTCCGCTCTTTAATATGCATTTTGCTTTTCTATTCTATGTATATTAACTCGGACTATAGGTTGTTATGTAATGGATCGAAGACATCTTGCTTGGCATAGATTGGATGCGGGTTTCTCAGTTATTATCATGATACCACTTTTGCTAAAACGCCCACGAATCGCGAAATCTTTTTTCGTGCCCCGAAACGACAAAGATGTCGAATGGCGTGGCTGGGCCAGGCCAACCTGCTGTAGCCTGTTAGATAGAAGCAGGGCCAGGACATTACGTCAAAAGGACTTTTTTTGCATGGCAAATTAGGGCGTTACTTGTGGTTGGGCCTAATGGGTGAATGTACCTGGGCATAGTGCGAGTCTCGATGGGAGATGGGTTCCATAGCGATGGCGATGAAATATCAGCCTATCTGGTTTGCAGATTTGATGAGGCTTGGATCTCCTCTCGTCGATTCGTTAATAGACCCGTTGCATTATTGACTTCCGATATGATGGGATGATTCATGTGTCGAGTGAAATGTGTTATTTATGAACTGGAAACTGCTGTGGGTGTACCATACGACTTGGCTTGTTGCTGATAGCTTGCTTCATGGGATATTATTGAAGGATTCGCATGTACCTATGATAGACAGAACTAGGGGCCTAAAGCAATCGTATAGGTAGAATCGGATTTGATGGACAAATGAACTCAATTTACTCAATTTAATGTCTTCACCGGTGCTAGATAGACAACTCATCACCAAACGAAGCAAGGCCCCCCCAACCCAACCCAAAGATTAAATAAATAGGCACCTACCGTTAAAATAAAATGCTATCCCGATCGGATATCAAAGATAAACAAGGCGAGCCCATCAACGAGGGCGACCACGTGTGGACTAAGATACGCGGCGGCCGCCACGAAGGCGATGTTGACCAGGTCGTCGAGACTACCTAGGTACCGAGGAGGCTAAGGGGGCGGGCGTGAAGAATCCGCCTAAGGTAAGCTGGTTTGATTTACTGTGCTTGGATACTATTTCCGTCTTTTTTCAAATGTTTCTATTATTGCCTTATCCTTGCTTAGGCAAGTGTGTTGCAATTGGAGGGACGATGGTTGGTATGTATTGGTAATAAGTGAGTGTTGGGATAGGGGTAGGAAGCGTATTGGTAGGAAAATAACCTTAGGATAATGGATAGGCGAGGGAGTAGGTGAAGAGACGCGAAGCTAATGCATCACCTTAGGTGCTGTTCAAAGACCAGCATGGCCACGACGTCGCGCATAATCCCGGTACGCTCGAACACAAGTAAAGAAGGTATCTAAGAATCTCGGGATTATGGAACAGGCTATTTGGTCCATGGACGTGGTGTTTCTTAGCTACCTTAGTAGCCCTTATCTTTCTGCGGTTATCTATGGGGTAACAATCACACAATACATAACAACACAGAAGCAAGCATGTAACTATACTTAAGCACTCGACAGACGAAGATATTCTAGCCCCAAAAATCCAGGTACTCTCATTGAAGCACTGTAAGGTAGATACTGCTATGCTATGCGTCTGAAGCCAGAACCAAAAAAACGCCATCGCCTCCAACACCATTGCAAATGCCACGTAATGCCATTGCCCCGTCTTGTAGTTCATCACTCGAATACGCCTTGCCAAATCAATTCTAAGATGCTAAAGCAAAGTCCACCCTCCTTTTCTCAATCTAATCCCCGAGACCAGCTTAATGCGAGATATACTGGAACACGGCAGAGACCTCGCTCTCCCCACACTCTTGACGCAGCAGTAGATCCTGTATGGGCATCAAGTCCTTGTTGGCGAAATGATTCCAGGTGCTGGTATCGCCGTAAAGCATAGCCTGCGCCTTGATGTACTGTTTACCGTCGGGCTTGCATCGCTTGCACTTGAACGTGTCGTGCGTGTCGCTCCTTGTGTCCCCTCTGTACTGGAACAACTCTCGCAGACTATCTAGCGAGAAATGGCGCTCGACGTCTTCGGCCGAGTCGACGACACAGGACGATAGCGACTGCTTGTGAGATTGACGCTGGAAGATCTTCTCCTCGATAGTTCCGGTCGCGATGAAGCGGTACACAAAACAATCCTTCTTCTGTCCGTCACGCCACACACGAGCCAGGGCTTGCTGGTCGGCGGCCGGGTTCCAGTCGGGGTCGAAGAGGACGAGGCGGTTGGCCCCGATGAGATTGAGACCGCATCCGCCGGCCTTGCTGGAAAGCAGGAACACGAACTCGCCGCCGTCCGGGTCGTTGAACTTGTCGACGAGCTTCTGCCGCTTGTTGACGTTCATCGTGCCGTCGAGGCGCAGGTGGCCGTATCCGCGGTGACGGCAGAGCTGGCCGAAGAGATCGAGGGTGGTGGTGTAGTTGCTAATGAGCACGATCTTGTCGTTCGTATCTTGCCGGATGCGCGCAAGCATGCGGTCGAGCACCCGCATCTTGCCGGAATACCAGGGCTTGATGTCTCGGTCGCGACCGCGTGAATCTTTGGGCGCGTAATCTTCCGGCCAGAATTTTTCACAACCTGGCAGGTCATCTGCTAGATTGAGTAGGTCCGGATGATTGCACAATTTCTTGAGCATAGTAATAGCCTTCAGGGGCTGACTCCCTTTACCACGCAAGAGAGCTTGGATATCTGGGCTCTTGATGAAGTAGTTGTACAGGTCCAGCTGGAACGGAGCTAGATTACAGAACACCACATGTTCGTATTTGACGGGGAGATACTTCGATAGAATATCGTTCGTACGTCGGATGATGAACTTGTTTACGACGCCCAATAATTCGGTTAGGCATTCGTCTCCTTTCTTGCGTTCGTTTACACCGGCATCCGCATCTCGGCCTCGTAGAATAGGGAGCTCAAACCGCTTTCGGAATTCGAGCCGGTTACCAAGCAAGCCAGGGTTTGCGAAGCTAATCAGAGAGAAGTATTCCGAAAGGTCGTTCTGGATGGGTGTGCCAGAAAGAATTACCCGTCTGGTGACCCTGAGATTGTTTAGGGCGGTAAAGGTTTGGCTGTCTCCGTTCTTCAACCGATGGCCTTCATCGCACAACATCAGACCGATCTGCGTGTGCTTAAGCTCCTCAACGTTCAGACGGAGGGTCTCGTAGGAGACTATGATAACCGGTCGAGTGACTGCGCGGCCCGTTGCAATGGCCCATTGGCGTAGCTGTCTGGTCAATTCCTCCTTAGATGCTTTGCCATCGATTGCAAAGGGCGTGACGGCATCAGCGCCAAGCCACTTGACCAGTTCGTTGGCCCAATTGCGGACCAAACTAGAGGGGCAAGCGACGATTGCTTTCTGAATAGTGGTCTTGCCGGCGTCCGGCGACTGTTTAAGGAGAGTCCAGAGAAGCGTGATGCACTGTAATGTCTTTCCTAGACCCATTTCGTCGGCCATAATACAGCCATTGGCCTTCTCATCAATCATGCCAGTAACACATCTGTACATAAATTTAACACCTTCGATCTGATGTGGTCGTAGCACCTTGGCAAGTCTCGGATCGATGACAACCGGTACTCTTGGATGTTCATTATCAACTTTCTTCCTAATTCCCAAAATCTCAGCTAGACTCTTGTGGACCAGGGGTGCATCCAGCTCTTCCTTAGCTACATCATTGGTTTCATCTTCTTTTGGACTATCCGGCACCTTTGGCTTATCATCGACAGTAGGATCATGAAGAACGATTGAGAACTCTCCACTTGGATCGTGCAAAGGCTTCGCCACGAAAACAGCTCCTTGTCTCAAGCCAAGTGTGGGAGGCGGGCGATTGGGATTATACGCTGCACTGTCCTTATTGATCAACGGTATAGAGAAGGCCTTTTTGAAGACCTTGTCCTTGTCCTTGGCTTGAAAGACAGGGAATCGGTTGACATCTCGATTTGCTAAAGCTAATCTGTCGGCATTTGTGTACGGCTTATCCCCATCATCATCGCCACCAGCGCCTTTATAGTCGACCCTCTTTCGTTTCCGAGCTGGACGATCGGAAGCTGGAGTTCTCGTGGCAGAACCTGGGCATTTGAATGGCTTGTGTAATGAGTCTATGGACTTCTGCGAATGAAGACGTTTCCCCGGCGCGTTATTCGGCTTTACCAAAGGGGTAGAAGGGGCGCTCGCCCTATATGATATTAGTGATTGAACAGTGGTACTGAGGGGACATGATTAAATACATTTTCCCAACTCCTAACTGGCGAACCTTAGAAAAGAAGCGGATTTAGGTACGCCAGGTATAGCAAAAAGGATGAAGTTTGGATTTTAGATTTGTTAGATCTTGGATTTGTCACTAACTTTTGGCGAATTGGAAATTAATTAGGCATATTGTTGACTTCGGGAAAGCGCGACGCGCCGAACCGGGATCTAGCGGGGGATTGACACCAAGTCACATGATTTTGTTACCTAAAGGGATGATTACTAATAGACTCATTGGCTAAAACACTCTCTCCGAATCGATCGTCGATTGCTTCGTGTAACTTTTTTGCTTTTTCATGTGCTACACATACGTATGTGCCAATTTTATAGAAACATATATTAACATCATATTGTACTCGAGATTTATAGTCTTGTATTCTACAAAATGGCTTCTCTACGAATTCATGAACATTGAAGCTATTGATAATCGGCTCCGCTCTTTAGAGTTAGCTCCATTGCTCCTCCTCCCCCACGTTGAGGCGCTATCACATGGGATATAGGACAGGCAGGGGTCGCTCTCATCTCTTCTATGGCGGGGTTTATTTGGTAATTTATGGCTATACTGATCTTAAGTTCTAGGCCTATTAGATTCGAGTTTGTCTTTGAGAAATCTGACATAATTCATGCTTATCACTACTTGCTTCGTTAATCTCGGGCGATACTAGGTGCCTTTAACCCCTCAAGTCTTTGTTCTTATCTATTTCTATTTCTATGTCACATCCTATATTTGGCAAGCTACACATGGCCTGGAGGTGACAGGAATTTTTTGATCCTAAAGACTAGAGTATGTCCGCCGACTTCTGGGCTGGCTACGTCAGCGGAGCTGTTGGCATATTAATCGGCAACCCGCTAGATCTCATCAAAGTACAGCTGCAAGCCCGCGATGCCATAGCTGCCCAGACGGCTACGTCGTATGTGCGACAGTTCGAGAGCAAGTCTGCCCTGGTAGCCGGGACCGCGGCGCCGGTTCTCGGCTATGGGGCCTTGAATGCCTTACTGTTCGTCTCATATAACCGCAGCGAGGCGGCTCTCAACACCGCGTTCAATACCCAATCGAGCCTTTGGGCGACGTGGCTCGCTGGTGCCATCGGTGGTCTTGCTACCTGGGTCGTGAGCACCCCTACCGAGCTGATCAAATGTCGTGCTCAGCTATCATCGCCCCCTGAGTCAAGCTGGAACATCACTAAGCAGGTCCTCCGAGCCGAGGGCGTCAGGGGCTTGTACTTCGGTGGTGTTGTCACGGCGCTGAGGGATAGCATCGGGTACGGGTTTTACTTCTGGTCCTACGAATTGACTAGCAAATGGGTTGAATCTAGTCGGCCGAATGCCTCTGCTTTCTCGCAGGACGCGGCCAAGGTCTTGCTCTGTGGAGGTCTCGCTGGTGTCGTCACTTGGGCTAGCATATTCCCCCTTGATGTAATCAAGACTAGGGTTCAGACGCAGACCTTTAGCGCGGCAACGACACCGCTGCTTGGTTCGCCTCTACCCGAACAGAGGCGCCTAGGTGCGATCGAGACCGCCAGAAGTGCGTATAGAGAAGGTGGCATGCGAGTGTTCTTCAGGGGCCTGGCCGTATGCAGCGTCCGGGCCTTCATTGTCAATGCGGTCCAGTGGGCTGTTTACGAATGGATCATGCTCGAGCTTGGCCAGGGGAGAGATAAAAGATTAGAGCCCATGCAGGTCAAGGCGACGGCGTAATGTCATGAGCGAAAATATTGTAATGGTGATACTACTGAAAACTGAGAAGTAGCCAAATCGCCTGATTGAGGCAACCTTTCGCTGCATGGATACTCATGTGTCACTTGAAGTTGGGGAACGACATCAATCATAGGTATTCCCTGCCTGTATCTAAAAGACCGTGGTGCTAAGAGCTGGCTCTAACTGCTATCTTTGCCATGTCCCTCTGATTCCTTTCAAAAGAAGTTTCAACTTCCTACTAAGTTTATACCCCCTGTTCAGCAGACTTATCGCCAACATCAGGCTCATCTACGAGTGCCTTGCTACCATGGGATTTGGGACGCCGTCGTGGGCGTGATTCTTGATCTGTTTCTCTCATGATGTCGTCCGATGAGGCTTCTTCTAACCTTTTAATGCGGTCCCGCAAACTGGCATTCTCCTTCTCAAGCCGCTCCTCTCTGATGCCAGCGGTGTAAATTATGCTGCGCTCCGCGATCATAGCAATGATATCATGGAATTCGATAGCAAGATCTTTCATGTTTCTCTTGCGTAGCTTGATGTCGGCCTTGGTTGCACGGATCTCTGTCATCGCAGCGTCAAGAACAATCGTGGCATCTGTGAGGCTCGCCTTGAGGTCTGCCAGCCTTTCATCCTCTTGTTCTGTCTTCACTATTTTGGCCTTTGGACCTTTATTCTCAGACTGGCATCAATCAGCTGTTGTGTCTCGAACCGGTTTTAAAGAGATGGATTAGAAGAGAGAAATCTTACGTCTGTTCTAGCCCGCTTGCGAGAGCTCGCCGGGCTTATATTGCCGCTCATCTTCTTAGAACTGGCAGCTACTATCGTTAGATGTCATAGTAAGCCTTAGGGTTATAGAGGGCCACTTACTGCTATCCTCTTCAGGAACAAACGGCATTTCGATAGAAATTGAAGTAATCTAGAGTGGTTAGATTCTGATGGGGATGTTGAATGAGGAAGAGAAAAGCTGATTTCGCGAAGTCGTGAACAATGAAATGCATGTTACAAATCTGACTTGCTGCTGCCTGGCGTGAATGTGAATGTGAATGTGAATGCGAATGTGAATGTGAATGTGATATATCTATTCATACTGCACTAATGTGATACTGTGATCTTATTGGAGGCATCCAAGCCACTGTCCGAATTGGGTGACACCCATGGTGGTTATAGGACCAGGATGTTCTATAGGTTTTGCTTTTGAGCTATCTACAACGAATCTGCTATATTTGACTAAGAGTTGCTTACATAGGTATAGACCGGGGATATATCTTAAGAGAAGAGTTTGGAAAAAAACAGTCATAATATGTGAATTGACTCGATGATACATATGTGTTGTTGAGCAAAGCTTAACTTCGATATTTATGACAACATTTTTAAAAGCATGTACTTTTGATCTCTAGTAAGGTGATACCCATATTATGAGTGTTAGCTAGTTATAATCAAATAAAGTCTTACCGATTTCTAACGATCGCGGTATGAAGCTTGCTTCTTACAAGAAATATTGATTGAATGTTTTCGAATTCCGCGTTGCGCTCCGTGAATTAGATAGACCTTTAATTAATTGCTGACATAATGGGTCCAAACGTAAGCGTGATCATGTGACAACTCCTGGATGCCAGTGGCTTGGCTTCTTGGGAAGAGAGGACTGTGGCATTTATGTGGATCTCTCTTTGCTGCAGATGGGGTGCCGGGTTACCGGTTATTGCGGGGTCTTAAACATAGAATGGTTTCAAGATAGCGATGACGTATGTCAGGGTCCTGCAACAAGCAACCTACCTTTGTTCTAAAGGTTTTTAGTACAGTAACATTCTCCGAATATTTGACCGCTGAAAGATCCATTCAAACCATGGCGACCTTTTTTCGAGGGAAGCAGGCGGGTATGCAAAATGACCTGTCTGCTAACATTATCCCAGGTTCTTTCTTGCCGGATGATCGTGCGCGATATGGAATTAATTCTCAGATTAGGTATGCAACTCATCAACCCGTTCAACTAATGTCAAGCCTGCAGGACATAATCATCAAGTCGTCATGAACAACTATTCCCTATTTCCTACTTACTTACATACCTACCTACCTACCTACCTACCCAGGTATCCCCTAGTTAAGTATACTGTAGTTCTCGAGTCTAACCAGAGTCTATTCATATAGCTGCATCGCCTTTGAACCTATCCAATCCCTTCTCGCCTTAGGCACAAATGAATCCAAATTCGGCAGTGGGAGGATATATGTCTTCGGCCAAACTCGTGTTCAGAAGCTGCTGGTCCCTTCTCGATCATGTTCTTTCGCAGATCTTCAGTTCTGTGCCAACCGCCTGGTCAGTCTTGACACTAAGAACGAGGTAACGATATGGAATCTAGATACCGGCAAACGAATTACTGGCTTTCGTGCTCCGGGTGTTGTGTCATGTATGGTTACCGACCCGATGTTGGACTGGTGCTTCCTAGGCATGCAAACGGGCGAGATCTGTGCATATGATCTTGACCGGGAACGCATGTCAACCTTCCGGCTTCCTAATTTCTGGGCCGAGAAAGACCCTAAAGCTAGAGCCGTCGCTTTAGTATCGATGCAATTACACCCACGCGATATAGGCAAGCTATTAATCGCTTATACCCATGGTGTGGTAGTCTATTCGTTCAAGCAGAACATCCCTAACAAGTTCTTCGAATACCAAGTCCCACCGGGTGCTCCAGGAGGGTCGGGCACGATGGTCGAGTCTATGAGACGACCAAAAGTCACTCATGCTTTATGGCACCCTACCGGAACCTTCATACTAACGGCTCACGATGACGGTAGCTTAGTATTTTGGGATGCTAAAGATGGACGTATCGTCATGGCACGAACATTCTTTGAAAGTAATATCGATCAACCCGTGCCAAATCCAGGATCCTCAACACCCAAGCATCCGTACGTACGCATTGCTTGGTGTTGTAAACAGAATCCAGAAGACAGTGGACTGCTTATTGCCGGCGGGCAAAAGTTGGATGATCCTTCTAATGGACTGACCTTCATCGAGCTCGGAATTACGCCCAACTATGCTACTTCATCGTGGCAAATTCTGTCAGAGTATACGAAAGGCAAACGTACCAATTCGTTAGAGACTCCTCCTGGAGTCGGAATTGCAGACTTCTTTTTGATTCCACGTTTGTCGCCTCACTTCGCTGGGGCCCAAGACCCGGTTGCCGTCATGGCATTGCTTTCGTCAGGAGAACTCCTTACACTGAGTTTCCCGAGTGGCTTTCCTATTTCGCCGACGAATCAACTGAACCCATCGGTATCCTTCGTCCACCCATTCGCTACGAAATTCGCGGTCACTACCCTCGATCGTGGCAGGTGGCTTGGCATGGTCGAGAATCGAAGCCAAGGCGAACCACTGCTGAAAGGGGGCGCACAGGCACCGCATCCACGCCGACGATTTGAGGGGCGAACTGTCATCCAGGTTGCTCATGCGGATAGCACGGTCCGGATTTGGGATGTGGGTCACGGCGATGAAATCGAGAACCCCTCGCAGTTACAAGTTGATATTGCTAGAGCCCTTGACCGTTACGAAGACGTGGAGATAACGGCTATGACTCTAGCTTCCACCACCGGCGAATTTGCGGTTGGTACAAATAAGGGTGAGGTTGTCATCTACCGATGGGATGGCAATAAGTACTTCGGAAACCCCCCGGATCAACACATTGAATCGAATCCTGGAGGATTCTCAGATATTAGTACGAGGGCCGAACCGTCTCTAAAGAGTGGTCTCATGCCGTATTCGCTATACGAGATGATGCAGGGGCCGATTAGTGCTATAAAACTATCAGACGCAGGTTTCCTTGCTGTTGGATCCGAGAACGGTTTTATTAGTATAATTGATCTTCGAGGACCCTCGCTCACCTTTCAAGCGTCAATGACTGAGTTCATAAAGCAAGAGAAGCGATCCTCGTTTCTCAGGAGCCGCTCTAGCGTATCGGCGAACAAAGAATGGCCAGTGGTAGTAGAATTTGGTGTCATGACACTTGATGATGACAAGTACTCTAGTATATGCTGTTTTGTTGGTACAAATCTGGGCAAGGTTATTACATTCAAGTTACTTCCATCCGGCAGTGGATACAGTGCTACCCTGGCAGGAGTAGCTAACTGCAACGATAGAGTAGTATCTATATGCCCTATCGTTGCGGATACCGGAAAGCCTGCTTTAGCAACGGGCCACACTGTTGCTGGACTCCGAGAGGGCAGGCATGTCAACGGCTTGCTTGTAGTTGGTGAGTTACCCTTTTATAGGAATAATATTGCGAATAATTGCTAACTTCACTGCAGTTACACAAAACGAAGCTCGCATTTTTAAACCTGCCACCGCGAAAGGAGCATCGAAGTCTTTTGATGACTACCTTTGCGATGCCGCTATAGTGACTGAGTTCGAATTACACGGAATGGCCTTGGTGGGTATCTTCGGAGACCGGATAACGAGAGCTTTCAGTCTACCGGGCCTCAAAGAACTTGGAAGTTATCCGTTGCCTATGATGGATGGTAGCCGAGGCAACAACTCAGCGATAACCGAGGACGGCGAGATATTCTGTTGGACAGGACCATCCGAACTCGCGGTCCTTCAGGTATGGGGTAGTGGGCAAGAGATAGAGAACACGGCCGATAAACTCATCAACCCCGATCTTGCAGTACCGCCAAGGCCGACTATATCGAACGTCCAATGGATCTCGGGTACCCAATTCGTTTCACCGGCGGATCTGGATCTTCTGATCGGCGGGCCCGATCGACCTCCTAGCAAGCGAATGATGTCTGCCACAGCAGCAATAGAGCGGAATCTTGACGCGGGGCCCGACTCAGGATATACAGGGACTGGGAGCCAAGAGGGCTGGGGCGAATACCTCACCAGGCAGCTGAACGAGCGAACGGAGAAGTTGAATCTCGTGAATGATACCATGGATTCTACCGCCGACGCGAGCCAGAAGTGGGCCGATGACGTTAGCAAATTTGTTACTCAGCAGAAGAGGAAGATGCTCTTCGGGAGCATTACGAGCAAGTTCGCTTAGATTGTACGTATTCCTACAATTTTGGTGGGGTTTATGCTTCAGATATTAGGGACTATGGAGTTATGGGAGTGGCATAGTAAGGTATTCCCAACCACGTCGGCGACGTGGGAATTTTATGATGATTGATAACTACTTCATTTTTAGCTCCTATCACACGGAAAAAACTAGTTCAATTACTCAATTAAAAGCCCACGTTGTTAGAAAGTTATTATTAGAAAATGCGTCTCGCGTCGTGGCGTCGACGTGCTCGATTTTATCCTCCGACGGTAGATCTCTCGCATTCTGCCGCAAATGAACGAACTCAATCAGGCAATTCAAGCTCGGTTATTAGAACCGATATACGCTCTGATTGCTCCTGTATAGTGCTTCCCTGCGGTACCTTGAATGTCTGGCACGCACATGCGGTAATTGGTTCGGACCGTAGGTCTGAATGGTGCGATCGCCTCCGCCTTGAATGTGAAATAACTACCTACATACCTGACTCCTACCCTCACCTGTCCACCTAGCTAGGTTTTGTGATATTTTTCGCGGGTTTCTTTGATCGTCCCATTGAGAGAAGGGAAAACAAAGAACAGCCAAAGAGCACGATGCGCATCTCCGCAGCGCTCCCCCCCTTCCTCGCCCTAGCCGCGGGTGGCGCCGCCCAGCAGCAAGCCACGTTCGAACCGTACTACCCGTCGCCGTGGGGCACGGGCGGCCCCGGCTGGGACGAGGCGTACGCGAAGGCGCGCGAGTTTGTCCAGGGGCTCACGCTCCTCGAGAAGGTGAACTTGACGACCGGCACCGGAAACCAGGCGGACTTGTGCACAGGAAACACCGGGTCAGTGCCAAGGATCGGGTTTCGGTCATTGTGCTTGCAGGATGGGCCTGTGGGGGTTAGGTATAGTAAGTCGAAAGTGCGCTTTTGGAGAGACTGGAAGGTGAATACTAATTTCTTTGCGAATCGGTAGCCGATCTTAATTCTGTCTTCCCGGCGGGTATCAGCGCAGCGGCGACTTGGTCACGGTCACTACTTCGGAAACGAGGTGAGGCGATAGGCGCGGAGTTCGGAGGGAAAGGGATAGGTGAGTAATCTCAATTCACTACTCAGCTCATGATCGCCCGACATATAAATATCTCGACCCCGTTAGTTATGTACAGCAGAAACTAAACACACCTTCCCCACAGACGTCCACCTCGGCCCCGTCGTTGGACCTCTAGGCCGCGACCCAGCCGGCGGCCGCAACTTCGAAGCCTTCGGGCCGGACCCGTACCTGTCAGGGGTCGCGGTGGCTGAGACCATCATCGGCTCGCAGAGCGCGGGCGTCGTCGCCAGCGTCAAGCACTACGTGCTCAACGAGCAGGAGCACTTCCGCTCCGGCATCAGCTCCAACCTTGCCGACAAGACCATGCACGAGGTCTACCTGTGGCCGTTCGCGGACGCGGTTAGGGCGGGCGTGGGCAGCGTCATGTGCTCATATAATCAGATTAATAACAGCTATGCGTGCGAGAACTCGTACGTGCTGAATAAGCTGCTGAAGAGCGAGTTGGGGTTTCAGGGGTTTGGTGAGTACTTTTCCGCTATCTGGTTTGGGAGGGAGGGTTGGAGAAATACGAATGAGATGGATGGCTAATTGCATGTTATCAACTGTTTAGTGGTTTCCGATTGGGGCGCCCAGCACAGCGGCGTCGCGAGCGCGCTCGCTGGCCTAGATATGACGATGCCCGGCGAGGGCTTCGGGGCCCAGGGCTACTCGACGTATTGGGGCGGTGCTTTGACCGAAGCCATACTCAGAATCGATATCCCGGCGTGGCGGATCGACGATATGGCTGTGCGTGTCATGGCTGCCTTCTACAAGGTTGGCCGAGATACAAAGCAGATCGACATCAATTATTCCTCCTGGACGAATGAGACCGAAGGTCCGAGGTACTGGGCTGCGAAGATGGGAAACACGACGCTGAATCGGCATGTAGATGTACAGGGGAAACACGGCGAGTTGATCCGCGAGATGGGTGCCAAGGCCACGGTTCTGCTTAAGAATGTCGATAATGCCCTACCCTTAGTTAAGGAGAGTGTTATCGCGGTTATTGGCGAAGATGCACAAGATAATCCGGATGGACCTAACGGCTGTGTTGATCGAATTTGCAACAATGGAACACTTGCAATGGGGTGGGGCTCGGCTACGGCGGAATACCCCTATTTGATCTCACCGGCCACCGCACTCGAAAAGCAAGCGGAGGAAGACGGCACGACCTTCATTAACATTAAGAGTAACTTTGACCTCGAAACCGCTAAGTCGGCCGCAAGAAACGCGTCGGTCGCCATCGTATTCGCTAATGCGGATTCTGGAGAGGGGTACACGACGCTCGACGGCAACTTTGGAGACCGTAACAACCTGACGCTCTGGAAAGGCGGTGATGAATTAATCCAAGCTGTCTCGTCCGAGAACTCTAACACCATCGTCGTCATACATAGCGTAGGCCCAGTCCTGATCGACCATGTCAAGACGAACCCGAACGTCAGTGCAATTGTGTGGGCAGGCCTCCCTGGGCAAGAGTCGGGCAACTCACTCGTCGACGTGTTGTACGGCAAAGTCAACCCGCAAGGCCGCACGCCGTTTACCTGGGGCAAAGGCGCGAAGGACTGGGGAGTCGAAATCCTGGTCAACTCGTCGACGCAAACCCCCCAGCAGGAGTTCGCCGAGGGCGTGTTCATCGACTACCGGTACTTCGATCAGCAGGAGATCGAGCCCAGCTTCGAGTTCGGCTTTGGCCTCAGCTACACCACCTTTAACTACTCGGGTTTGACGGCTGCGCTGCAGGACGTGGGACCGTACAAGCCAGCCAGTGGAGACACGCCGGCGGCTGGTATGTACGGCCAGCTGGATATGGAACCGAAGAATGCGGTGACGCCGGAGGGCTTCGAGAAGATACCAATGTTCATATACCCCTATATCAACAATGCGACACTTCCCGATTCTACGGAAGACATCCCTGAGAACAGCCATAATAGGTCCGCCCAGCCTATCTTACCGGCTGGAGGTCCATCGGGTGGAAATCCCGAGCTGTATAAGGTCCTCTATGTCATCAGCGCAAATATCACTAACACAGGGGAAGTGGCTGGGGCTGAGATCCCACAGCTTGTGAGTAGCATTCTTCCACCTTTCTTTATTCTGTCTAACGTGTGTCATAGTATCTCTCGCACGGTGGCCCGAACGAACCGAAAGCTGTCCTACGTGGGTTCGACGAGATATATCTTGAGCCGGGAGAGACGAAGACGGTGGTGTTCAATGTGACGTACCGCGACTTGAGTAACTGGGATGCTGAGCTCCAGGACTGGCGTGTTACTGAGTATCCTAAGATTGCGTATGTCGGAGCGAGTTCGAGGGACTTTAGGTTGCAAACGGAGTTGCCCATTTCGAAATGAAGTTTTGGATTCGTTAGCAAGCTTCGAGATGTTTTTTTGGTGGGCATCTCATTAAAAAGGGGTAGAAGGAAGATAAGTTAGATGCTGTACTGTTGATATTAAGTACATTTGTTCTGAATAACCACCCCTGGACCCGAACTCCTTTGAAATTCTATGCTAAGAATGAAACAAGCGCTGGTATCCAACCTGATGAACCCGCCACATCCAACTACCCGCTTAGTCATCAACTTAGTCATCATCTAACTCATTCAATATCGACCGTTATTCCAGTCAGAAAATTGTATCTCTTGGGGAAACTGTTGTTGGAAATAGTCTGCCGAGTATCCCGGCTGAGGCTGTTCCGGCTCGGGCTCAGGGTTCTCTTGTCGATGGCTCGAAGGACGTGTGAGGTGTGTTACCGAGTTCAAGACATACATGTCGACCATGTCCGACTTTTCGTGGGCGGCGATGGTCACTCTCCCGATCCTGGCGCGGTTGAACTCGTTTCGGTACTCTCTGAGCATCTTCTGCTGGCCTTCTAGGAACGGGTTTCCTGTGATAAGCTCGTGCCATCCCGGACTATTGCGCTCGCTGTTATGGGTTAGCGTAGGTTTTGAAGCTATGCAGGCGTTGTGTTGAGAAAAGGGGTAGTGAACGAGTATTTAAGCGTACTGCGCACATATTAGCACCTATTATACGAAACCATTGTGACAACTAGATCATACCAAATCAACTAAAAGCCAACCACTTTCTGGGAAGGCTTGCCCTCTCACACCGAATGCCTCCTGAATGCAATCATAGGCGTCGTTGTTGGTGATGAAGGTAACGGTGATGGTTCGAAGAGCGGCTAGGTCTCCTCCCGCCGCTTTCCAGTTATCAACTATAATATCCCTGTGCTTCATCCTGGGCTTTGGTAACGACCGCGTGTTGACACTGCTAACCAGGTAGGCATTGTTAGGGACGGAGACGGTGTACTCGGATATCCTCCGCTGTCCCCAATTTATCTGGTAATCATCCCATAAAGCCCTGTCTCTGTGCTCGGCTCCTATCCATTCCATGGCATTCTCTATCCACATCGGCTCGTTCTCGGCAGGAGTTCTCCTGAGGTGAAAATGCCTGATACTTGCACCATGAGAGGCCGACATGGCCCTTCAGGTCATAGTAATTATGCGCTTAAGAAACTGTACTTGGTAAAAAGTGAAGGTAGACTGTAATGAGATTTCTAAATAGAAACTCGCAATGAACGTCGAGCTTGTACATATTCGTTAAATGTCGAGTCTGTGGTTGCACAGGTAACAATACCATCACAGGTGACGGCGGTTGGTATTGATTGGTGTATTGATGTTTTATCAGCACCTACCTCCCGGTTCATCTGCATCAGGATGTCTACTTCCTGTCCAAGTAAAAGCGACTCATTTGCAAGTAAAGACCTGTCCCATTGCAGCTTCTCGTTAGTCGAGAGTCTTATAAGCGCCAAGTAAGAACTAAGTGACGACGCATGATCTATGGTACAACCAAGCCATGACTGGTTGTGCTACGAGTGCGTATCTATGATTACCTATGACGAGTTACGTTGAACTGTGATGTGTAGTTCCTACGAGGGTCATTATTTGATTGTTTTTGGGGAATAAACATGTCTTAACGTGTAAATATTACGAGGGTAGGTGGTAGAATTGAATAAGGGGCTCGAATCGATTAATTCAAATTTGAAAACCATAATTAATTTCAAAATCACGGAGGAAAATAAAGAGAATGCACGAATGGGATAGAAAAATATTTATTAAAAATAATAAAGATGGGTGAGTAATGGGGTAGGTAAGTAGGAGGTAAGGATAAAAAAAAATGCCAAAAAGCTCAGCTCCGAATCGAATTCGGAACCTACGAAAAACTCGCTTCGGATACCCATGGTGTCAAGTTATGGTATTTACCACTCCACCATAAGGGGGGTTTCCAGTGGAAGTTTTCTCTAGCCTCTAGTCACCGAGGTCCAAGGAACATGGGATTTCCTATGAGGAGGGGGTCAGCTTGAATGCTTGACACTTATTATCCCTTATAAACCTTTCGTCGTCCGAAAATTCCCCGGTTGCCTGTAGCGACAGCAAGGGTTGGGATAATAACTTGGAGGGGTTGGTAAACCCCTAACCTAGACTACTACAGAGCATCAAAGGTCACCTGACTCCCGACGATAAAATCCTAGTTAGAACACCTACTACCTACTTAGGTTAGGTGCCTAGGTAACTAGGTAACCTTAGGTATTAGCCATACTGATGGTTTTTTGACTTATTCCATCCGGTTTAATTTTTATTTTCTCGATAATTTGTTAAGATGCACCAACTTTACCGACAATACGATTATTTTAATGGGAACCTCCAATAACACTTAGAGCTACGAGTACAGCTTCAAAGAAAAGGGAGGCCTTAACTAGTAATGGAAAATAAATAGTTTTGCTATCGATGTAAAGCAGCCATCCTTTACCCCTTTTTCGACAGGGGTTCACGGACTTCACGTGATGCAAACTAGACATATAAATTTACAATCAACTCAAATCTGTGTAGACAAGAGCAGCTAAAGGGTTTTGTTGTTTCTCTCATGTGGGTATAAAGGGGGCTTTGTTCAAATTGCTTTCACCTCCCAATAATGTCATTGTCAAAATCCACTTGCGACGCACATACAATGCTACTCGTTTCCAAGATTCTACGACTTCAAAGCTACCCGAATAGTGGCAATAAGTGTATAAATTCAACAGATTCCTAGCATAATCCCAATTTGAGCATTCAACAACACAGCAAGCAAAACAAACCGAACACTGACACCAAGGTAACTATTCTGTTATAGAAATTCCGTGAATAACTCTTTCCAAAATGGCTGCCTCAAAAATCTACACCCGCATCTTTTTGATCTCCGCCGTCGTCATCTTCTTCGTGTCGATTGCTATGGGTCATCCCATGAACATGACAGGGTCTGACCTGACGCATGCCGGTTGCAACTGTACCGGCGGCCATAACCACAGTAGCCCTCATTTTATGGATGGCCCTCCTATGGATGGTCCCCCCATGGATGGTCCCCTCATGGATGGTCCTCCTATGGATGACGCTCCGATGGACGGGCCTCCGATGGGTGGTCCCGGAAACTTCTCTCTTGGCTTCATTGGCCAGGAGGGCAACACCACCATCCCCGACTTCTATGGCGCCTCAGCCAAGAAGGGCGGCCCACACAGATGTAATGGAACCCACACTAGCGAAGGTAATAAGACTTATGCCTCGCTTACCGAGAGCATCGTACTTGCTATGCTCATCTCTATCACGCTGGCCGTGGTGTTGCTTACGTAAACTAGGTAGCTGGAATGGGAGGTATCAAGTAAGTAAACGTAACCTTGTGTGAACCTGCACATATAGTAGATATACTTTAGCCTATTATATGACTTATTTAATTGTTGAAACCTATTCTGAAAGCGTAACAGAATATGTATTGGTGTTGTTATTTGAGATGTCTCAAGGCACACTGTGAACGTGCTTAGGTAATCAGGTAATCTTAGGTAATCACACCCTCTTTATCAACATAGCAAGCTTTAGATCATTCAACCATTGAAGTTTTTGATTTAAATAATATATTTGTAAGAAGGTCTGATACATATCGGCCAAAATTCTGCGTGTATTGATTTTCTGTGTGTGTAGTTGTCATCTGATCCTGATTCAATTTCTTATCCATGGGACGGCGGACCTACGAGGGGTTAGGGTTTAACCCTAACCCTAATCCTAACAGGACTCAAGAGTCTTCAGTTTGGTCATGTGAGGTCACCAGTGTACGCATAAAACCCTTATTACCCTGGATATTTAAAATACCTTCAATAAATCTTTTCATCCTGAATGTTATATGCCAAATTCGTCCAATCTCGCATTATTCTTTACGATTTTGTCATTTGAAGATCACAGTGACGCAACCCCTTGACCACCCCTATCCCCCATACACTCGAAACCCCAAGCAGGTCTAATTGCGCCGGCATTTGCACTCCCAGATGCCACAATATAGCATATTCCCAGTACGCAGAGACCCGTCGTCATTGCAGCCGACGGCGTAGCGCGTTTCGCACCACTTCGTCGAGAACGGGGAGCCGCAGTCGGGGTGGTAGCCCACTTGCGTCGAAGAAGTGTCGTTTCCGGCACGTGTATCGACCGGCAACGCGTTGACGGCGGCGGCGGCTAGCGCGAGGAGAAGAGTGTATGCCTATGCGAGCACGTTAGTTGACTTGCGACGACGTGACGCATTAGTATATCAAGTTCTCTTACCTTCATGGTGTTTTCTTGTGACAGTTATTTTCTGATATTGAAGAGTGTATTTTGTGTTAGAGTCGCGCAGATGGGAAGAAAGGTCGATGTTTGCTGCTCGAGAGTATCACAACTGTGATCCTAACGGAAGTATTTACAGTCAAGGACTTTGCCAAAGGGTTTGCTTGGTTTAACATAGCAAACATGGGAAGATTAAGTTACGCTCGGTGGCGTCGTATAGATTGAATAATGGAAACGTAAATTTCATTAGTTCTAATAACTCACTGCTAAAGAACCATAGCATCTCTTAGACGGACACGAGGAAAGGTTAACATCCTCCAAACAATTTCAAGCCAAATCCTCCGAAAAGTACCCACAAATCATCAGACCAAGTCTCCTTTACTTCCCCTTACGTCTGGTGGTCCGCTTTCCACGAGTCTCACCTAGAGATTGAGGTTCAACATTAGACTCGTCCAGTTCCTCCTCTTCCACTCGATGCATCTCAGACTCGTCATATTCGATAGTAATGTGGTCCTCATCATCTTGAATCTCTGCCGAGGGATCATAGTCTCCTAGATCCATCATCTCTTCAGTTCCTTCCTCCAAATGATCAGCTTGGGCTGTCCCAATAGGTACAAGGCCCTTGCGCCGTCGACCAGTATCCGCACGACGGAAGAAAGGACTGTCCACGCTTAAAGGCTTTCCATTACACAGGAAACCCATCGGAGTATGAGTAAAGTCCTGTCCACGTCGACGGACTGCTAGATACTCCTGCGTGAACGTGTACGGTTTGGACGTAAGACCCTTGAAACTTTGACCTGAGGGTCGGGTGCTTGGTCGAGGATTAGGTGTCATCTTTTGCGGCCTATCTTGATCACTTGATGTCTCGGCGGAGGCCGTCTGTTGGTCGGTTGTATCCATTTCCGAACTATCGAATTCTTCCATTCCTGGCGTAGATAAGTCAATTCCTAGCATATCGCAGATGCTATTATACTCCGACCAATCGAAATAGAGTCTCCCCGCAAAGAATCCAAGTTCAGTAGTGAGCCATTCCGCAGGTTGCCAGTCTCCAGAAATAGGTGGGATGGCGTAGAAGTTCAACTTATTGAAGTGCATCATTCGTCGAGTGACAGGTGCCGCGTAGGTCAAGAGACGAGTTGGGCTAACTTTCCCCCCTCTCTCTGTCTCCTGTATGATTTGAATCAAAAACTCCGCTTCCTCTGGTGTCACAACAATTGCGGCTTCAGGAGATTCTGCATGAAGAATCCACTGCACAGGACGCTGTTTATAGGGGATTAGTAAGCGTATTTGACCAAAGGGCGAGATAGGGGATTTACCATGAAATTGTCATTTGCTGTCTCAGTGACTAACTTGACGGTCCGTTCGAATTCCCTTGAAATGAAAAGCTGAGAAGAGCTCATCTCATGGTTCACCTTGTATTTTCTTCCAAGAGCCGTCCTTGCTAGTGCTCTCAGGATATGGATAAAGTTGTCCGACCCGGCAGGTATTCTTCCTGTCCTGGCAAAGATCTCCACATCTCTGTGGAGGCCGGGGAACTTGTGAGCCGTGTAGGGTAATGGCTTTTTGACTTGTCGCACAGCCTCAACTTCATTCTCCGTCTCTCGCTCCTGTTCAACTTCTTGTAGCGCTGATGCATGGACAGCCCGGCCGGTGTCTTGAAAGGTTTTCTTGCGAGACTCAAGCTCCTTGACAAATCCCGCTATCTTTGCATTTGTTTTTAGAGATGCGTCTAGCCTTGCTTTGGACTGAGGCCCGTAAAGTTTCTGCAGCGTCTGCCGTTCTTTATGCTTGATAGCGTTGATAAACGTTGTTCTGTGATCATCGTCAACTAGAAAGTTTGGGGAATCCTCAGCTGCTTGCATTCGGTTGCAGTAATCTATGCCTTGTGAATAATAAAGAGGCTGAAGCTGCTCAATGCCATCACACGTATTGCTGATGAGCCAGCGGATCCTATAATTGTATTAGTCCTCGCTATTGCATAGAATAAGCTGAACCTACACGTCATGTGAATTTATCCTCGCTACATCCATCTTGCCACATATGTCTCGAATGCTTTGGTTCACCTCAGGCGGAGCGAAGAATACAACGGACTGTGTTGTGCCAAGCTGGCGTAGTCTCATAGCAGCTGGGCTAAGTTAGTTTTGCAAATCATTTTAATTTTAGCTGAGCTGTCGTACCTTGCACAGTATGATCTTTTGTTTGGCTTAACCCTAAAGTGAGAGCAGCCTGTGCATACGGAAAAAACTTAAGGTCAGTTCCTCGTGTGTGGGCCTGTTTTAAGTGAGTTTTAGGTCTCGGATAGATATCTAATAAGACGAGAAACATACCTCATCAAGATACACTAGAACTTCGTTCAAGTTGTCTGCATAAGGTGATGCGAGTAGAGGAGTCTTCGTTCCTTGCTTGGAGAGGATCCACGGACTATCGCCCTCAAAGTAAAGTGCTACTGTTGCTCGGCTGTCCACCTTTAGCCAATTTTCGGCTAACTCCTTATTAGATTGCTCAAGGATTTGAGCTCCAGAATCAATAAGGATACGAATATTATGCCTTCTCAACATATTTAGGAACGAAATCTCGTTGATACGTTTCTGGTTGTGGTCGGCCATCACAACATAACCTTTGGATCGCGGCTGTAGGAGGTATGTGAGTACTTCTGCATTTGTATGCGACAACGCAGGCAAGTCATCCTGCTTGATAGTCAAAGGCAAGAGTGGTTTAATGTCATTTGTGCCTATTAAAAGAGCTGTCAGCGATCGAGTTTCATTTATTTAAAAGTGGAGAAGAAAGGGGGGATAGAGGTAAAAGTGGTGATATGCTACTAACCAGAGAAACCAGTCGTGAGTCCCCTTGACTTGTTCAAGGTCCTATTCTTATTTGATGTATCAGAAGGGGTGTGAGATGGTAAGGGTATGTCCCAGCCGTTGGATTGCAACCGAACTTTGAACTGCTTAGCGTGAGGTGGGAAGACGAAATTGTTCATAAAATAGTCGATGACGGGGACCTTGAATCGTACGCTGTTCCAGATATGGCCCATCTGCTGCGAATCATCAACGTTAATTGAATGCCAGTCTCTCAAGTAATCTGGGAAGTCTTCGTCTTCGGTCCATTTATCATATTCAGAAGCAGGGTCGTCTGACTTTAAGACAACTTCTAAGGCTTGACGAGTCTGTGAGATGCTGATTCCACAGTAATAGAAGGCCAAGGCAGTTAATAAGATAGCGACCTACTCTAAGTTAGCACTTTTATTATGCCCGATTCTAGGTTTATGCTAATACAATAGAGTAATAAAAGTAGGTCGAATACACTTACGTCGACATGACCAAATTCCGATTGGTCACTTGGAACTCCTTTCGCATGAAAAGGAACAGCTACCGGATCTCGCAAAGGGTGTAGCCCGTACTGAACACCGTACCGCTTCTTGAGAGCCATTATAAGAATTCGATGGACAAATAATCCTCGAAGTAGATATATGGTCTGCTTTACATGTGGTCGATCGGGACATAGGGTGCTAATACGATCCAAGCTGGATTGGCGAACCTTGCCACTCGAGAGAAATTCTTTGATGGCTACGCGGTCCGCTGACTCAATAGAGTCTATTGGAATTATACCTCTGGTGCCCCGACAAACATCATATCTGAGACGGTTGATCATTTCTTCTTCAACGTCCGGCCGGAGAAAGAAGACAAAGGGAAAGCCTCCATGTGGGCGCCTCACAACCTCGATTGAATACGGGTAGCTAGTGGATAGTTCGTAGAGATGCATATCCATTAGGCCAAGAATTTGTTCAACCACTATCCATCGATGCGGGTGTCCGTCAACAGCCATCTGTGACCCAGAAGGGTATATGAGCTGTGTCTTTACGGCAAGTGTATGGTCACTTTCGTCAAGCACGTCCCGGGCACACGATTGAAGCCACCCCTGGACCCGAACCATCATGCTAGCCTCGGGAATCTCTTGGTCAAGCACTCTTTGAAGACCAGATAGCATGAAAGACATTTGATGCTCTGGGAGGCAGAGCATGATCCCGCGTTTCCTCTGAATATCGCGATGTAACCTGTGGAATAGCTTGATGTGGCCTTCCTTTGTCGAAGTTCTCCGAGAAAAAGGCACATGGCTGATCTCTCTTCCAACTAGGCCGCCTAGACGACTATGGAGTAACTGAGCTGTTGTCTGTAGCAAAGACTTTGGCACAGATACTCGAACTAGGTTCTTGCTGTCCGCAAGTAGCACGGCAGCCATTGGAATGATACACGATGTCTTTCCCTGTCCCATATTTAACTGGAGAACACTATTGGCCTTGGACTCTGGTTCGATTATCGCCAACGCGACTTCAACTTGAGTCTCACGAATGAGTAGGTTTGACTCAACCTCCAGTAGAATCCAGTCCGGGTAATCCTCCACACGCCAGTTCGAATGACCTGTGTTCATTCGTTCTTCTTCGTAACGGGCATGTTCGTTTGAAATCTGGTGTGAAATCATTCGCAATTTCCGCTGCAAGTTTGTGATCGACAAAGCAAAATCAAGTATTCTTCCCTTCATCCCGGTTCCAAAGGAACGTTTTGTGGTTGATCGAAGTTGTTCGAGGAGGGTAATCGGAGTAATAGCAGGCCATAGTTGGCCTTGTTGCAGCCAACGTATCTGTCTCTCGGAGTATATGTTACTTGGCTGCTCCATCGCAGATTCTATTTCGGCTAGAATTGTTTTTATAAACAATTGCAGTTGGCCAACCGTGTGCTCACGGGGTGAAGGCGAAACCGAGACTGCTGCGGCTTGCGATCTATGGATTTTAAAAGCAGCCAGGCTCTCTTTTAGGTCCGCCGCGTATCTCTTCTTAATATTTGATTGAGATTCAGAGAAGATTTCAATAATCTGCTCTAATTCCTGCGAAGCTATGTCTGCTGAACTATCGCGGAAAGGTGGTCTAGCCTGTATCATACCCCCCCGAGGATTAATAAGTTGCTTCGCGGTATTTGCTCTGATTTTGTGAATAGGCATTCCAATCATATTATGATCAAGCGTTGGAAGCCTGTAACCTGGCTGCTGAATATGAAATACCAACTCGGAATGTGCAAAGTCTGGCCTTTGACACTCGACATCCGAATGCCTTTGATTTAAAATCTCCTGGACGGCTTGAAGGTGGATATAGAATTCGTGATTGCGGTATATCCTCTCCCACTCAGGGCGCACTTGATTTAGAGCAGCAGGCACGTCTATCAAGTACGAGTCTTTGGTATGCTCTACGCTTAGGCTAGAAGTAGGCCATTCGGATATTAAAGCCTGTGCTAGCTTTTTGCAGTCTGCACTTGCTTTCTGGGCATGGGAAGCCCTGGCCTGGTACAGCTTTCGTTGGTCCTTACTACTCGCAAATTCCATAAGAGGAGGATCTTCGGGAGGGGGTGCTTGAAATGGTTCAATAAGCTTGACCAGAACGTCAATTTGCGGTATTTGGCGTGGCCGGAAGCTGCAGTACTCGTCATAGCTAGGGAGAACCAAGTCTTGAAGAGGGACCCAGTGGGCAAATGCAATTAGAGTCCGAAGTAAAGGCATATTGGCGTTAGATCTGAACGAAATTACGCATAGAAAGAACATGAGCTTATATCGATCCTTCATATCTTTCACCGCGCTGACAAGTGGGCCAAACTCCCGACATATATCAACATCGAGGCGATCATGTAGCGTTATCTTCTCAAAGATCTGATTATACCCCTTGATGCTGAGTGACTGGGAAAGATTCAATGAAAGATCTCGAATGGTGGACATGAACATAGGTTTATCTCGTATTATACTGGCTATTTCCCAGACGTTGGCATATCGCGAACTGGTGGCTCGGGGATCGTGTCTCGCTTCGTATACCGTATCCTCTGGAGTGTCAAGTTCTAACCCATAGCTGCATCTCTCATAAAGCTGGCGTCGGCGTAGAGCACGCAAGCTTAGATGAACATCACCGGATGGTAGTAGATCCTCTGTTTTTATCTTTTGAAGGTGGAAGGTGCCCAACCTATCAGACTGCGAGACAATTCTGTCGGCTAGAATGTGAAATTCCTCTCGTTGAACTAATGCGGGCAATTGATTATCCCAGGTCTCCTTCTTCATGACTTTGAGATCTTCAGGATAGTATTCCCGCTTCGGAGAGAGCCTTGAAAGAGAACATAATATATTCTTTGGAAGGACTGTTAAGGGGGACCAGGGCTGAGATATACCAGCAGTCAAAATGGCCAGGGAGCTTTCAACCCCCGTTAAGCCTGTTAGGGGGTCCGCTAGAACAAAAGAAGTAAGTGCGTGTATCTCGGCCTTTTTATATACGAGCGCAGGCTCAGGGGCGCAATCTATGCGACCGAGAGTCTTATTAACCATGAACCGTACATAGTTTATCAATGGGCTGTCGAGAAGTTCAACGATCACCTGGACGTGGCAACCACGTTTTCTTGCCCTGAGCGATCCTAATGGAGCCAGTACAAAGCGCTCTTGGGGGTCTTTTAAACTGCGACAAACCAGTTTGCTATCAAACCCGTACCACGTATCAATGGATTGGGAAGGATCAATCTCGGCTTTAAGATGTGCAGATTGCAGTAGGTTGTTTTTGTTGACAAACCACTTAAGTTGCATTCGGGGCATCTCAACGGTAGGTGCATAATTGCCGCCAGGTTGATAGACTGTTAAATGTGGTGGATGTTCAAATAAAGCAAAGATCTTTGACACGCGGTTGAATAATGGACTATAAGGGTCCACCAATGTTTCTTTGAACCTCGCAGTGGGTGTAAACCGTGAACACATCGATGTTGTGACGTCTAATCTCCAGTTGTGTGGATGAGGCTTCCAAATATTCCTTGATTTTGACCGAATCTCAAGGATCCCAGTTATGAGGTCGCTACATACATATGTTAGACCAGAAGGAAGTTTCCCAAAGCAGGCTTCATAACTTACAGCCAATGAATACAGTTGTCAATAAGATGCGCTGGGAGGTCGAACCTATTCCCATTGCGGAATATCTCTCTTGGGATGAGCTCTAGGACCTGTCTATCATTGATGGCGCGAATAATGGTCGCTTCACCGTCATACCCAATATGGGTTCGGTAACCTTCTTTGGTGAAAACCAACGCTAGACCACAAGCCTAATTAGCTATACAACATCTATTGGAATTGACTAGACTGATAGATGGTAAAAAATAGAGGAACACATACCGTGAGTCATTCCGGGACTTGTCGAGGGATATTTCATAAGACTCGTCTGGCTCCCAAAAAGTTCCTCGAGAATAATCGTACTTTTCGAATCCGTAGGAAGCCTCTGGACCGAAATAAGTTAGTATAGAATATACTGCATTTTACTGTCCTTTGAATACTTACGCCGAGCGGTTGGCCATCTACCAACAAGATACCAAAGATATAGTTGTAAGTTGCGGTCCCCGGGCCCTCAATAATATCATTCAAATTAATTTGAAGCCAACCGTCATTTTCGAATGCGATAGCACAGATTGATTTTGATTCGGCAGCTGGCCAAAGATTCCGAAGCGTAGCAATTAGAGGACGCCCCGCATACCTCTCAATCCACTGCCGTATTTGATCCTTTAAGTCATGCATCATCCTCAGATCTCTGACGAAGGAGTTCTTCACAATTCGTCCCAGAGATGCAATATTGTCCGGGACGTTGTCATAGACTGTTGCACTACATTCGATAAATGTAGAGAATCCTTCTTCTTTAAGATCTTGGTTAATCGCCATCTGTTGGGAGGCATATGTTCTTTTGCAAAGCAGAGCAGCCCAGAGTAGATACGACTGGCAATTTCTCTTGTTATCCAAATCTCCAGCGGAATACATTTCCTGTCGTAACATTCTCACCCACCGTAAAGTGATCTGTCTCGCTTCGGAAAGCAAATCCAAAGCAACCGTCAAGTGATCCGTACTTGGCGTCGTAAATGCAATTAGCCTTAGAGCTAATATGATGATAATCTCCATTAGATGAGTCTCGCGCCAGTTAGAGGCAATAGCTTCTAGTTTGGCCTTGAGTTGTTGTATCAGAGATTCACGGAAAGAAACGTCTCGGAAAACATAGTGTATGGCTCCAAGTTTGTGGTGTTCATCTGACGGTCCAATCTGGTGTGCTAGATGATCAAGTAACATGGTTGTCGTTTCGGTGGATAAGTTGAGATTAGATGATCCAAGCTCTCTCAAAATAGTGATCCACCGTCGACGTTTCCCAGACAAGAGGTATTGAAATGCCATATACTCGTGTGGATTAAGGCTGGAGGGGCAGGATGAATGGGATGCGGCGATCTCGTAAGAGGACGGGCCATCACCGTAGACATTAAAATCCGGAGACTCAAGGAGTGACGAAAACGGGGAAACTCTTGGAAGTATTAGCTTGCAGTGATGTTCAAAAGTAGGATGTGCTTGTCTATGTCCTGGCCAGGATTGAGAAGCCTTATCGAAGTACGACAGCTTGAGTCCGTTCGGATAGCACACTTGATCAAGATCAACTGGAAACCTTTTCCCCCTATAATGGGTCATCAGGACTATGTCCTATCAGTAAAAGCCCTGCCAGACAAGAGATAGTGTTATAGCTTACATGATTTTGTTGTTGATGCAAGAGATATGCTCCCAGGAACTCTAGCATGCGTTTGCAACCCAGAATAGTCTTGTAAGCATAACCTGGGTTTGATTCCTGGTTCTCGACTCTGTTTCGCAATGCCATGCAAGATTGACCACGTAGCATCACGATATGCAGAAAGCGCTTCGGGGCACCTAAGCTCAAATACCATTGCCTTTGCCATCACTATATTTTCGGGTAATGGCGATTCAAAAGCTCTTATTGTCATACGAGACCTCCGTCTGTCTAGCTGACACTTCGGGCAGGAGTACTGATCGTGAGTCGGGTAAAGTCCGTCTATCAATTGGACGTAGATGCACGTTGCGGAATCGTATTCTCTTGTCAACATTTCATATTCAGCACTCATTTCGCTCCACTCTTGTTCTTTCTCTTTAAGTTGCTGCGCAGAGGTTGACTGTATCTCGGCTAGAATATTCGCGAGAGAAGCAGAACCCGGAGATTCATCGAAGTATCTCTCCGCAAAACAACCTTTACACGGGTCGTCGAATAGTGTGGCTCGTGACCCCCTGCATCGAGATATTCGGTCTTGGATATATGACTCAACATCGCGCGCGCGCGAGATATCGGATAGTAGGGGGAGACGTAGTACTTCCATCAAACGTGCAGTAAAGACAGGGTGAAAGTCATGTAAGAGAGGAAACATGGTGCATGCGGTTTTGTCAAGAGCCACCCACGTCTCCATCAAAGTAAGTATCATAATCGACTTCTGCTCTACATTATTATCGTATTGATCGTTGATCTGATCGATGTAATCATGGATGATCGTATGTAGTTGCTGAACTCGCGCTGACAGACTTAGTGCACTCGTCGACAGGTTGGTAACGGAATAGCGAATCTGCTTTTCCTTGTCGAATAATTTAAGTAGATTTCTACCAAATGCCTGAACATGTAACTTCGGTTTTTGGAAGGCCGTATAAGGTCGAGGTGGTTTGTGTGGGACCGCACTTTGATACCTTTTACGAGCCTTTGTTAAATACTCACGGCTCGTAAAAAGACTCAGATGTAACTCCTTCTGGTCCGCCTGACGAGGCAATGGTGGAATAGGCCTAACCATTCCTTTCTTTTCTTGATTCCAGGCGTTATTGATTCCCAAAGTAACAGCATCCACGGTTTTTGTAAATAGTGGGCTCAAGGCCCGATTCAACTTACCGTAAGCTTCCTGAATAGTTTCAGGTTGCTCTAATCGGTCTCGATCAAGCTTGTAGAGACGACGGCATAGTTTTGCCTTGAGGAAAGACTGATCCTCTAAGGCAACGATATCTCGTGTATCATCGAGTACCATTCCGTGAATGATGCACATTAGAAACTTGTACTGGACTCGGCCGTGTGCCCCACCAAGAATGGTTGCCAAATGGCGGGCAATACCAACACGAAGAACAAGCCAATATGGTAACCTTCGCCAGGGTGTGTTACTGAACCAGCAAACGTCATCTCTCACCCTTTTCCGAAGGAGCATAGGGGAAATGCGTTTGCCATTTGCCTCAAGGATTGCGGTGAGAAAAGACGTGATCAAGGCCGGATGTGGGTTTTCCCTGTCCTCTGTTACTTGGTGCCCTGCCTTTATCGCATATTCAGAAAACTTCTGAGTAGATTCGGTCGAAGCTTGCTCCAGGAATACCGAAAGATTGTCGAGGAAATTGTCGTCATAGAATACCGAAGGGTGCACCAATACAGCAGTTCCGGGGAATGTCCAAGAAAGCGTTTGCGACGCGAGGACAGACTCACGCTTGGGTGAGGCTTCGAATGTTTCAAATACTATGCCACCATTAAATTCTGGGCTATAAGAGCTTTGTTAGCTTTGAAGATTCAGGAGAGAATGGACATGAATCAAATTACCCGGTAGGCTTGTGAATGATAATCCCCGCATTCTGGGCTGCCACATGAAGGATGATGACATCAGAATCACGAAGCTGCTTGAGATGGATGTTAAGCTGGCTTCGTTCTAGCTTCCCACCGAGGTTAAGAGCCTTGCAAAGTAAAAGCGAGCGCTTGAGTGAGTCCCAAACTTGCCAACAGATACCGTCTTGTGCGTCTCTCATGAGGGTAGCAGAAGCGATTAGACGATCTACTAGTCCACGTTCGGTCTCGTCGATGCAAGAATCAGATTCTTGAGGCAGCTTTGTAGGTAGAGCTATATGGTTGAAAAGGCTCTTGAGAGCCCCGGTTGGGGTTTTGATCATTTCGAAATCCATTCGCATGCGTGGATTAATATAAGACGTGAAAAAACCGATTCAGTATGCTATGTTGAAGAGTGAAAATGCACGATTAATATAGTTTCCAGGGGGACATAAGTAGTGGCTGATTGATATCTACCTAAGTACTAGATGTTATTAGGAGGTCTCGTTTGAGTTTTGGGGTTGATAATGAGAGACCGGGGGAGATCAATGAAAATGATTTCGAGTTTGCAATCACGCCGAATTGATCACTCTATGAAACGGGTAAGTAGATCGAGTAGATGTAGGTACGAAAGGGAGAAGTTAACGATGAGGATGATGGGAAATATGAAGATAGTGTGAATGTAGGAGGGTAAATTTTGTGATTGTTTATGCGGCATACAAAATTCGCCATCGAAGGTGAATGGATTCAGTTCACTGCAACCAGGTTGACGAGTCAAGAGTTCAGCTGATCCCGCGAGCCCTCACTGGAACCACTTGGCGGGTTTATGAATTGAAGGACAGCGAACCAATCCGTTTGAATTAATTGCTTGGAGTTGAAACGTCAAGAAGGAAAGCGGGAGGCAACCAAACGAGGCTACAGGCCCAGTAGTGCAGCCCAAATAAACCTGTCGTGCTTGCCTTACTATCGCCGTTGGTTACATAATTGACCAATGTGATGTGACCTGTCATCTGATCGCAGCTGTCACCTTTGGAGAAGAAAGTAGAAAGTACTTCGTACCTTCCGTTGGATTGTGATAGATCACAATACCGACCAACACTTAATTCATTCAGTTGACCGTCGCAGCTTACCGTTTTCCTTCACGGTTGTCCCTTCAAGTAATAGTTAAGTTGTTTGCAGTTAGAGTGTGATTATCTAAGCACAGATAAAAGTCCACTAACACCTATCACAGCTAGATTCTAATCAGGTAATTGAGAATACCTTTAATTTAGGTGAATAAAGTCACAACATAAACCTAATATAATATATAGATAATGTAGCCACAAATTTATTGCTTGAAGAGCTTTGAACCTATTTGCTTAGAATCACGGCATGTATACAGATATGCTTTTTGTCCAAGTACGTTGTTTTAGGATCAGCCATTAATAAGTACCCCTCCAGCCCCTCCTCCTAACATTGAACGGACCGAGCCTTTGGTGGACCGGTCTCCGATTAGACTAAACCTTCGACGGCTAGCCACTCCGGGAAGCCGGACCTTTAATATGGGAACAACTTGAAACATTGCTATATTATTATGTATAAAACATATTTTGTTGAAACTCAAATGTGTCAAATGTTCTTTGTGTGAAATGTTTTTTTTATAGAAGAAGCGAAATTCGGCTCCTTAATTGGGCCTCAAAACACGTATTTGGGTAGTTAGTTATAATTAGTTCCGTGGATATGATGTATGAAATACGAGAATGCGCTTTTTGAATGGTAAATCTTGCCTAGGCAGGTTTAGTATACCTAGGTCAACTAGGTAGGTACTGGTAGGTATACCGACTCATGACAATACGGGGTAAGGAATAGATAATTGAGGCACAGTGGAAGATCATTGAACAAGCACCACGGTAATTTTATGACCCAATTCGCATATGATGATCGTAATGCTCAACCCGCATCGTATTCTATTTCTGCACGCGGGTCTCCTAGGATTTTCTTGTAGTTCGCATCTATTACAGCCTCATATTCCATGCGGCAAGAATTATACTATCTTAGAATGAAACGACTTCATAATTACAAATGTAACGTTGATACTAAGAAGAAGAAAAACAGAAAAAACCCACACGTGGCTATATCTAGATGGGGCTTGAGGCGGTGCTTTAAAAGGTTCGTGCTTAAGCAGGCATAAAGTCTCAGCCCTTACGAATAAGACGTAAGATGTATTCGTCATGTGGCGCTGCGAGTATTCGATCTTGCCCTTGGACGCCATAGGACTAGGTAATACTAGCAAGCCCGTAGGCTTGCTTACATTATCATCGGCAATGAGCCGGTTACCAATCGATTCGATCTAGGATCTCGTGCCACGTGCGCACTAAAAATCAAATCGAGACGCATCCCACGTTTCATTTGACAAAGATCCGCAGGATGGGGCTCGTCAGCTCGTAGGGCTGAACTAGACCCACCCATATACATCTAGGTCCAGAGATGCCGGCTTAGTCAGTATACTTCTATAACATCAGTTCATCACCTATCAGAATTGATATGATCCGAAGTCAAGGGATGAGTTTATCATGTTATTCCAAATAATCAGTATGAAAAGAAAAAGGCGGTATAGGACTAGAGGGTTGCTCATTCTTCACCGAAGGCAGAAGGCGGAGTTCGCTACTAATTAATTGCGTTTTCGCCATCCCTATCTACCTACCTAGGTAGGTAGGTAGGTTACCTATCCCCTTAACTGGCAGTTAACCTCAAACAAAGGTTATTAGGTAGCCTCTGTGCGTGTTAGTGGGCTGTAACCTCTGATTAGGTGTATTCTACCTAATAATCTCTGTCTGAGGTCCACTGCCAGTTAAGGAGATATATATATTGTAACTACCTAAGCGAGATAAATGGTCACATTGATTTGATTCTCCTCCACGTTGAAGTTGTGTGGCTGTAAAATGTAGTTGGACCTTAATAAATAATATAGAAGTAGTGTATTGAAAGAGAGGAAAGCAAATGCTACATACATCGCTGTGTAAACTATCTATCTATCGCAAAATTTATTGCAGACCGTCTCTAAGTTCTAAGTCATCCTCCCCTTAAACCATGCCAGCATGGTATGATCCTCATTTCCTTAACTCCAAATTCCAGCTTGATACTTTTACGAGATGAAATCAATATCCCAATATCGTCACCCATGCTCCTTAAACTAACATGATATTTCGAGATGTAACATAGACCGTCCTGACAGAAAATTTAGCTCGGATGCCGTCAATAACTGGGTCGCTCGTAACATCTACTACTGGAAGTCCGCTGCTAGATGACCGACTTGCAAATCGGATGGCCGGGGCAGAGAAGGTGACATGACGCCCATCGCTAGAATGTCTGTCGCCCTCTGGAACGTTGACTCTCTGGCGCATCTTTCCAGATCTAAGGTCAATTTCGGCAATGAAATCCTCGCTTGTTCTCCCCTCGCGCCTCCTTTTCTGCGCTGGTTCGAAGTTGGTTACCAGTCTCGTCTCTGGGTCGATCCAAATGGTCCCCCCGTCCACGTGAACGTGAATGTAGGAACATGATCCGTCTAACTCCATACAGTGTGGACCGGTGTATGGACTGATGTTAATCGAAGACGTAATATCCCCAACTGAGATGTCAAAGATAGATATTTCATGCGATAGTTCAACAGGTGCAAAATTGTTGCCCTGTCTGTGGCGTTGGCTTATGTAAAGCAGATTTCGGCTCCAGTCGTGGACAATCTCCTGCGGCTCTGCAAGAAGGTCGTCGAGTACATAGATGCGATAAGAGACTGCGACATCTGCGAAGGTGCACGGCTGACTTTCTGAGCCACTCATACTGGATTCGGTATTTTGGGATTGCTGGTGGTCTTTAGAACTGTTCTTAGTTGTGAAAATAGCCCGGGAACGTTCTATGCTGGGACGAGTTTGGATTCGTTCTCTCTTTGTCTTCTCTTCTTTGGATTCCATGTTGACGGCGTACTAGATCAACTTATAATGTTCTATGATTATTTCTTGGCCGGAGACCCCCACCGTCACCGCGACTCGTATTTACTGTAATATTATCGGTAGGTACTTTGAAGCAAAATGATTCATCCGATCTACGGTGTAAGTAAGAGATCTGTTTGAGGCGTAACCTTTTGTCTAGTATTTTGAAGAATAAGAGAAGGAAGATGTGAGAAGGAATGGACCTTGCTACGCCATCTCGCTTTCACGTTTGTAGGACTTCATGATCGATGTCTAACCTCGGGACCACGGCGCATTTCCCACGCGTTTAGTAGCAGATTTCTAGCTCGTCAGTAATGATCCTTTTTTGGCGATTATATCGCTAGAAATAGCTATCAGCTCAATGCTAGGACTGACCAATCAGCATCTTACATCGGGTCGCAGCTCGTAAGCCGTAGCCAATCAGGGGTAGCCGTTTTACTAACGCAGCCTCAACGCGGGAGCTAAAACTAGCGGAATGATAGGATTCGGGGGTTTCAAGCATTTCTTGGGATTTGAATAGGCATCAGTATAACCATACGACCCCGAAGTGTGTATCCGGATTCGGCATCGCATTTGATCAAAAAGAAGCCGCAGTGTCTTAGAAGAGCCTGCGGCCCCACCCGGGCCATAACGGAGATAGCTCAAGGCAGATTCGTCGATTTGTGTTAAAACGTCGGCGCGGGATAGGTTATAAGTAACATAGGAACTTCCCGAATATCAAATATTCTTACTTGTTCCGGGTCATGCGGATGTTGTCAAATACTGTTAACGCTTGAAAATCCTGCAAAGTCGTCGAATATTAAGTTTCACTCAACTCCGCCACTTTTTTGGAATAACTAATACCTACTTAATGTTATATGGTAGTTTAGATCACATGTGAAATGACTATTCGTATATAGTTATATCCGCTTTACCTATATAAATACACCGAAACAATGTGAATTGGTTCCGGGTTTTATTAACATTTTATACCAAATTAATGAGCCACGATCAACTATATTTATATTCAAGGGGTGTATAGGTGTATATATCTTATGAATAGTTATATTATAGTATTTATATTATAAATACTTACCAAGGTACATAGGTAAATATGAGTATGTGTTAGACAAACAAACCATAACTACCCCTTAACTAATGCTTAAATATACGGAAGCTTAGTTTTAGGGAGTGTGTGTAATCTTTCTCCAAAATAAAATAAAATGATCATCCTCGAAGTCTTTAGTACCTAGGCAGTTAGAATATTGCTTTCAAACACACTTTTCAAAGAAATGAAGCTAGTTACCCATATTTAATATCAATTTGAAATAGGTCCCGCACGACTTCTAAATTATGTTAATTTATCTTTTTAAATAATCAACAGCGCAGTCTTCAAACCTTTATATAAGAAGTTTTATGATTAAGCTGAAGCGAAACGTACTCTGAAGCCCTCTTATGAAGACAGTGTTTCTTAAATTGGTTGTTATCGAAACCCCTAATCCATTAGCAAGTCCAGGATAAGGGAGTTTGCAAGATTCTAGGTTAAGCTGAACGGTAGTTGCACCATTTCTATACTTCGTACTTACTCTACCTCTTAGATAGATGGCCGTAATAATTAAGTATCGTGAATCGGTAGTGCTTTTCTAAATCAGTTTCTGCCTCCCAAGATCGCTTCCCAAACCCATAGAAACAAACATACCCAAGTGTGCTTCATTAAATTATTTTCATCCTTTCTTCACTCTTTTTTCTTCACCCTTGATCCTTCACTTTTCATCAACCTTTCGACTTCCCATCGCACTACTCCACTCTCTACACTCTACTACCTTCACGTTTATTTGCTATAAATAAAAAGTTGGAGGCTCCTAGGGACCTAACCTAGGACCTCCAGCCTTCCACTTGCATCAGGCTTGACTTCTATCTTTTGATCAATACCACACTTCCTTCTCGCAAATTCATTTCCTCCATCAACTCTAGGCAGCTAGGAGAACTCACAGAGGAACCATGGATCCTTCTGAGCCGTAAGTTATGTTGATTAAAATACCTTTTCTTCGCATCTGCTCTTCGTCCAATTTGTCATACTAACAGGTATTCATAGAAAACCTCAGGGACAATGCCGACTTTTCGGCACCCTAGGCGGTTGCCATTACGGAGCGAGATGTAAATACTCTCACATTACAACCGACGCTTCTTTTCTCCAGAACACACGAAACGGAGCTGAAGACACCCAATCATCCCTACACCTGAGCCGACAGGGTCAAATAGGCCAAGATCAAGACGAGTCCTATCGCACATGGCGAAGACTAATCTCAAAAGCTACCAAAAACAAACCGTCTTCCTTTGGTAACAGACTCCCGCAGCTCTTCCAGACTGCATACACCATAGCCCAAGGTAATCTTGACACGCTCCAGAGGATGATTACGGAGCTTGCGGCGGACCAAGTAGTCATTGCTGTTCGTGAGTTGATCGATGAACATATTTTGTTCTGTTCTACTGATGCCGATCGCATCACTCTCTGGTATTCTTGCATCAAACCGTTCTTCAAGATGCTCACCGAGCCGCGAGTAGTTCAATCGGTTATCTTAGAAGTACACACTGGAACTATCTACAGTGTTATCTTAGGCTACAATGCAGCTAGACTTGAGGTTCTCTTCAAATTCCTCATTAACCTGGCCGCAAAATGGCAAGGCGATGATGTCTCTAAGATTCAGTTCTTGGAGCTCTGCACCGCTATTCTAGTTAAAGCGCTTGACCGCAACACCCAAGCGCTCGATAGCGAAATTGTTCCGCGATTGATCGGTCAGCTGCGGGACTTTATTGATGGTCTTGATCAGAATCACCGTAGTTTCTGGAGTTTACAAGCGACAAGACACCTTGATTACATCGAAAGGCGTTTTGATCATGTAAAGGGAGTCGCACAAGATGCCGCTCCAAACCTTCAGCTATCCGATTATGCCACCTTTACCGTACTTGGAGATGGTCCGGGAACACTGTCGACGGAGGGTCCACGTCATGATAATGACTCTAAAGATATAACTAAGATCCGGATTTTACCTACGATGTCAGAACTGATGTCGACCCGGGAAGATTACCGACCATTACACGATTCATCCTCGCTGCATTTGCGTGGAATTCAAGGATTGATCGATCGCCATTTTCGATTACTTCGAGAAGATACGGTTGGTCAGTTGAAAAAATGCATCGGTGAAGAACTCCGAATTCTCGAAAACTACCAGGATGAACCCATCTCTAACATACAGAGCAACATCCGGAAGTATTCGTACAACATCGTGGATATTGTTGATGTTACCTGTACACGTCGACTTGGGCTTGAATTTCATTTGAAACTTGAGCAACCTCCGCTTGCAAGCAAACTAGCAAGTAAAGCGCGTGAGGATTGGTGGAGCATGTCGAAGCGCTTGGAGACTGGCGCTCTCGTTTGTTTTCTGGAAAGGAATACTGCCGTATTCTGTGTCGTGTCTGAATCCACTGTGAGACCTAAGATCAATCCGCTACATAGGGTTACCAAGAAAGGAAGCTGTACTGGCGCGAGCGTCGACAAGCATAACTTGCATAGTGACAAGGACTTTGCGTACGTTAGTTTGAGCTTAGCCGAACCTAGCGATGCAGATCTCAGAGTATTGCTTCGAGCCTTTCAATCTAAACAATCTACCCAAAGATCATTGGTAGAATTTCCTGGTGTGCTAGTGCCGTCGTTTAAACCAACTTTACGGGCACTCCAGCATATCTACAAGACTTTGGATCTTCCATTTATCAACCTACTTGCGCCAATTTCGGATGGCCCAGTTCAAGCTACTATTCCACCTCCTTTGTACACAACGAAGCCTGGTTTTGTGTTCAATCTGAAGTGTATTACCTCCGATGAAGACGACTTATTATTCTCGCCCCAAAACACACCGAACCCCCGGGAGTTATGTAGCCGATCTAGCCTAGACGAAGGTCAGGCTTTAGCTGTCCTGAACGCATTGAAGAGAAGTCTAGCCCTGATCCAAGGACCTCCAGGTACGGGAAAAAGCTATACTGGCGAGGTAAGTCCGATTAAACATCTATTGAACCATATTCTATGTACGGAACATCTGTTAACTAAGCGAATCTAGGCAATCGTGAAGGTGCTCTTAGCAAATAAGGAACAGGCAAAGATAGGACCTATCATTTGCGTCTGTCGCACCAACCACGCTCTAGACCAGCTACTTGAAAATCTTTGGCATGGTGGAGTGAAGCAGATTATCCGGATTGGCTCAAGATCTAAGTCGTCAATCCTTCAACAGGTAAACCTGCGAAAAATCGCACAGAGGGTAGAGCACACCAAATCTGAGAAAAAGACTGAATGGATGTATGGTTCAGCATTGAGTGAGGTAGAGGCTGAGTTGAAAGCCTTCATAACAGGACTACAGACTTTGGTAATCTCCGAAAAAGCAAAAGAGTACGTCAAGACCAAGGCGACGTCTTTCTACGACGCGATATTCGACACAGAGCAGGATGAATGGGCTGTAGCTACTCACGAGGATGAGAGCACTTACTTCCGCCGCTGGATCGATGCGGGTATAATATCAGACAGCCAAGCTAGAGAGATTGATATATTGGAGAACCAAGATCCAATGTCCCTGAGTCAACAGGAACGATCTTTGGTTTGCAAGGAGTGGGCTTCTATCGTCGTCACTGAGTTGGAGAATGAGTTTATCTCTCTTCATAACGTTCATCAGCGCGCTAAGAAGAGATACGATAAAATTTTTGGCGAAGTAAGTTCAATATTTTCCTTTGGTTGAGTTTTATCTCTACCTTTCGAGTCTAGCTTTTACTGTTTGTGATTATTAACAAAACTTCAATAGATGGACCTCCGCGTGCTCGGAGATGCCGATATAATTGGCGTAACAACGACAGGCTTGGCCAAGAATTTAGAAATGCTTCGAAAGCTCGATACTAAAGTTCTACTTTGTGAGGAAGCGGGTGAGGTTTTGGAAAGCCACATCTTAACAGCGTTGCTCCCATCCGTAGAACACGCCATCCTTGTCGGAGATCACCTACAGCTGCGTCCCCATATTGGAAACTACGAATTATCTGTAGTAAACCCCAATGGGGAGAGGTACGCCTTAGATGTATCGCTATTTGAGAGGCTTGTTAGACCTACTCGGCCAACCGACTTGAGACTGCCATTTGATATGCTCGAAATTCAGAGGAGAATGCATCCATCAATTTCTAGCTTAATCATAGATACCTTGTACCATGACCTAAAGGACTCGGGGGAAGTTGGTGACTACCCTGAGGTGGTTGGCATGAGGAGACGACTCTACTGGTTTGACCACGAAGAACCCGAAACGACACCTGATCCGGATCACCCTACGGATACGTCCCGGACCAACGACTTTGAGGTCGAGATGGTTTGCGCATTTGTATCCCATCTCGTGCGTCAAGGTGTCTATCTTCACGATGATATTGCGGTAATCACACCGTATCTTGGCCAGTTGCACAAATTAAGCAACAGACTCCAAGAATCATTTGAAGTTGTCGTTGAGGACCAGGATCTTACGGATCTACACAGTGAAGGTTTCGATGTAGGTCCTAAAGTCTACGAACGGGACTTAGAAAGTTGTTTAAGACTAGCAACCGTTGATAACTTCCAGGGAGAGGAAGCGAAGATCGTTGTGGTCTCCCTAGTACGAAGCAACGAGGATCGTCAATGCGGTTTCATGAAGACCACGAACAGAATTAACGTCCTCCTTTCACGAGCTAAGCATGGGATGTATATTTTCGGAAACTCTACTACGTACGACAAAGTTGAGATGTGGTCGCAAGTCATCGATATGCTAAAGGAGAGCGAAAATATCGGCATTAGACTTCCACTACAATGTCCGAGACACAAAGACACGCTCATCGAAGTATCAAATCTCAACGACTTTACCCGATTGTCCCCAGAGGCAGGTTGCAATGCCCAATGTCTCCAGATTCTTGAGTGTGGTCATACTTGCTCCAGCAAGTGCCACGCAGCACCACTACACAAGGCAGCCAAATGCCAGAAGCAGTGTTCACTCTTGAAGGAAGAGTGTGGTCACGGCTGTCCAAACCCTTGCGGGGAACCCTGTGAAGAGAATTGCTCAACTATACTGGAAGGAGAAAAACTCTCTCTGCCTTGTGGCCACTTCTTGATCTCGCCCACATGCTGGCAGACTATGGTGCCTGGCAAGATTGAATGTCGCCAACGCGTGAAGAGACCTATACCGGGTTGTAATCACGGCGTAGAGGTACCCTGCAACGAGGATATCGCTAGTAACGACATAACTTGTCTCGCGCGATGTGACTTTCCTCTATCATGCGGGCATACATGTCCAGGTGTCTGCAAAAACTGCAAAATCCGCGAGGGTGACAGAGTTGTGAAGGAATTGCACCAGCAATGCATGAGTATTTGTGCTCGAAGATACAACAATTGTAATCACGTCTGTGATCAACCGTGCCATCCAGGCGAAGAATGTCCGCCCTGCGAGAAGGCTTGCGAGGTGCAATGCGAACATAGAAGATGCCACAAGAAGTGTACTGAGCGGTGTCCCCCTTGTAAGCAGGAGAGGTGTTCATCTGGATGTGTCCACAGAAGTTGCACCATGCCGTAAGTTTATTATATGCGATATGTCATGTCGATGCTAATCTACAACAGGTGTGCGGCGCCTTGCGACTGGATCCCCTGCTCCAAACGTTGTAGGGAGGTTCTACAACGTTGCGGTCATCAATGTAAGTGCTAATTAGGTACCTACTCGTTATATGGAAATAACAAATACTGAAAATGATGTTTAGGTCCGTCTCTCTGTGGAGAGGTTTGCCCAGATGCAGAATATTGCCAGATCTGTGCATCTGAAGACATCAAGAGCACTGTAGTAGACACGGTCAAGTTACGAGAATACCGTGACGTCGACTTAGATGAGGACCCCTGCATCTTCCCTGACTGCGGCCACATGATGACAATATCAAGTATGGATGTTGAATTGGACATGTCTGACTACTATGAGCTTTCTTTCGATAGTAGCATTGTCGCCATCAAGCCGTTGCCCAAGCCTCTTTCGAGCACTACTATCAAAGCCTGTCCAAAATGCCGAGGAAGCTTACGAAACATTTCACGGTACGGAAGATTAGTCCGTCAATCCTTGTTAGATGAGTCGACCAAGAAATTCATCAGCTGGTCGCATGCGGAGGCGATTATGCTAGAACGATATCTTATTCGTGAGAAACAACGACTCGAGAATCCGGAGAATGCGCACGCGGTGAATTCTAAACAGCTCCGCAAGGTGTTTGGCAAAGCAGGCAACCTCAAAATGGGAATTGATCAATGGGATCACGTAATGGCAATTTTCAAGCAGTTCGAAGATCGATACTCCCGGATCGTTTCCCTTCACTTCGATATCTTCTCTCGCATGGATCGTATTATGGACGAAGAGAGACCATATAACGAAGTATTTGGTCTTGTTGAGAAAGCTCTCCGCGCTAAGGGTGTAACTGACAAAACGAAACTCGACTCATCTCGGGTTTATACCCATGGTGAGCTTATGGCGCGAGCCACTCTTTTCCGCAGCTACCTTGTGATCTTAAGTGATTTTCTACAGTTGAGAAACAAGGCGCCGGGAAGTTCTAGAACAATACACTTTGGGTTGGCAGCACAAATTGAGGAGTGTGAGAAACTGATCAAGTTGGCGAAGACGACCGGGTATGTCGTTCAAGAGGCAGAAGGACACATCTTCTTTGCAAAACTCATCGCACTTGTTCAGCAGGTTGGTAACCCCGAGGAACGCGTTGATCAAGAGAGAGTCAGTGTATCCCACGACATGGTAACTGAAGCCAAAGATCATATTTCTGAGGCGGAAACTATTGTCCGCGAATATCCATCGGCCACACATCTCCGAAAGGAGCTAGATGCCGTCAAGAACATGCTCATTCATGGTGTGTTCTATCGTGGAATGCTGGCGCAAGAGCAGCACGCTATCTACAGAGCGATGGACAGAAAATTCACTCCAGCTGGTCATTGGTACACCTGCGTTCGCGGTCACCCGTTTACCGCTGTAGACAGCGAGGTTCCGATGGAAGAGGCTAAGTGTCCGCATTGCGGCACGCCTGTTGGAGAGATTGACGATAAAATCGTGTTCGGTGTGTAGCACGATGAAGGAATGGATGTACTTGGCGATTCGACCTAATGCTGGAACACGACAGGCTCGGATCTTTTCTGAGTCTAGGGTAAATCGTTGCGAAATCCCTTTTTCTGTCGTTGTGCATATATGCGCGCAATAGCCTGCTACAGGCACCTGTACTATCCCCTCCTTTCCAAACCCCCCATTCCCCCTTTCCTTTACTTGAGACAGAATAACATAAGAAGAGATGACCCACCCATTTACCACTACTATAGGTCGGTAGGGGTCATCTTGTCTGACACTCTTCTGCGAGGTCGATGTTCGATCTTACTGTTAGGAACTACGCAATGAATAAAAATAATGATGCCCCCCTAACTCTGGAACTTGTGATCGCCGATTCGTGTGGTTAAAATTTTAATTACCTAGGCACATTAGTAGGTAGGTATCCCCTTTTTTCCGTATGGATTAATGGCATGCTCCTAGGGAGGCTAGAGCATTCTACCCCCTCCCGGCGTTAAATATGGCAACCAACCACGTGGATTAATCACACCTGTTACTAATCCTAGGCGGAAGTATTCCGTAGAATAGGGGTAAGTCCCATTTTAATAAGAATAAATACATGTGTTACTATTCATGCAATAGGGATTACATTTTCTTGGAGGTTAAAATTGTCTCCTAACAGGGATCTCCCTTGCCTACTTCACCACATCCCTCTAGTAGCTCCCCGTCCTCCCTTTCTATCATTCTGATGTCATCACAAGATAGCTTGGAAGTTTTAAGCGCTCTAGATAATTCCTACAGTTCTCTTCTTACTTGATCCACTATCTCTCAACATGTCAATTATCAGTCATAAACTACATTCTACTTCCAGGCTCGGATCAAGGGCTGCTGGCCGTTGGTATCGACCTTGGGTATCTCCGCCCCGCTCTCGGAAATATTGGAAGACAGTCAAGATTGATTAATGCCTATAATAGATATCCCACGATTGATAATTCACAAATATGGCCCCGCCTTCTGCCATGAAGAGGCGCGCCTCCAGTGTTAGTACAGCTGAGCTAGCCAGACAGCTCGATGTAAACAAATATCACCAACCATGGCTTGACTCGAGGAAGCTGAAGGCGGTACCCGCAGATACAGGCCCGGACGAAACCCGGTCGGTTCGCTGTTCTCACGACGCGACGCTTACCGCCCTCGCTCAGTTAGCTGCCGTGAGATTGAATGTCAAGCGCGGCATGGTGTCCTTAATCGATTCGAATACGCAGATAATACTCGCCGAAGCTACTCAGACAGTCTCGCTCGTTGACGAGAGGCGCCATGCCCCTGGCGATCACATATGGCTTGGAAATGTTTCCCTTCCGCGGCAGGATTGCATAGATGAACATGCTTTCGGAGCTATAACAGCATGCAAGGACGCGGAAGGTCAAGAAGTCGACGTGCCGGCTCTCGTTGTTAAGGATACCTTAAAAGATGATCGCTTCAAGTTTCGGCCTTATGTTACCTCTGGAGCCAGCGTTAGATTTTATGCGGGCGTACCGATCGTCACAAAACAAGGGTACGCTATTGGCGTCTATGCCGTTTCGGATATTCGACCTAGGCCCCAAGGTCTCACTCTTGATGAGGCACAGTTTATGGAAGATGTTTCTCAGATTGTCGCCGGTCATCTTGAGAGGGTTAGTAAGTGGTCCCTAACATTGCGACGCATTTGATATATCGTAGCTTAGAAGCAATAGCTTCCTCGTAGGCTCGTTAAGCATGATGAGAATAAAACCAGCTAACCAGGGGCATTTTAGTGGATACGATCGGCCGTGTTTCAGAGAGGGATTTCATGAGAGGCATCTCGTATTTTCTGGAAGACTTATCCGAATACAAGTATCAACTCAGCAAAACTGATCGCTTTATGGAGCCACCTAGTACAAGTACTAAACGACAGTCAGACGTGCAAGCAACTGACCCTCAAAAAGAGCCTTCACGAGGGCGTCTTAGTCAGTCAAAAACGACTTCCCTACCTGAAAATACCTCTGTTTCCCGTACACGAGGCAGCACTTCACACGACCAAGTAGATGTGACCCAAGTCCCCCGATTCTCTAGAGATGGCCTCTCCAAGGGAAAAGGAACTTCTGATTCTTCAGAGGACAATATTCGCAGAATTTTCACACAGGCTTCTGAATTGCTTTGTCAGCAGACCAATGCTTCCGGTTGTGTATTTAGCGATGCCTTATCGGGCCTGTTCTCTCACCAATCTGAAGGAGGCATCTCACCTCATTCAGAAAACGATCCCTCCTTACCTGTCTTAGACGTCAGTTTTGAATCGACGGAGGACGAGGATACTGATATCGATAATATTGAAGGAGATGATGAACCTTCTCCAGGATGTGAATCTAGCCTACCACAAGCAACTCCCGGCGATCCACTAGACGAAATGGCGGATATTTTGAGCCTAACTGTGATAGATGGCCATGACGATAAGCACCGCCGTGGTATGATCAAGCGCAAGAATCTAAAGAAATTGATCCAACGTTATCCATTCGGCAAATGTTTCTATCTGAATAATGGGCGTGTTGTATCTGATCAAAGTTTTACTTTCGATGATGAAGTGGTTGCTGGAGGCGGCGCGAGCCACTTCGTGCTGGATACATCAATACAAGATGTTGTAAATTCGCCTCACAATCTATTACCACGGGAGCTTCTCGGCTGCATACCAGACGCAAAATGGCTCATATTTTTACCCCTTTTCTATTATGCCCAAGGTAAATGGTTTGCCGCAGGTTTCATTTGGGGAGACGACTTCAAAATGGGCGATCCCGACGATGTATTACCATACTTCAAAACTTTTGGGTCTTGCATGATGAGCGAGGTGGCGAGCATGGAGGTCCTCAACACGAATATTGCGAAATCCACATTTATTGCTTCCATTTCTCATGAACTGCGTTCTCCCCTCCAAGGAATATTAGGAGCTGGGGAGTTCTTGGAGGATACGATGACTTCAGCTTATCAGACGAGTCTCATAGGTGCAGTGGAGACGTGCGGCAAGACGTTGTTAGATACTATTGATCACCTCCTGGACTACGCAAAGATCAACAACTTAAACCGAGCGAGCTCACACCCCACAGGATCAAAAGGGAGCAAGATGTGGAAAGACACGAGCACCGCCGTGGAACCTTTACCAGTTACCTTTGACCTTGCACTTCTACTAGAAGAGGTCGTCGAGGCAGTTTTTGCTGGCCAAACTTTTCGTAAAGTAAATCTCCGAAATCATGATCCCGTCAACGAAGCGACTGCGCAAATAAAGTCGATAGGCATCGATGACTCGTCAACGACCGAGGAACAGATCCATTCTGGCAGTGTCAAGTTCTCTGGCAAAGTATTCTTAGTGCTTCATATCCAGAAACTGGAATCCTGGTGCCTACAAGGACAAACAGGCGGTCTTCGCCGAGTCATTATGAATGTGGTCGGCAATTCGATCAAATACTGCACAAATGGATGCATCGACGTGTCGCTAGAGTCGAAGAAATTGACAGGATCTGACGTTGAGGTCGACATTACTATAAAAGATACCGGAGTTGGCATGTCACAAAACTTCCTTGCCAATCATCTATTCGAAGCCTTCACGCAGGAAGACTCCTTCATGCCAGGTACGGGGCTCGGGCTTTCCATTACATCTCAGATCATTAAAAGTATGGGGGGCGGGATCAGGGTCGACAGTGAGAAAGGAGTTGGAACACATGTCAATATCACAATTCCGATGAAGAGCTCTGCCGCGGGATCCTGCGGGGGTCTCCAAGGGGACGCTCTACGCGACGCGATTAAATTAACCAAAGGCAAGAAGGTCTGCATTTTAGGTCCTGTCATTGATAGTAAGGGCGGCCATAGCAGAGAGCTTTCCGTGCTCGAATCCTCCATTGCTACTTTCTGCCGAGATTGGTTTGATATGACCGTTATCGAAACCGATGACAACGAGGCTAACAAAGACACGGCAATCTACCTATATGCTGAGCCTCCGCCGATAGAACGCCTAGTGGAGGAACACCGAAGTCGAACGAAAACGGGGAAGACCGATAATTCAGCCTGGCTCATCATATGTACGAATGCCTTCGAAGCTGCTGCACTGCGATCAGCTGGTATCCAGGATCTTGTTTCTCTTGGTAGAATAATCGAGGTCATCAGCCAGCCTGTAGGGGTGCGTAAGCTTGGAAAGGTGTTTTTGCAGTGTCTCCAGAGTATTGAAGTTGATGAAAAGAATAAAAAGAATGAAGACCAGCCTGCGCGCTCCAGGACACCTTCGCCATCTAGTACGCACAGTCGGGCTCAAGGAAAAACGTCAGAGACCGTAATCAGTTCTTCGTCAGTCGTCCGCGAGCATATAAAGGGCCCATGTAGGCCATCAATCAAAAGTTTCAAGTGGAGATCCGAGCAAGTGCAAACGAAAATACCATTAGACAAGAGAGTACTTCCGATATCGCGTGCGGGCGACATATCTACCTTTTCGGCCATGCAGCGCGGCCGTACGCAGTCCAGAGACATGACGATCCGGCTACCAAGAATACTCCTAGTCGACGACAACGCGATCAACCTGAAGCTCCTGGTGACCTTCATGAACAAGATCGAGCTGCCGTACGTCGAGGCCATGAACGGCCTCGAGGCGGTGACGAAATTCAAAGAAGCGACGGACCAGCGCTTCGACTTCGTGCTGATGGACCTGCAGATGCCGGTGATGGACGGGCTGGAGGCGACGCGGCAGATCCGCGACTTCGAGCTCGAGACGCGCTCCGCCACGGCGCCGTCGAACATCATCGCCATCACGGGCGTCGGCAACGAGGCCATGCGCAAGGAGGCCATGGAGGCGGGCGTGTCGCAGTTCCTGACTAAGCCGATCAAGTTTAAGGAGCTGCAGCAGATACTGCTTGAGCAGTTTGCGCTTCTGGAGTGAGACGAGGACGAGACTTTTTGGTGTGATGGGGCGTTTTATCCTAACCGGCAGCTTTAGTGGCTTTGGATATTGGTTTGATGCTTACGGCTTGCAGCAGTTTCTGAGGTCCATGGTTTGAATAGTCAAGATATCATCATCAATGAGGTTGGATTCGGCTTGCGAAATTCCCATAGCAGTACTAGTAAATAATGGCTTCACCGGTCGCATACCCTAGGGGTAGGTTGGAACTTGAATGTTTCAATTGGCATTTGCCTAACAAATTGACTACATTACTAATCAAGCAATTGATCAATTAGCAAGTCATCTTTGATCCTGTCTTCCTGCGTTGCATTCATCTGTTTCTGGCTGGGTACGGGTAGTTAGGGATCCTACTTACCACTGGTGGTTACAGTTACAATGAGAGTTGTAACCTTTTTCTCTTAGCTTGTAGGTAATGAAGATTAATCAATCGCCAATCTGAAGCTTTGTTCAAGAGTAAAATGGTTATTGTCGCAAAATGCCTATATTTAACAATGTCTTGTCATTAAATTCTGAAAATAACCTTTGAAGTTCTTTGTGGCGCTTTTTAATGAATTCGATGGAGAGAAAAGGGGCAGGATTGTCACGTGACCGACATGGGTTTTTCTTTTTCCCCTCAATCATCCATCCAATCTTTTCTTCCCTCCGCCCTTCACCCTTCACGTCAATCGATTATTTTCTTTTTCTAGTCAATATGGCACGTGAGAAGTAGATTCGGACGAAAACTGAATGAGGCGGAATTACCTTGGACGATAAACGTTTTCTCTTGCATATGGTTTTTCCATACTACTATATACAAGAGACGTTGTTGAGGTCCAATCAATCAATGTCTCACCGAACTCTTCAGTGTTTGGTGGCCGCAGGTGGTTCTGCAGAGGCGCAGGCGATTGGCTGAGAGGTCTCGTAGCCGCCAACCAGCAAAAGGGCCGCTACCAATGATACACAAGCGCGCGTCTCCATCTCGAGTTGCCGAAACACAAGATGAAGGGACCTCAAGTACCCTTGAAGCGCTTAGCCAACCTTTCTTTAAGCCCAATCTACATATGATACAACAGGTAGCTTGCCAGCTTTACTAAATCATGCTCTACCTAGACGGCTGGAGCAGCCTAAACCAATACTATCTCATTGGCCAATTTCTCCCGAGCTGTCTGGTCCTCTCGACGGGCCTCAATTTTACGTTACGAGCTCATCTTGGCCGAAACTACAGCAAAACCCGGTCCCTTTAACGTCATGGGCCTGGACCCGACGGTAAGAATGGCCAGATGCGCGCAATCACCTTGTCCGATGTTTTTGTACAAGATGAGAGAGTTCCCCCCAAACCCTCCTGCGGGTGAAGATCTTCGAGGCAGGTGATCGGTTCTTCTAGATATTTCGCGGGTCGTCTTCGTGAACTTGTGAGGCTCTTTTTTCTCCGCTGATTTTCTTTGTCATCTATCAATAACCATTCTCTTGTTTGCTATTGTCTTCTCGTATCCTAGCCCTTGTTCTATTTCGAAGGGTATTTGGCACTTCTTTGACACTGCCTCGCTCTTTATCACTCCGACTGAGTAATATGAATCGTTGTTGCTCCATGCCTGCAACATCTTGATATACTTGCGTCTGGTTTCGTTTTTTCCTTTTCTCAAATAGACTTTCCTTTCGTTTTTTTCCTTCCAGAAAAATTAAAAATCATTCCAAATGTTCATTCTAGTTCTGTTCTCACACCTCCTTTTATTCTCCGAGGCCTCGGCGGCAGGTCCGCTGAGGAGAGGAGAAAGGTACGTTCTCGATGGGATAGAGAAGCTTAATGACGACCAACTAATACATTACAGATTAAGATGGCGAAATGTGGCAGAGGCATCGAACGTGGTTAGGTTCGCGAACACTTCTAGTGTAGTTGCAACATCGACGACGTCTTTCACAAATGAAGCCTCCTCGTTGCCATCGCCTAGCGAAACATCAACGCAATCCTCATCTCAACATTTAAGTTCATTTATTATATCAGATGCTCAGTCGGGTTCGTCATCAACCGCGGCCGCCTCAAGTACAAGCGCCACGTCGAACCCGACGGGATCCACGTCTTCCACTTCGATATCTCGATCGTTCACCCTAATCGAGAGTAGTACTATTCCCGCCATTAGCATATTTCCGTCTTCCACAGTGGTCATTGGACCTTCCCCCACCAATGGAACCGACTCTGGCTCGACTACGAGTAGCACATCATCTAACACGGAGCAAGGATCTTCAGAATGCTCTACTGAGCTATCTATGGCAACTTCTTTATCTCTTTCACTTACGCCAGCATCTTCAACCGTTTCTAGCACCGAGTCCCAGTCTACCATAGTGAAAAGCGGGGCTAGTCAGTCAACACAAGTCAGCGTCACTTCCGCAACTGAACCCGCCTCATCAATTGCAACCTCTACTGCTGATGCTTCTACGTCAACTGGCAATAGGGGTGCTGGTGTTTCGAGCAGCTCTTCAGCTTCAAATTCTGTCACATCGACGCCATCGAGCTCAGATGCATTCGTACCAATCACAAAGTCATCCTATGTGTCTCACTCTGTGTCGGCGACTGGCTCGACAAATGATGATATTCCAACCATTATCAGTTCCATCCCAGCTTCGACCACCACTGTATCTCCCGAAGTGCTTGCCAGCAATTTAGCCGATGCAAAGCAGTATAACAAAGTTTTCGCTGAGTTGACCGAGCAGTCTGCATGCACGGCAGGTCAAGTTGCCTGCGTCAACGGAAACATCGGGCAGTGTTCTAGTGATGGCACATTTGACATAATCCCCTGTGCTAGCAATCTGACCTGCTATGCCTTGCCGATGACCACAGTTACCGGCGTCCAGATTGGTTGCTGGGATGATGCTACTGTTAAAAAGGCTCTGGGCGGTGATGTACCTTCTGTATCGAGTTCGAGTTCGAGCACAGCCGGTGGATCGCTGATTACAGTAACGATAACGCCGACATTTACCGAGACGGCCCAAACTACTATGACGATCGGTTCGTCCACAGAAATATCTTCAACGGCAGAAGCATCTTCAACAGCTGATACTTCGGTGTCTACGTCTACCCAAGCTCCCGAGAAAACAGTAACCGTTACCGACTTCATCCCCAGCACCTTTAGCACCGTGACCAAATCCTCGAGTTCGAGTACACCCCCTCAGATAATCACGGAAACCGTCACTGTAACTCCCTCTTCCTCGGCGACATCTTCGTCCACCGAAATACCTTTACCGGCGTCATCCACAAGTACATCTACTATAGCCCAATTGACGCCCACTGATTCGGGTCTCCACGTCATTCCAATTGAGACCGATGCTATTAGTCTCCCCGACCTTCCGGGCCTCCCGGGCTTACTGGGAGGCGATAGTAGTAGTTCAGGAGATGTGCCAACCGTTACAAATACTAAGCATTTCGGGTTCACCACCGCGACGGATACCCAGGCTCCGGCCACAGTCACCGTGACGGAGAAGGAGACGGAGACGGTAACGACGACTACGACGGATATGGCTACGATAACTGCCACGGTAACGGGTTAGATATGGTAGGATAACGAAATTTCCATGTGTCCTTTTGCGATTGTATTTAGCACGGAGTTTGCGGAATGTTGATATTTATGGTGGCGGCTTGGCAGGCTGGTAGTGCAGGAAAAGGAAATACCCTTCTTACTAATATTACTTCAATTTACGACTTTTAATATATTTATACCTAAACTTACACTCTGATTTCTCTCGTGAGTGAGTGAGTTATGTGTTTAGTGTTGTAAGCCGTCATTATGCGAAAATATCTCCTATGCCCGACACATCCCGTATACATAGTCAATCCGTCTGGTTACATTGGAAGACGAAGCGGGGTCGGCGGGTATGTATAGGAGAGCCTATGGTGCAATACTGTTTGATTGCAATTGCAATTGCTCCTATAGGAAGGTAAGTACTTCGATACAGCTTGGCTTATATCTATTCGCAAAATTGAAATATTTCCATTGACCCAACCTTCTCACCTCTTCTCTTCCAACCCCTATTCAGGGGTATTTCCAGTAACCATGGTATCCCGTCCACTCACCAGCAGAACATCAAACAAACGCGAGAACACCAATGCCGCCCCCGCCAAAGATGGCACGGACGAGGAAACCCGCCTCGCGGAGAAATTCGCAATACACAGACGTCTAGTCCCCCTCACCCAAAACCCGGACGTCATCTTCCTCAACGCGGCCTCGGCGCCCCCCTCCAACCTCGTCGTCCACGAGGCCATCACCAAGTACTCCTCCGACGCGCTCTACGAGCCCTACCCGTACACCCGGTGGCGCGACGTCCGCGAGGAGGCGCGCCGCCTCGTCGCGCGGTGCATTAATGCGGAGACGCCGGAGACGGTCGCGTTTACGCGGGACACGACCGAGGGCTTGGGCGGGTTCATTCGTGCGGTGAAGTTTGAGGGCGGCGATAACGTCGTCCTGGTCGATAACGAACACCCCAATATGGTGTTCGGGTGGCTGGCGCTGCGGGATGCGGGGCTTGAGGTCAGGATCGTGCCGACGATCGAGGAGGCGCGACGGACGGGACGGGTGGAGCGGGTCGGTATGGAGACGCTGCGGCCGTTTGTGGATGCGCGGACACGGGCCGTGGGGATTAGCTCCGTGACATTTGATGCGGGGCAGCGGAACGACGTGGAGGGGATCTGCGCGGAGCTTCGGCCGAGGGGCATCCACGTGCTGGCCGACGTCTCGCAGCACGTGGGGATCGCGCGCATCGACGTGCAGCGGATGGGCGTCTCGGCCGCGGCGTTCAGCCTGCACAAGGGGCTCAACTGCCCCACCGGCATCGGCGCGCTGTACATCTCGCCCCGCGCGTTCGAGGAGCTCGCGGACCCGGTCCCGCCTATCGTCAACATGGCCGCCGTGCGCAACATCGACGAGAGCCTCGTCGTGCGCCCCGACCAGCCCGTGGACTACTTCCCCGACGCTAGGCGCTTCGAGCACCAGAACATGAGCCTCGTGGGCGCGGCCGCGGCCGCCGCGTTCGCCCGCTTCTACCTCGAGGTCCTGGGCCCGGCCGACGTCGAGGCGCACCTGTACTGTCTGACGGGGCTGCTGAGGAGGGAGTGTGCGGGTTTGGGGATCGGGGTGGTGGGCCCGCGCGAGAGGGCGGCGAGGGCCCCGCATATCTGCGTGCTGGACCTCGATGCGGAGACGTGGGGGCCGTATCTGGCTGGGTTTGGCGGCGCGAGGCTCACCGTTAATCGCTTGGGGGTTCGGGTCTCGTTTGGGTTCTTCAACGCGGCCGAGGATGTCAGGAGGTTTGTGCGGGTGCTGGAGTTGGGGGTCGCGAGGGGGTTGCGGGTGTAGGTATGTTAGTTTCTACGGGTGCTGTAGAATAGGTAGCTTTATGGAGCACTTGGGCATTGATATAATGCATGCATGGAGCTAGAGGTTAATGAAAATTTCGCTATCTCAGAAGTAAACACCTATACAAAAACCATCCATGATTTCCGGTTACCACTTTGACTTGAAAATCTTTACTACCTAATCATCCATTATTCCAATGAACGTGGTGCGCTTCCAGTCATCCAGATTCGCGTAATAAGATACGCATGCTTCCTCTCTTAGCGCACATTTTGAGGTTCTTGCACCCATGAAAAATCCACATCTTGAATAAGGCTTCAATCTATCTTCTTCGGAATCTCCACCACAACCCGCTAGCCTGTCAAGGTACCCTCCGTCATTATCTTTCAATCCTCTTAAGAGAAGTTCCATTTCAAATTTGGGAGATAGCCAAGGGTCCTCCTCGTTTAAACGGCGATACGTCAGCAGCTCAGCCTGAATTGCTGCCCAGATTATGCCTAGCTGTTGATCTCCGCAATAAACCAGTTTAAACTTGATGGTATGTTCGATTTCATGAATATCTTGGCCGCAAGTCTCGACATCGTCGCCCTCTGGTTTGTTTTGTCGTATAGCAATAGCATGCTGGAGGATGGCAATCAGCACCTCCCAACCCAGATTGAGTTCAGGTGTCCATGCTCTATCCCCTGCTGAAAAGAGCTCAACTGCTAACTGTGCTGGATTCATTTCAGAATGTTGACAGCCATCCTCTGGATCATGTCCTAGTAGCATATAAACAGCTACCTCTGCAGTAGCGCAGGGATCAGCGCGAAATGTCAACAGACATACGAGACAAGCGACCGCCCCGAATAAGTTTTCGCCAGGCATACCATCATTAGCTAAGCAAAATGCCGTCAACACTAAGGCGTGAAGAGGTCCAATTTGGAGTTGCAATCCGCAATGGTTACAACGTCTTAGAAACAATCCACTTGGCGTATTCATATTTGGACGCCAAGGTGCTGCAAATATTGTTGAAATGTAATGACAGATTGTTTGAACTGACGTATGGCAAAACATATGTTTCCACTGAGATGGGATTGTTGATTGACCCGAGGCGTACAGCTGCCGAATACACGGTGAATCAGCATCCCATCTCCCGCAAGGGTCAACATCCTGCCCAGGATATCGAGTTTGGCCGATGAATGCATCGCCCAAAGTTTGGGGTAGTACCAGACTATGTGATCGTATGATAGTAACGAAGAGCTCGTCCAGCACAGTAAGGCTAGAGCCGTTGATGTAGTTGACACCAATAGATAATTTGCCTTGCAACGTATCCAACAAGTCTTCAATGATCGTACAACAGGTCGTTCCCCCATCTAGAAATCTGGCAGATAGGTGGAATGGGTAGATGGTAGAAAAGCACGCCAGCCTATTTTTATGTACTATATCTTCAACAACGTTTAAGTTACGTGACATTATAGCGAAACCCAGAGCTTCTGTCTGCAATTCATCGGGGGATTTTGTTATACTCTTCACAATTGAATCGGCATCTAAAGGCAATTGCTCGGGTTGGACTGTGGTGAATAAGTTTTCTTGAAGCCCGCGTTCAATAGTATTTGCGAGATTTCTTGATGACTCATCAGTGGACCATTTGGACCAAGTAGATTCATCATCAACGTCAAATTTCTCCTCGGACTCATCGAGAGGTAGCGAGGGGGGGGAAGTAATTTCTTCGTATTCGTCATCGTCACGATGTATAGTCCATCTGCAGAGTTGTGACGGGCTGTTGATTTGTGGAATGATCGCTGTTGGCGAGAGGGAATCCGATGTCTGTTCCAGGCTACGGCGATTTGGGGTAGATGGAACAGTGTGCTCAGGAAACGACTTGAACTTTATCAAGCTATGACTCCAAGACTTAGGTCCCCTACCCCAGTACTTTGCCGTCATGAAAGAATAGATCCAGAAGTCGTGAAGCCATGTTGCGGTAGATCTAGTCGAGGGTACATTATTAGAGCTATTATACTTAAGGGTGTACTCGTTGAGAGGGCTCCTTACTTTCTTTCGTCCTCGCTCAGCTGTGCTAGGAGATCGCGTTCTCGTCCCTCTAAAAAGAGGGTTGCTCTATCTATAAGAAACTTCTTTTGGATGAGCTGCATGGCCGGCGAGAGGGCATTATGAGATGCCGAGGGAGATGTAACCCCTTGTGGGCTTTTCACGTTCAGGTAACTTGGGGTAACGGGACCGACAGAAGATGGCGAAGGGTTGTCATTACCACTATTCCTATGAAATAGAGCGGCATATGGAAGATCATATGGAAGAAACCTAGGGTAATAATGAGTTAAAGGGTCCGACATACTATAAGTTATGTTTCTTAACTTACAATCCAGGAGTCCAAGTTAATTGTTCCCTTTGCCGGATACTCTGGTTTATGTACCGCTGTAGTTGCTTCGTATCCACCTTCTTCTCGAAATCACCCTGATTGATTAATACGTTAGATGTACTCACTCCATCTAGTCGGCGACGTTTTCCAAGAGTACTGATAACAGCGTCTTTCTCTTCAGCTGTGGTTCTCTTCTTAGTTCCCCACTTCTTGAAATGGTATCGGTATTGATGAATTCTGATCGACGGTATTAGCAAAGAAAAATAACAGAAATAAAAATAGGTAACTAACTGGGCGTCGAAGCTGTATTCATACTTCATGCGCCGAGAAAGGTGTGCAATCTTGTTGTTTTCCTCCATGTAGATCCGGATGATGGTTGGCTTGAGGCGCTCCCATCTTTGATCATACGGGATATCCAAAAACTTTTCAGCAAAACCTTCGGCAGCAGAAGATGCCATAATACCTTAATATAGAAAAATATTTCAATTAAGCGTCTTGCTATATTACTAATAGCGGTACCGAGGTGTCAAGCGATAGAAACGCAGTTGCGAAAGATGAGAAAGTTTTACTCCGCACGAAGTAGTATTGCCTACATTATTTATAATAGGGCCGCATCGGAGTAAGGCGAACTAAGTGCTTAGGTACTCAGGCAACCCTCGGCACACTTAATGCGGCATTTTAAGGGGGAACAAAAGGGGAGTAGCCAGTCAGTGCTCACACCGGTCTACGGAGAATGGGTACGTACCGTAACAAATAGAGACTGGCCAATACATGTATCAAAAGGGCACTGTTACACAACATTACATATGCACGTCGGTCTAGACACCCTGGACGAGGCTGTATTAATAAATTTACAAAACGAGAATGGCCAATTAGAAGTCATATATTGCGTCATCTATGTACTTGTACCAAGTACTGTATTTGATCTATCCAGAGCACAAATAGGGAATAGCAAATCATCGCTTGAGATACGAGGAGCAGTCCAATTACATGGAGTGAAGTGCTGGATGTGTAGTATCATATGTCTATTCTTGCTAAGCTATCATGTGGGCATGGACGAAGTTCGCTTCTCGGTAAAGAACCAGAAGCCAATTTCTCAGAGGCTCTTGATGTCGGGCAACTCAGAAGGACGAAACCAGGCATGGTTTCCTGTAGATAAATACCCAGCTCGTTTTTATTCTAATTTTTCCTCCTTTCTTCTCTCTACTCTTCAATCTATACAGTCCATTACTAACTAGAGCACTCCGACCTCTGCCACTCTACAAATTCACTTATATAAGTGCCTCTTGGTTTTTTCACAGAATATAAACCACTTACTCTTTGTATATCACTATCATCCATCACAAAACATCCTCGGGCACACCAGGTCTTCTTTTTAGCTTCTGATTATCTATTACAACATCATCTTTCATCAGTTTAGGTCAAGGCTACTATAAGACACAGTAGTTGATACAAGATGCCTGACAACTCCTACCCCAAGGACCAGAACACCAAGTCGTAAGTTCCATTGCTTGAGTGGATATTCTACTTCATCATAAACTAGTCCTAATACTTAGAGAATAGTAGCCGGAGACGCAACAGATCGAGCAAAGACAATGATAGTACGAAGACCCACCGCGGCTCACCGGTACCTCAGCCCCCGGACGTGTCAAGTCATACTGGCGGTTCCGCGACAACCCACAACGATAAATACAATCTCGATGTCGATCTGCTTGGCTTCGGGGCTCAGTTTGATGACAAGAAATGAGTTGTTGCCAACACTATACATGGGTAACTATGTGTAGTTATGCTATGACATAGTCATCGAGTCCGGCCTAACTTTTAACCTCTTCTCACCTTACATGCTGTCGCTGTGGGAATAGTTGATGGGATGCCGATCATTTCCTATAATATATATATCTACTGCTGTTGGATGAACACTTTTAGAAGTAGGGATGGGATATTACAAGGTGACATGGCATGAAGAAGCAGTTATGGATTTATGTTGTCAAGGATATATCATGTCATCAACACATTCATTCATTGCTTAGGTCTATAGTAGTTAACGTATAACTACCTACTCATTAACACTTTAACCTTGGATTATGTGTTACGAATAAATGCATAATTATTTGTTTTTTTGGAAGACTTTTACCTGACTTAATTAAGTCTCATAGAAGACAGTAGCTACTTTCTGTATTATGTCCACTTCATGGATAATTATATTAACTTTGAATATATTTGCTCGAAAATGACATTTCGTTCTTTCAAAAATTGTATATGGTCCGTCATAAATGTTAGCTTCAAATGAATTATCTAGCTTAAAAACGCCGTATATTAATACCAGCTAACATAAACATTCGCCTGTATCCTGTCAGATATAAGATAAGATTATGATTTCATAATTAATACCTTCCTTTTGGTCTAATGGTTTATCCGACATATCCCCAAAAGGGATACCGCGCTTTAACTAGCAAGAGTTACAAAAGGCCCCGAAGATTACCCGATACAGCCGTTTTTGGTCCATTTCCTTTTGCTGCGGTCCGTAAAAAGCTCCAATGCATTTTTATACAGGGATCATTGGATTCTACCCCGGTCTACCCCGGTCTAAGTGTGGTTGTACTGCATGAAACTGCTGATGGTTTCGTTGGCTGCCTGCATCGCCCCCTCTTTCTAGGCAGAAGGACTCAAAGGTTAAACCGTTCAACGGGATTCTAGTGTAGATTCGAGGGAGACTACGTGGGGTCAATACCAAGATCGGGCTAGGTACTTAGAACCCACGCCATGTACAGTCTCTCGAGAGCCCATTACTTCGAAATCCCGTTTAACCACGTCTAATTTAGAGTCTAGTTATGCATCCTATGGACTTAGAAACTCTGCGTAGCATACGTGCAACAAAGGCTAGTTATAACAAGCTCTTGCACTTCTACTGCCATGATATTGTTCTAATCACGTCTCATCTGCGGCGCCGGAATCTACTTCCAGCCGCTGGTCCCTTCGCTCCGTTATTCCTCAACTTCAGCCTCTTGAAGTTCGCGTGAGCTAGTTCGTTGACCTTCCTTGCCGCCTTTCGTACCGTGCCCTCCTTCTTGTCTGCTTTCTTGGTCTTCCCAGCCTGGCTCTTCTTCTCCATAGGTTCTACGTCTTCCTCGTCTTCCTCTCCCACAGCATCGAACTCCGAGTCGGATCCAAAATCCAGTGGCTGTTCATGGTCAACCTTCGTAGCGTCGACCTGTGTCTCGGGTACGACATCTTCCTCGGCATCGGGGTCTGGGTGTTGCTCCGTAGACTTCTGTGGCCGCTTGCTCCGAGTTGGTCTCATGTTCGATCGTCGCGTAGTACGCTTCTGCCCCTTCTTCTTATAGACCCGCAGTGGCTGTCCATCACGGCCCAAGTTGTCTTCCGGCGCACTATCGTAGAGACCTTCATCATCGAATCCACCGAGAAGTTGCTGCGCCTGGCTGTCGGGCTCAAGAATAGCCTCATCTGGCTTCGTAGATTTCGTAGGTTTCGCAGTGTTGGACGGATCCACGCCGTTCTCCATCTCGTGCAAGGCTTCAAGGTCCTCGTCGAGAGCCTCTTCCTCTAGTTTCCGTAGACTAGCTACCACGCTGCTCAGACCACGGCCTAGTGGCTTGCGGGGTAGGCGCAGGGGAGCAGGGGATATATAATCGCCGTTCTCGTCAACTGCGGCAAGGGGAACCCTTCTGAGGAAGGATGGAGTAGACAGCTGTAACTTGCTGACTGAGGTTGGTGTCCTGCCTAGAGCCGTGTTGTCTCCTTGTCGCTTCGAGGGTGTCTTAAAAAGCACACCGCGCTTACCGGAAGACGTTGGGGTTCGGCTTAGTTGTATAGCACCGATATTTCCCATCTGACTAGTTGTCTTGCTAGGAGTAGCGTGAACCTTGCCATCCCGCACAGATCCGCTAGGCGGGCATTTGGATGGCGTATTCTCCTCATTCTCGTCCATAAGATCAAATAAACCTAGGATTCGCCCATCTCTCTGCGGGGTAGGTCCAATTGAAGTAGGTACAGCAGGGCTGAATAGTTTCCGCGTTGACGGCGTCTCGAATAATTCTGGATCTATGATTCGCTGTCGTATCTGAGAGGGTGTCTCAACAGGCCTGGACCGTTTTGAAGGTGTCTCTACAAGGCTCTCTTCCGGCTCGCGCTTCCGGAATGATGTTGCTTCGTTGATCTTCGGATCCAGAGGTTGAACCTTTCCAGCGATGATGTCTCGAACCTGGTTGTACTTCTTATACTTTTGAGCTAATAATTATATTCGTTAGCTCTTTTAATTGAAGGTGGACATCTGTTTTTATGCCAGTGTTAGTAATTACCTATATCTGGATTCTGCTTGATATCCTCGCGACGTGGCTTTGATCCGCCATTACGACTTGCCCAGTCAGCTTCGAATCGCTTTAGATCAGCACGCAATTGCTTGGACTGCTCCTCATATTTCTGTCTTTCACTTTCGTTCATCGTGATTTGCGAAATACGACGTGCGACCTTGAACGTGAATGACGCGAATGATAATGGAAGTGCAGTTGAAGATTGAATTGTTTAATTTTAAGATAGGCTTTGGTTTGGTTGTATCCGTAATGTTACTCAGTCTTGCATTGATGAACAATGACAGTATGTCGCGAGGTGACCGCGACAAGTTTAATTGATACGCGACGCGGTACGAATTAGCGCACCGTATGTAGTGGGGCACATAACTTCCTAGGAAGTCAGTGGAGCTTCCCCCCAAAAGCTCATTACGTCAGCGCTACTACTACAGGTCTTTGTACCTACGTACCCTCACTATCCTAGCCATTTTCTCCCGATTAAATATTAATTGCCTTTATCTTCGACAAAACATCAATTTCTTACAATCCTCCGCGGCTCTTGTTTTTGGTTTTGTCGCCACTCCTTACCTATATGGACGCAGACTCGGATACAACCGATATACAATCAAAAATTCTCCAGAATACACTAGTAGAAGTCGCATCATCGAGAAACCAGGCGGAATCCGACAACCCGAACGAAACATGCTGCGTTATCTGCCTCGATAATATCACCGAGGTTGGCGAGGCGAGGCCTTGCAGTCATCGAAACTTTGACTATATTTGCCTCCTTAGCTGGCTCGAGCAGCAAACGAAATGTCCGCTCTGCAAGAGCAATGTTGACGAGGTCTGGTACGACTTCGAAAATGATAAGCCAGACGCGAAGAGCAGAGTGTACCTAGTCCCTCGCCCGAAGGAGCCCGCGCAACAGCCCGCGCAATCACAATCTCAGCCGTATCTAGCGCGAAATACCGTACCTAGACTAAACCGCCGACGATACGAAGAAGCCCCTCCTCGACGGTTGACTGTTGATGAAGCTATCCTCCGTCGCCAAGATATCTATCGGAACCAAATCTATTCTCTACATGTAGGATCCAACCTAAGATCAGGCTATCGAGACTTGACCCCGCAGGTGTTCGAGTCTGATCCTGAGATGGTATCGAGGGCACGAACATGGCTGAGGAGGGAACTACAAGTCTTCGAATTTCTTCGCACTCCACCCACCGCACAAGCCAGCGACGATACTATGACGAGAAGACGCGCGAACAATGCCGAGTTCCTGCTCGAATATATAGTCGCAATTTTGAAAACAGTTGATATTCAGGGAAGCCAGGGGCAGGCGGAGGAGATGCTGAAGGATTTTCTAGGTCGCGATCATACCAAGCTACTTCTACACGAGCTCAAGAATTTCCTGCGCAGCCCTTGGTCATTAGAGGCCTGGGACCGCAAGGTACAGTACCCCACAGCGAAGAAGCGGTCTATTGCGGATGAAAGTGAAGACGCGGGCTTTCGAGGCGACACGACACGTCGGAGACGGGTAATGGGCGAGAGCTCCGACAGGCGAAAACGATACACAGGCGATTCATATCGACCTAGTTATTCGAGTCGCCATAATAGAAGAATAGAAGCAGCGCGTCAATATAAGCCAGATTGAACTCTTCCATCATGTTTAATGACTCGCCAAAGCCCCGTGACATTTCTCTATTCGAATACGAAGCCCAATAATTGCATCAAACCGAGTGATAATATCAAGACACCAACGTAACTTCATATTAATTGTTCAAACCTTCGCCCAGATTTTACTTTCGCAGCTTATCAAACATTAGCACAGACTCCTCTTTCTCGAGGCTTCCCACGAAGACAACATCCTAGACTCTGCATTCACCGAGACTGCTACTTGATATATAAGAAAGTGTGAAATCGAGTGTTGATTAATAGATGAAGATCCCCACAGTCTATACGACACCTAAATACCCACACGCCACTATCTTAACCCTGGCGCCACCTATATTTAGAAGTAGCTTTCCACTCTTTCTACTTGGGCTTTTCCTTAGTTAAACTAACGAGTCAGCCAATGAAGACCTGACGGCATCATCTCCTGGTGACAGTATATCGGCGTATATAGTAAATAAGGCCCACGTTAACGAACCTCTCAAGAAGACCTAGGCAATGCAAAGTTGGATGTAGTTAGGGAGAGCCTGTCTTCCTATAAATGGCTCTCGTGGCAATGATACTAGACCGGTAGCAAGTGATCCACCGGGATTTGAAAAGATGAGTCGAGGTAACCACTCCTCCACCGAGGACAGCCGCAATGGTGACGACAATAAATGGAAACCTAGGTACTGGCGGCTCCATTAATATGTCGAGTGAAGACATCTCTAGCCTAAAGTCTCGAGCTCGTACATCTCCTAAATTATTTGCGCGCAGTAGTAAAAGTGCCAATATTTGAAACGCAATACTACCGCATACAGTGGTGGTAAGGGTGATAAATGCCTTTATCTGAAGGCTTCTCCGAGTACAACGTCTAGTTAGGAGGTGCCACGGAAATTGGCAATGTGATAGGTGTATACCCACCAAAACTTTTCGTATCTAATTCGTTTCTTTAATCGATACACCTGCTAACTAAGTGACATCGGTTTCCAAACATCGTGTTCAGTTGCTATTATTCTAACGCCATCATCAGGAATTTCCCTTTAGATTTCCCCATCCAGCCTACCGAAGGTGCAATGTATGGCAATACGTATTAAGAAATGCTACTCTAGCTATACATGGTGATTATTTGCTTAAGAAGGAAGCTCTCGAACTACCTGTCCTTATCTTGCCGTCAAGTTTTATCTATATAGCTGGAGAAGCTATTGACGGACCTTGCTAAGACCTCATTTTTAATGTGGCTATGAAGGACTCGCACCGCAGCTATGTAAGCCAGGACAAAGACTAGGTAAGATCTATGATATAATGAGAATAAAATCATCCCCGTTTATGTTTCTATCGGTTTATGTGACCTATACCCCATCTTCACCAAGCTCACGATATCTCCTTTTGACTAGTACTGTTGCACTTCTAATTAATCTGTGTGAAGTACAGTACATCTAAGTACTAGATGACTAAACGAGCTCCAGGAAACGGTGCTTCAATTATTTTGGTCCTAACTAGTAGTTAAAATTTGTACGGCGAAAACGGGAAATTGTTCTCTAGGAAAGTTTCTACTCTCAAAACATCATTACTAGGTACCTAAGAAAGTGGTAGGTAGGTGGATAAACCGTGACAGGTATCTACTAGGTAGTACGAGGTAGATAAAATAAGCTTCCCTAGACCCACAAAGCTTGGTCCGTTGAAAGGTGCTTGGACCTTTTCCGATGGGATGGATAGCCTGTGAATTGTGTACCTACCTAATCCAGGTACCCGGATTAAAACCCGTACCGCAGTAAATCAGTCCCTGAGGATCATTTTTGAATGGGCCTGTAAATAAATAAAAAAGCTGAGTACCTATGTAAATACAAATGATTTAAAAAAGTCTAATTGGTCAAGCAATATCGAATCAGTAAAAAGGTGGAGCGTTAGGCAATTTTACACGATGTTACCACCAGGGAAACGTGGTGCTAAAGTACATGTATGATTTAAATACTTAGGTACATGGTGAACTTAAATTCTAACCAATTAGAATTTAGACGAGTCAAATAATTAACTGATAAAGGGATGTAAAAAGGTATATAATTGGCTGGAGGTAAAATTGAAAAGTACGTACCGTATTGGTTGATTTAATTCCGTTTTGGGAATTGACAGGGGTTTTTATTGGTCGACTATTTTTAACTGATGTGTCACAGGGGTCGAACCGCTACCGAGATCCGCTAAAAAGAGCCGCAATATCAAGATCAGTGTAAAAATACCCTTGGTAACCACCGCAACCAAAATCAATCGCAGTATATGCACAACTGCATTTATTTTCGAATGATTGATTCTCCCGTCAGTCGAAAACAATCTCGATTGGGACTAGCGCGGAACTGCCAATTCTAATCACCCAGGCCGCCACCGCCCTAAACCTTTCCTACATAAACAAAATATTCTACCCCGAAATCTTTCCTTCCTCCCATCTTTCTCTCAACAACCAACCCAAGACCGACAAACAACAGGTAAGCAACACTGGTCTCCTAGCTTTCTACTGAATATCCATTTCTCCCCCACCGCCTTTACCCTTTCCTATTTAACCAAAAGTTTCCTCCTCCTAATCTTTCCTTCCTTTCCATCTTTCTTTTTACTCATCATCCAAAACACCCAACTTGAAACCTATAACCAAAGTAAGTAACTGGTCTTGACATAACACTTCCAATCCCTCACACTCCTTTAACACCATTCATCATCAACCTTGATCAATACCCACTTCCATCATCAATACTCATCATCACCATCATCCATCATCCATCATCCATCATCCATCATGCACTATCATCGCCACCACCCACCACAGTCACTATCATCAACAACAACATCAACATCAACATCAACATCAACATCACATATCGCCAACCCAACCATATTCAACACCTCTATTACAGGAGCCCATAATCATACACCACAACCATCACACCATCAAACCAATTGTCCGTATCCATAACCCGTCCCCTACCCACCTTTACCACTCGTCCCCTACCATTCAATATTTACTCGTCCCCTACCATTCTATTATCACTCGTCCTCTACCATTATATTGTCACTCGTCCCCTACCATTCTACTGTCGCCTTTCACCTTTAATCAAAACAACTTCTCCACCCATTGACACGCAATACTTATCACCCACATTATTCATCAACAACAATTGCCTACTTCATCACATTTATTCTCACCATGTTTTATCACAACACCCAGCTACCTAATCCTATCTTACCTTATCCATCCATTTCATTGAATATACCTTTCATACATCTAACAACCCAAACTGTTCATTAAGACTTACCCATAGCTGGTTAGGTGCTTAGTATCATACTTCACCCACTCCCACCCCTTGGTACTTTTTGTACTTGTGCCCATTCTTGCTTAGGTACTTAACCCTTTCCCTTTTCCCCCACCTACCTATTTTATTTCTGTTTTTGCCTCTGACCTATACTAATTTCTACCCTTACCCATTCTCCCCCACTCATTACTACCCCAACAAAGTTCCCCCGGTTATACTTTCTACCGTCTCCATCATCCTTGCCTCTGTTGCTATAGCTCACTATGTTCATTTAATTTCTTTCCATTAAATTTATAACCTTATCACCCTTCTCTCTCTAACATACAACTTTTCTTTTTTTTCCCTTTAGACCCATTCTCCTTGGATGACTTTTTCCCCCCACCGACGACACTTTCCCTACCGACGACACTTTCCCTACCGACGACACTTTCCCTACCGACGACATTTTCTACCGACGACACTTTTCGGATCGACGACAATTTTCGAATCGACGACAATTTTCGAATCGACGACTCTTTCCCCCGATACGACCGAGACCGACTATTCCACCGACGACGAGGAATAGCTCCGCCTCCCGACCCGCGGTCTAGGCATCGACAACCTAGCGGCGACGAGACCTCCCTTGGGCGCCGACGACGAGTCCTTGGTATGCCTCCCGACCAACGATCCCCGGACACTACCCGACGACGATTGAGACCTGCCAGTGCCGCCGACGACGAGGCCTGGTACGCCTCTCGACCCGCGGACTAGGCATCGACTACCTAGCGACCGGCCGAGACCTCCCTTGGACGCCGACGACGAGTCCTTGGTACGCCTCCATCGACCGCGAGTTCCCTGGACCTTTTTCCTTTGTCAACTATGGATTTCTACACTAACATACCTTATGCACGCTTTGGGGGATTTACATTTTGCAAGCTTTGGGAGGATATGCAATGACTTACTGATGTCGGAGCAGTTCTATCCTGAAGCTAAGACTGGAATGGGCATCGGTCTCAACCACTCAGATCCTACACAGTCTTTAGTGCAGGGACCTTTGCCCGACATTCTTTTAACCTAAGATGACTGTTTGTTTGTTCTACTTCTGTGGTTCATACATAGTTCTTCTAGGATAGAGCTAGTGGCACTGGGGGGGTTACGAGGGAACCAGAGGGCTACATGACGGACCGGGGGCTTTAGATAGAAAAAAGAGACGAGAAAGAAAAAGACGAGAAAGAAAAAGACGAGAAAGAAAAAGACGAGAAAAAAGACGAGAAAGAAAAAGACGAGAAAGAAAAAGACGAGAAAAAAGACGAGAATGAAAAGGCGAGAAAAGACGAGAATGAAAAAGACGAGAAAAGACGAGAATGAAAAAGACGAGAAAAAGACGAGAATGAAAAAGACGAGAAAAAGACGAGAACGAACCTTAGGACACTGACCTTGGTTGGCACCGGGGGCTCCATGCGGGTATTGGGGGCTTCTTGAGGGTCTGACGGCTTTATGAGGGCACTGTGGAATTCATGAGGGGCACTGGGGGAACCATGAGGGCACTGGGGAATTCATGAGGGTCTGGGGGGCTTATATATGGTATAGGTTCCGAGATATGTATCTTTGGAACTTGATCTATATTGAGCAGAGTAAAATGGGTGAGTCGCTCGCAAAGGGAATTCCTACACTTTCCTTACGTGTGACGACAAGGTCCAGACATTATTTTATCTTAGTGCTGAAGGTTTACTGACTTTTACACTAGGGACCAAGGGAGTCGAGGGGAGCTGAGGGGACTAAAAGAAAAAGAAAAGAAATAAGAAAAAGAAGAAAGAAGAAAGAAAAAAAAAGGAATCAAAAGGAATCAAAAGGAATCAAAATCAAATCAAAATCAAATCAAAATCAAATCAAAATCAAATCAAAATCAAAATCAATCAAAATCAATCAAAATCAAAATCAAACCAAAATCAAGCAAAATTGTAAATAGCTGACAGGAAAGGAAGGCGGGCTTCACCTAGCTAGGGTTTTAGAGGTAACAGTTACCTAGTTATGGGAAAGAATGGGAGTTTTCGAAAGGAACAAGGTGATTGGGAGGGAGGGTGGTGAATCACCAGAAATAATATATGGAGGAGGAGGCTTAGAGAAAAAAAATGAAGAATGGAAAAAAGAGAATGAAAAAAAGAGAAGAGAGGAAAGAAAAAATGAAGTTGAAGGAGCAAGGGAATTCTGGGGAGAACTGAAAACTTCATGGGTAAACTGGTGGCGGGAGGGCGGGAGGTAAACCACCAGAAAAAAATACAGGAGGCAGGAAGGCAAAACACCAGAAAGAATATATGGAGGTAGGAGGCAGAAAAAAAACCGATCGTGGAGGGAACTGAGAACTAGGGAGGGAGGAAGGGAAAAACAAGAAAAACAAAGTTAGGAAGAAGGGAGGCAGAAAAAGACAATCGAACCTGGGGGTTTTCTGGGGGAAACTGAGGGATTTATGGCGAAACGGGCCGCCTTTGAGGGACTGGGGGCTATGCAAATGGTATGAGAGCCAAGATATGCATCTACCTCTAGGGCTATATCTGCAACTCATTACCTACTAAGAGCAAAATTGGCATTGCGCTGACAATATGAGCTTTCTATAGCCATAATTGTAGTCGCACTAGTGCCAGACATATTTCTATAGCTTGCCCAAATAGATACCTACCTACCTAATATTTCTCGTACCTTAATATTATTCTACTATATTAGTCTAGTGGTTGTAGAAGTGAAAGACTAGATAAAACTGCCCGGGGCTTTTCAGGTTCGATCCCCCCTGCGAGAAAGCGACAACAGGTCGATTGTTCGGGTCGAATCTCTAGGTTCGAACTGCAAACTAGTTAAGCTTTTTGCTACATTTCATTCATTTTCTTTCTCCTTCCTTTTCTCTATTTTTCTTTTCTCTCAGATCGTAACCCCCGAATTCCGTGCCATGCGTGCATTTTACCAATCGTGAAACCTCCGCCTAGTCCCCTTTTAACTCAAATTCCTTAGAACTATAGCATTCGAACACCGTTAGAGAGTTCATTGCATGGTGTAGTTCATCGGGTCATAAATCTTCCTACTTCGGTGGTCTATTTTTGAGGTAGAGTGGCCTCCTTCATCAAAGTGGTCTCTACCCCTTGTCTAGCACATGCTTTAATATCTCCAGTTGCTAGCTCAGAAATCCCCTTGAGGACGGCCATTATCTTAGGTGCTTGAGAATTTCCAATATATGCTCAAGGGCCTTAGACTATCATTTTAGTAGGACTCCATGTTCAAGTTAAGCTGATTTACATAAAGGAGTTATGTCCCTATATTTCCTATCACTCTTAACCATCATGATTTCTTAAGTAATACTATTTTTTCTCTACAGGAGGATAGTTAACCTATCTATTGCTTTAGGGAGCTTCAGCTAATCGTACCTAGATATAAATTTATCCCTAAAACCAACACGAACCTTCACAACCGGATGCATCAGCCCCCCACGCTCGTCCCAATATCTTGGCACTGCCACATGGTCGCTGTGCATCGGCGTCACACGCTTCACCGGCACGAGATCCCCCACGAACATCTCCTCAACAAGCTGCCAGATTCGCCTGCGATTACGTAGGCCGTTAGGCACTTTCAACGAGCTACTCTCCGCATCCCAAATACTCCAGGCCTCTTGACTGAGCTTACGGACGAGCAGCTCCCAGTTAGGTTCTCGGTTTCCGTGATCTCGGTTCCACTGTGCGCAGAAGGCCCTGGCAACAGCGATATCGAGGTCCCGTAGAAACGGGAGGCATTCTCCGCGTAGCAGCACCTCCCGCCATACCCATTGCGGCAGCAACCCGTTGCAGACGCCCGGCATGCCGTTCCGCGATGCTAAGAACGAGCATACGTGGTCTCGAAGTTCGGGAGGGAGCGCTAAGAATCTCTTCTGGAACGAAACGGCTTCTGGGATCGCTGCCGTTGCTGGTGGTAGGCTTTTTAGGTTCTCGAGGACTGCTGAGGTCACGTCAGGCACATGTAAGGGATACGCTGCTTCCTAAGTCCCGAGTTAGCTCACAACATGTGGCAACATATAGGAGGTATGGTTCCATAATAAGGCAAATTGCACCCGATTTACATACCCATCGCTCAGCCTTCTGGCTAATTCCTTCATTGGGAGAAGACCCGAGGAATACGGGAGCAGGCCGAAACGGCATATAGTAGCCATGAGGCAATTGGATCCGCCGTGGCGACGCTACAAAATCAACAGTCGTCCCTATGAGATATGAATCATCGACCTTGAAGCGCATGCGTAGGACCTTCCAAAGGGTCCGTAAATCGCGGACGGCGATGTCGTGGGGGGAGCGACGCATGGCGGTCTCAGCCACCTCAAGGCACGCTCCGTGCGTCGCGATGTAGTATGGCGTTACTACCAAATCGCCATTTTCCATGCGGCCGCGTGATCGGTTGGATTTCACCTCTTCCTGCTGATCGCTCGTATCCCCGCCCCCATCAGTGGCGATGATCTGAAGACGGTCTTTCTTAATCACGCGCGCACGGTCCTTCCGGATCCCCCGCGTTGTCGGGATATCTAACCGCTCAACGTTCTTCGTCTTCCCGCCCCGGTAGTGCTCCTCTAGCTGTTCAAACTCCCAGTCTGGATCACTGAGGAGCACGGCTTCAGTCTGCCATTTCTCGGCCGAGCTGAGTTTTGAAGTTGGTGTTAGGATCGCGTCGCCACAGATAGCGCAGCACAGTTTCCCCTCATGGGGCGCCGGACTTGACATGTTTCGATCTCAGATTTGGACCAGATGGCTTCCTTACCTCTCTTTGTGGATGAGAACTTTAGAATATCCAGGGAACATTCACTCTTATCACTGCAGTGAGTATTCTCGCAACAATAGCAATGTGGGGTCTTTCCGCTAATAGATGACGGGCCGGAGTAACTCAACGCGCCTCCATTTACAACTGCCTCCATGTGATTGGCTGGAAGCAGGACCGTTGGATGTCGGGATGTCTTACAGCTTGCGTGATGACCAGGATCATTTGAGGTCCCAATGAGCGAGGAGCCACACGTGGTACGGCATCGTATTATACATATGTATGTACGTTTCCTACTGCCGCTCTCCTTGTGGAGATTAACCCTTGTCTAAATTGCACAGTCTGCCTATTAATAGAATGTGGATTACATAAGAGCGCATTGTTCCGTAATATGGCACATCACGATAGCTTCAAGTCACCGCGAAGTAAGTTTTACCTAAAAAGGGGCAAGGGCCACCTGAGAGTGGGTAGTGTCTTATTCCGAATAAAATATTAGGAGTCACGAGCTAACCTTCAATAAAAGTAACCTACAGACACCTATTGAATGAGCTGCTGAGACCAATCACGACAAAGGGGTTCTGACTTACAACAACGGCCGAAGAAGAATTCCCCCTTTTTTTAGTAATCCTTTGAAATGAATAAAATTTGTGAAAGGCACAAGTTAAGCCGTAAAACAACTTTAGATAATGGCATTATGTTTGGTCATTGTTAGAGGTCATTGTTAGAGATGTTTCAAATCGGGCATTGTATTGAGAGCATAGACTCCCAGCGTTAGAATCGAGACAATGATAAATATCGGAGCATTCCACCATTAGGACTTAACAATTCACTCAACTACTCGTATAAACTACTTGCACGAAGCACTATTTGCTTTTTCTCTTATTTCTTTTCTTCATTATATATATAGGATCTCAGATCCACAATCACAGATTTAAACATGTGTTACGCTGACAGAACAGACATCCAATGTCCCCTATGCAACAGATGGTGGACGTATATTCGAAACTTTAACCCCGTCTGCCCTGATCGCTTAGCAGGCACTGAGAGCTGTCCAAACTTGAGAATCAATTTTCTGGGACAGAGAAAGTCGGAATGTTCCGATTGCGAAGGGTTGCTTTTTCAAGGAAGGCATACGATGGTAAGTAAAGCCTCTTAATAAGTACAACGTAGGCGGAATAAGTATCTGCTCGAATATACCTAATACCTAAACAAAGTCTTGTTTTAAAGTAAATTATTTATGCCATTACTCTCTACGAAGTGCTAAATTCTATGTACCATGCAACTTTCTTTATGTGATGCTTTCCTAGTCTGAGATTATCATAATGCTATCAAAATCGATGCATATAATCGTAGGTTGGTTTTTTTTTTTTAAAAAAAAAACCCCCCTTCTTTTCATGATAACTACTTAATGAGGCTAATGGTGTGTTGTGCTCCAGGGCTATCTTTGTAAGTATGTGGGTACCTACCTAATATTAGAATGTTAAGGGGGGAAGAAAGAAAGGGGGTAAAGCACAGGGGTTAGGGTTAGTGTTCAAACAAACCATGTGAAATAGAAGAATGCTTCAGGCAAAATGTAATTAGAAGATAGAAATTTTATTTAATTTCTAGAGCTATAGTGCTTTTTGTTTATCCCCGGAAAAAAGACAACTTCCCCTCTCGTGTCTCTTTAGCATAGTATAAGTTCCGGAATAGAGATGTGGTTTCCACACTCTAACCAGGTTAGGTAGTTAGCGACACCATCGGATCCTAGCTAGGATCATATCTCATGAACCTACCTCGACGGCAATTGCATTCTAATCTATCTGATAGGCTTCCGTGGAACGTGATAATTTCCGATGTACTACGTCTTGGGTGCATTAACCGTGATTGATCGGTTGCAATTCGCACGGCATAGGTATAGCGCTGTCGCCCGCTTCGCTACCCTCCCAATCCTCCTAAAATTCAAGGGGTTCTTTTCCCACGGCCGTCTCCCCGTTACGATGCTGAAAAAGCCACATTACAGTTGGACATAGTATCGGCAGCCTTTCAGAAAGATATCGCAAATCGGCTTTTTGACTGGCAGTCGGATTGAACATCTGAGGTGTCCCATGATGAAAAGATTCCCATATCCACCACGGTGATCGCCATAGTCGTCTAATATGCGAGGCTTGCTCACGAGCCTCGGTCGCGTCTTGCCCTGATTCTTGGCTAATGTTGTTATCGGGCTCCAAGGTTGCTTCATCGATGTATTCAATTTGAAGTGGAACCCCCATTATATCTCTCGAGTCACCGTTCTCTGAGTCCAGAAATTTTAGACTGTCTAGATAATCCCACTGAGCACTTGCATATCGACTATCGATCAAGGCCGCAGTTCTCCAGTCGTTAATGTCATAGCAGAGTTTTTGGCTGCGGACATATGCAAATATATTCATTGCGACAAAGTTTGCCACTGCCCCATTTCGTATTATCTGGCCATTCTTGAACGAATCGTCAAATTGTATGAACCAAGACTCTTCTTCATTAATGGGTATAATGACAAGGTCGTCTAATTCCAGTTCATGTAACATCATCATGTTCACAAATGATTTGATTATCGCTGGAGACAGGTTGTCGTATATCCGTAGAACTCTAAGGGTGCTTGCATGTTTCTTGACGACGCGCAGGAGTTTGCTGGGTGAAATCCGCATATCTGTGAGGTGCAGGTAGCACAGCTGGGGAAGATGAAATTCTGGGTGTCCCAGGATAACGTGGGCTTTACTATCATATGGTCCATTTTCGAGGGATGTGAGATAACTCCGCTCGAAACATAATCTTAAGTGAGTGAGACACTTTGCTGCTGAGATGAAGTCTCGTAGTTCATATAAGTCTTTAGGATTCGTTATAGTACCGATGCACAAGTCTAGATGTGTCAATTTCGGAAAGAGGGTGGAAAGATATTTCATTCGTATGTTAGGAAAGGCACTGGATTCATGGATGTCGGCATAGTAGAAGCGAGTTAACTTGTCCTTTGGAGCTCGTGTAATTCTGTGCATCCGCAGTCCCAGGTGGAGGAGAGCGTGAGTAGTCTGAGTCAGGTGAGAGCCGACGGTACGCAAGCCGCCACTTAGGAGCTGAGCCGTTATCGGATACGCAGTAGGAGACTTGGTTAATAGGCGACACGGGTGCATCGGCTGACTGACTAAAGTATGTAGGTTGGGCATGGCGTCTAACGCATCGTAGAACTGTATCATAAAATCCTCGAGCTTGTGCATTTCCTTGTTGACTGCCTCACTAGGAGTCTTATCTCCGCGGAGGGCAATCTGTAAAGAGAACCAAAAGAGATCCAGTATTTGTGAGGAAAGTTCCGAGTAAAAGAATTGTGTATTCGCGTCTTCGTCGAGTGATTCCAAGTAGCCCTCGGCATCAGGAGAATGATCAGGAGTGTACCAATCGGGTATGTCATTGCCGAGTTCGTACCACACAAGCACTCGGGCGCACGTTGCTAAGTGAGATCGCGATGCAATGTTGAAAAATGCATCACGATCCTTTTTTAGCCTAGACAGAGGGATTCGGCGGAATAATAAGACAGTAGCATTATCTGTCCAGGATCTCGAAACGAGCCTGAATGACTTGAGGTCATCTTGGGTGATTCTGACATCAGTGAATATGATGTGGAGTAACTCTGGTGGCAGATATTGAGACATGATGATATATCTGACTGGGTCTGTTTAAACCTATGATAATGTTGCTTGAGTCGAATCGGCATATTGTTTGTGTTTTTGGCTGATTAAGTTGAAGCACAGTAAATAATAAGCGGTATGTAGGTACCTAAGCAGCCACCTGCGTTACTTCCAACTTAACCTATATGTACCGGGGTAGGGTGGTACCTTCGAGATGAACTTGAGTATTGGAGGTTGTGATTTCCTTTAATGAAAACATCAGTATAAATGACATCATGGTAAAGCCATACAAGAGCACTTAAGATCACTTAATATATATGTACCTAGGTAGGTACCTAGCACATCAAATATTAGGTACCAACATATGCAGGGAATGCCATCAACGTTGGGAATGCAAATGTCTCAGCACATGCCACAGCAAGCCTACCGACAACAGCCGCTTGCCATGGCGGACGCGGAGGTGTCACGTGACTGGGTAGCAGAAGAGCACGTGACGATGGATTGGAGTTGAGACCTACGGGCGTAAACACCACTATTGAATGATCACTACGTTTCTATGCACTTATTTATCTTTCGTTTTTGTTGTTTCTTTTCTCTTTTCGTTAGTTCGTTCTTGATCAGGACGCAACAATTAATATCATTAGTCAGCTTTGAAAATAGGCGGAGAGTACGACGTTTAACATACCTAGTGTTGGTGGGTGTCCGTTTCTAAGCCACAGCGTGCTGACAAGAAGGTAAGAAAAGGCGAGATTATGAACTAACACAACTTACTAAGCAGGAAGGTAAATGGTGAAGTCCGAAACAAGAACGTATCTAAACAACTTAATTGGCTGCCGAGATGTCTCATTGGAGAATCCTACTTCCTTCTCTGGCACATGTCAGCGCCGCGGATCCGGAGTTTCTGCGATCTGGACCAGGGTTTCGGAACCTATTGTTGCTTGCTGGTGACATCTCGTCTTAACTTTGACACGCCTCGAAATATAGCCCGTTTTGTTTGCGCCTGTTGTTCTTTCATGTTAATATGTCGATATAAACTCCCGTGCTCTGAAGTCGAACTCTACCTGCCCTCAAGCTACATCGCCGTCTGACAACCCCCGCCTTGCGACACCCATCTCTGCAATAGTAAGCAGCATATTTAATTGTCAGCACATCCGAAACCGCCGCCACACGCGTACCATGGCCCGCGACGAAAGCGCGACGCTGCACCTGCCGCGCATCCTCTGCTTGCACGGCGGCGGCACCAACGCGCGCATCTTCAGATCGCAATGTCGCGTGATATCGCGGACGCTGGAGCCCCACTTCCGGCTCGTGTACGCGGAGGCACCGTACGAGTCCTCCGCCGGCCCGGACGTGCTGTCTGTTTACGCCGAGCACGGCCCATTCAAGCGATGGCTGCGCTGGCTCCCGGACCAACCCGAGGTCGAAGACGACGCCGCCATCGCTGAGATCGACGACCAGCTTAAAGATGCCATGGACGCGGACGATTGCGCGGGTGCTACGGGGCCGTGGATCGGGCTGCTAGGGTTTAGTCAGGGCGCTAAGCTATCGGCAAGCTTGCTGTTCAGGCAGCAGGTTCGGGCCGCGAAGTTAGGGCCCGCGCAGGCTGGCTCAGATTGGAAGTTTGCCGTGCTCATTGCTGGACGGGCGCCCATGGTGAACCTGGCTCCTGATGTGTTCAAATCGACTATGCTGCACCACCCGTCGCAGATCGGACTCATGGGCCGCCCGGATCTGATGGAGATGATGAAGGGCGACCATATCTTGAGACTTCCGACTATCCACGTCCACGGGCTGAGCGACCCGGGCTTGCATCTGCACCGCGAGCTGTACGAGGAATACTGCGACCCGTCGAGTACGCGATTGGTTGAGTGGAACGGAAATCATAGGGTGCCACTCAAAAGCACGGATTTAAACCCGCTAATAGACGAGATTTTAGACGTTGCGAGGAGAACGGGGGCATTGAAGAGCTGATAGGTTGTTGCATTGGCGTGGTGAAGGCGTGGCCATGGCATTTCTGGCATTTAGATTGGATACCATTTATAAGAACACTACAATAGAATAGAAGTATAGAAATTTCATATCTACTACTAGTCTACCTATCCATAGACACGAAATTTAAAAGGTTGACGAACAGAGAATCCCCTGTCAGTATGCAACTAAATGTGCTTATCTAATCCACTATGTTTATGCATCTATTCAATTATAAGAGGAACGTATTTCATCAAACCGGTTTATTGTACTTGGCGCGACTTTAATCAAATCCAAAACGCTCCAAAACGCGTCACAACAATCATTATCCTTTCCCATTTCTTTCAGTGTTCAAATCGGAAATCTAAGCGCTTATTGCCTTCGTCAGTTGTCGTCGAAAGATAGTGGAACTTCTCATCGTCTGTCATCGCATTCCACTTCTTATCGCGGTACCTATTTCTAAGAACATAGTACACTTTAGTGAGACAATAAAGGATGATGTTCATGATGAGAATAGCCAACAGTTGCCTATTGCCCCTACGATAAAGCGGCGCGTCATCCGCACGGTATATGTTCGAAGATATGATGCCACCTGCCTGACAAAACATGTTGTAGCATGCCGCCGAGACCGTACGAGCGCGCACCGTGTTGGAGTTGCGCGAATTCCAGCCGACCTGGATTGGATGTGCTGGCAATCGCATGTTAGCATTTTCGCGAGTATGAAAGGAGGTAGGAGAGGACATACCATTCGGGTACGCTAGCAAGAGAGTTGTCACGGTCCAGATGACCCATCTGCTGACAGTTGCCGTATTGGCCACATTCAGATAAATCAGGAAAGGCAATATCCAGAACTGTCCGATTATGGAGACGAAGGTGAGCTCCTTGAAGATCTCAGCTGCGTATGTGAGTCCGAGCATCGTGATAACTGCACCAAACGGTTAGCAAGTTCACATCGTCGCGGCTTCTTAGGATTTCTCTTACTGTGGAGTACTGTCCATGGGATGTAGAGCAAGTTAGACGTGAGGGTACTGAAATTCATCTGCCGGAGGGACAGAGTCAAGTACTGCTGCTCTGGGGTTGAAGGGATCTGGAAGACGAGTCCGAGAATGTACAAGGGCCAAAGATCGAAATCCTTAAGACACTTCCACAACAGCCTCGGCGTGATCGGCTGGCGATTGTGCATGTCGCTCTTGCTCGGGTCTTCGCGCAGGACTCGGTTGACGATAATAGTCTCTTCTCGGGGTGTGAACCACCCATTCTTCCCTCGGAACCAACTGGCCGTCTGGCAAGGGCCTGCTGGCATGAGGACGAACGCGAATAATCCGACTACTAGAGTTATGAGAGCTTCGATCAGGAATAGCCAGCGCCAACCAGAATAACCCAATACGCCCCTCATCTGCAGAAAGCCCGCAGCTAGGAGACCGCAGAGGATGTCGGCAACGCTCATCATGGTCCAGAAGAAGCCGAGACGGATAGACAACTCATGGTGCTTATAGAAATATGACAGATAGAGGATGACCTGCATCGAAGCTTTCAGCACTTCCTTAATCTGGGGCTATGAAGTGTGAGGAACTTACGTCAGGGATGAAGCCTCCTTGCAATACGGCGAGAAGGGCCCGCGTCACCAGGAATGACGTCCGACCCGACAGCCAAAATTGACTCCCGGCCACAATACTCCAGAGGACCATCTGCGAAGGAATCCATCTGTCCGGGCCCACCCACTTCGAAACGAGCTGGGACGGAAGCTCTGCCATTAGAAACGCTAACTTGAACACAGTATTTCCGAGATTGTAATCTAGATCTTGGTCAGTACTAATATACACTATCGAGAACAGGAGGCGCACCGTTCGTTGTGAGACGAAGATCGACCAAGAAGTCGTCGGTTAGAGCTTGCGTCAAATTCGCCCTGTCCAATTCTAGAGCCATGAACATGATACATGCCCAAATCATGATTCTTAAGTCGATCTTCCGAACTATCGCATACTCCTCCGCCCATGTCCATCGGGCTTTAGGGTCGAAACGGTGCAAGTTCTCCCTATTGGCTCATGTGAGACCCCGCCATATATCCAACGTGGGTTACGACGTAACATACCAGTCATCACGAGGTTGATATTTCTCCGCTGTCTGGGCGTCGTCGAAGACACTGGGCTGTATGGGTGTTTCTTGTTAGTAATATTTCTACAGTAGATACGATACCGGGACCGAGCAGTTATTACCTGAGTCGCAATGGCTTCATGGTCGAAATCATTTACACGTTGAAACCAGAACCGCTTCTCCTCCTGCGGAACTCCTAGAGGTAGTATCCCATCGCTGTCGAGCGAGGTGGTCGATTCTGTGGCCGTTTTCTTGTCGCCAACATTTTTGACAAGTGCGATCGCCATCTTGGTGCTGAGTTCGCCTGGGGATAAGCTTGGTCGATCTCGAGACTCTCGCTTTATATATAGTAGTTGCGGAGGGCGTACCACGCTACCGGCTGGATGGTATCATTCCTAGTGATAATTAGCTACCTACATATATCGGCCCAACGCCGCCGGCGGTTCCTAGGGTCCCCGGTGTGGGTGTTCACATCTGGTCCGAATATGGAAATCCCTGGCTCGATCAGATAGCGAGATCTTGGCTTTCGTGCCGATACCTACTGCATTCTGAAGTAATTTACCTAGGTAGGCAGTATATTTCGAGCTAATCAATCTAGAACGACTCTTTCGCCTCGCTACATCGACGCTATTATGGTTGAAGACTAAGACTACGAAAGAAACCCGTACACTTGGGGTTTTGTCCTCAATGGATGTGGGATGATGTTCTACATGCGACCAGACATCGTAGAACACCACAAAATATCGGAGATGGCTCGCCATATCCAGTATTATGGCCGCCAATGGGTTCCCAGTCTCCTAACCTTGCAATCACGAATACTTGGTGGGGTTCGGGATGTCGACATGTTACGCGTAACTGCGCGTACAAGACATCTTGATCTTTGCTGGCTTAAATAATTTTGAACGGCAACACTTAACGTGTTCGGTTTCTTGATATTTACCTTTGAAGAAATTGGTCATGCTTAGCCATAACAGGAATGTCTCTACGGTCCCAAAAATGATGCTAGTCATAGAACGTCTTTTGAAGTTCTTGAAGATCATGTTTTCAAAAGTTTGATGATGACAGTTAGAGGTTAGATGTCGCGATATATCGTCATCGGGTCCCGTCCCGATCATCAACAATTGCGCAACTCTCATTAGCTCTTGCGGAGCAGTTGGCCCTACTGCATAAATGTCCGAATGGTGATTCCCCATCGAGTAACCATGGTAGTATTTATATGTTATGTGCCTATTTGCCTTCGAGTAATAAGGGATGGTACGAACCGCTCCTTGGGTATCACAACGGGTGTTTTTCAGCTTCGAGTTTAGCAGCTTGGCTCTTGAGCTAGATGATTCTTTAAGGCTTGATAGTACGTCTTTCGTCTCCTTAGCCCTTTATCACACCGTATGTTACCAGAGTAGGTTGAATATGACGTTCCCGTTCGTGATCGTGGGGGTTCATCTTGTCAGCTCTTAATCGATTAATTAAACATACGTTCTCCTCTTTCTTCCGATTCGTTACGTCAGCTCGTCACATCATAATCATGAACGGGATTCTAGTCCTTTAACTGACAGTTCAGGACTTGAGCTAGAGTTCCCATAACAATATGACCAACCCTAACCCTAACCCCAACCTTGACCAGTCCTAGAACTATGTTTATGCGCTTGGTTTAACATGTGGGATTAAGACCATCCTTAGAACAGTACTTATTGTGTTAGGTTGAAATATGTATGCCATCAAGTTATAATAAATAGGTATTAAAATAAACAATTAAATAACTAACTACTCAGGTAAGGTTCCAAGTTATTATTACCTTACCTAATAGACTTGATGACTAAGCATAACAAACCATTCTTATTTTCATAATCGCTAGGTAAGTTATTTGCTCTTAGAGAAGAGTAGAAAGTTACTTTTCAAACTACCATTATTCATAACATCAAAGGCTTATTACCGACCTTTCAAGGTATGTGCGACGTTGGTCGATGATAAATATAATTACTTCGCAAATCCATGGACTGCACGAGAGAGGCGCAAATAACAGTTGAGGCAAAATTTAAGCTAGCAGGCTATAGTTCTATAATAAGTAGTTTCATTGGATACAGTGGACTGATTTAATTTGAGTTGTTACAATATGTGTTGGTTGGAAATATTAGGTAATGCCAGAATTAGCAGATAACTCCGAGCCTTGAGTTAGGTATAATGGGATTTTTTGGGCCCACGGCAAAGTAAATAGTGGAAAAGAACTATGGGGGTATGAAAGGTGGAGTTGACACAGCTGATCCACAAGGATTTGCTGCAACCATTTCTTAGGCTAAAATATAACATTCGACCTCATCGGGGCCGGATACTCGGATACGGGCACGGATCCGAATATATCGCGGCAATAGCAGCGGGACTCGGTAAGGAATAATTACATTGCGCTTGCATTTTATGCCGCCGGACCGCCGATCCTTTTTATACCGTTGCTAGTAGTTCCGAGCCTTTAATTACATAATATGACTTACATATAAATAATCTAGTTATCAACTACCTGAAGCGAAGTCTAATACAACCCTAGAAGAAATTGAATGACGTTCAATTATTCCGCACGGGGCACCAACACGCATTTAAAAACCCAGGGGGCTATGTGAAAGGTGACTCGCCTGCTCGCTTATCTCAAAACGCTTTCTTATTTGCGACGGCCATTGACACTAGGCGGTGGCGGGGCATTGCTTGAAAGATATACCTAAGTTGGTAGCGTCCGAGTTTTAAGGTTGGGTAAATCATTTCAAATCTGGGCATGCATCCTGAGGGATTGCTACATAACCTATTATTGAACCAGGTATACCGTTTAATCCCACCGCATCATTTTCTTTTAAGTATCTTTATAATATCTAGTTGTTTAAATTCACTCTTAGTCACCTTCTAGAATTATGTGCTTTATCTTTATCTCACTGGTGTAGGAGCGACATCTGAAAGTGTAACTTTGTTTTTTTCTCACAAATGATTGGATCATCTTAACCTACCTACCTACCTAGGATCTTACCAGGACGCCGCCGTTCCTCGTTCGGTATCACAGGATCGGAATAGGAAATCCCCGCCACCGCTCTAAATTTGGAAAAGAACACGCTACCAGCTTACTTCTACGAATTCCTTGAAATATCTCCAAGAGTTCTCTTGTCATCTTTACATTAGTGTAAAGTGGCTTGAGTTAAAGACATGACGACGCAATTCTTCGATTTTGTTATTATTGGTGGCGGAACGGCCGGACTAGTCCTAGCTAATCGCCTTTCTGAACACCCAAGCCAACGGGTTCTTGTCTTAGAGGCTGGCAGCGATCTTACCGGAGACCTCCGAATCATTACCCCGGCTTTTTTCCAAATTCTTCTCGGATCGAGAACCGATTGGGGCTTTGAATCTGAGCCTCAGGTACGTGCGCATCTTTATTTACTGGAGCCCGTAACTAAAAACCACTTTAGTTGAATCTTGAAGGAAGACGGATTGCATTAAACCAAGGTAAGGCGTTAGGAGGTTCGAGTGCCATTAACTCTCATGTATTTGTGCCTCCCTCCAAGGGCCTAATTGACGCCTGGGAATCCTTGGGTAATGATGGATGGAATTGGGACACCCTTCAGCAATATTACGCAAGGGCATATACATCACCGTATGTCGACGAAGCCTCAAAGCAAACGTTGGGAATCAATGGATGGGCTTCGAGAAACAACTCATCTGGAGGTCCAATCCAAGCCTCCTTCTCTGGCGATAGCTCTCACCCCATCCGGGAGGCTTGGGCGGAAGCTTTTAAAAGCTGTGGATACTCCATGCCAACTGACCCTTTTCTAGGGGCCTCCGTGGGAGGCTTTAGTACTTTAGCAAGTATTCATCCCGAAACCAAGGAACGAAGCTACGCTGCATCAGCATATTATAGCCCTATCAAGCATCGAACGAACTTATACGTTCACACAAATGCTGTAGTCGAGAAGATTCTCATCGATGGCGGCGGTCAGCAACCGAGAGCTTATGGGGTTCTATACAAAGAACATAATAAGACGAAAACCGCTATCGCTGCGAAGGAAGTCATACTAGCGGCAGGTGCTCTGCAGTCCCCGAAATTGTTGGAGTTATCTGGGATAGGCAACGCGAAGTTACTTGAGAAACAAAAAATTCAGGTTGTCCAGGATTTACCCCAAGTCGGCGAAAATCTTCATGACCATCTAGGCTGTTACATAAGCTATGAGGCAGCTGACGATACTGACACGCTCGATGATCTCGTACGGCACGATCCTGAAGCACTGGGGAAAGCAAGTATGTAATATTGAGCTACTTCCCCTATCTGTTTGTCCCACCTGTTTTGGGGGCCAAAAGTCCACATTCGAACTTATTTGAAGCTTCTTATGCCCAGAGGGTTCTCCAAGCCCCTATAATTCTTCCTAAGGGCAGCGATTGCTAACATTTATTGTCACAGTGAAAGAATATGCAGCGGATAGATCAGGCATGCTTGGATCTCTCGGGGTTCACACATACGCATATATGCCTTTAGTCCAATGTCTCTCTGGAGAAGGCCACGACACGCTGAAAGAACTTCTCAACCAGCACCGACCAGCCTCAGGGAAACAACCTGACCAAGCCCGAGCTAAGACCTACTACGATATCGTAGAGAAGACATTGCTCAATTCAAAAGAACCCTCTGGAACCTTTCTTGCCGCACTCTCCCAACCACCGGTTCCAATTGAGCCCAACTCAAGCTCGACAGGCCCTCTTAAAGGTAAATTTATCACGCTTAGCGTGATGCTTTCGCAACCCCTTTCCCGTGGGAGCGTCCATATCAACTCCGACCAGATTTCTACGCCTCCCGTCGTCAACCCTAATTATCTATCGAACCCTATAGACCTCGAGGTCTACGCGCGTCACGTACAATACGTCGAGACAATCGCCACATCGCCCGCGTTTAGCAGATTACTCAAACAGCCGCTTCGTCGTAGTGACCCTTCATTTGATATCGGTGACCTAAGTCAGGTCAAGGACTTTATACAGTCCAACGCAGTATCGTGAGTGCCTAATATCCATTGTTACTTACTATAGTTTCCACTATACCAGGGACGTTCCTATTATCCCTATTCATTAAGCCATTTTAAGTAATACTTGTTAACTATGTAATGATATAGCGCATGGCATGTCTGCGGCAGCTGTGCTATGCTTCCTCGGGAAAAGGGTGGTGTTGTGGATACTCAACTAGGGGTATACGGAGTAGAAAACCTACGTATAGTAGACGCAAGCGCAATCCCGCTGATCAGCACGGCAAGTTTGCAAACTACCGTATACGCCTTCGCGGAGCGGGCCGCAGATTTGATAAAGGGGATCCACGGATTGAAATAAAAGGAAACCGACGTAAAGCAGAAATATTTTGGAGTTGATGGAGTCTAAATTTACTCTTGAAAGGTAGGTAGCCAAGGGGTCTACCCGGTCAAATAAACTGCATTGAGTCACTTGTCATCATGTTCAATCTTTTCTTTGCTTAATTTGACTTATATCGCCATAAATCTATCTACTATCAGATCGCGAAGATATGTGCACGACATGTTCAAACATGACTCCCATACGAAGCCGATATTCTCCCCCAACAGAAAGAGAGTACCTAGCATTCACAAAAACTAAAGTCGTTACATTCCTTATTCTCTTGTCACAAACAGGATATCGCGAAGCGGTCACAGCACTAAATGCAAATTGAAGTTGCTCAATTCGATCTCACCTTCATAACTAGGATTCATGTCAGCATCAGGCGGTCGCCCAGAATTCGATGTCACAAAGACTAGGTACGCAAACAATTACGAGGAAATTCTCCCTACGCAGACCAGGAAAAGATTTTATCTATAAATTCCTCTGCTATTTGCGTAGCTAATAACTAGGTACTCCAACACAGCGTGATGGACTACGATTTCAGACGAATCTCGTTCAATGTGTGAGTTCAATGAAAACCAGCTTACCCAGGCACAACAATCATTACAAATGCGCAAAGGGTGGGCGAACGAACTTAACTCGATTAATAATGGTTTTCCTCATATTTACAGAGTGAACTGTCTTATTATATCAAGTTACCTGAAGAAAACCAACCAACAAATCAACGTTGCCGGAATTCGTGCCAACCTATGTGTCATTGGCAGCAAAACCAAGTATCCCACGAACCCCTAAAACCACCAGTACCACGACTGACGAGTCGTGAATGGAGCAGCGGGCCATATAATAGCGCATAGGCTTTGCCACGTAAGTGAGAACACGTCGAGGACCGTGATTCAGGCCCATCCCGCTCTACCAATGAGGGCGCCTTTTTAACGAGCGCAGCTGCACCCGGGCCCCAGTAGAAACCTGATGATCTATTCGCTGCTTCTAAATACGAAGGACCAGCGCCTTACCAACCGCTCTGCAATACTATACCCAAACCCAGAGAGAGAGGAAAAAATTTCGATGCCCTCCGACTAGCCAGACGCAATGGAAACACGGGAACACCGCCGCGCCAGCGCCGCCTCGTCCGCGCGCAGCAGCGTGTACTCGACGCAGACCACGCCCGTGCCCGTGCCCGAGACGGCGCGCTGCTCGCAGGCCAGCTTCGCGTCGCGGGCCTGGATCTTCGGCAAGGTGCCGACCTACGAGCCCCATCCACATCCGCATCCGCACCCGCACCGCCGGCCCTCGAACCTCCGGCTCGAGCCCGTCGCCCTCCGCGACAGCGTCGCGTACCCGTCGGCGTCGAGCTTCGAGGCCACGATCGAGAAGGGCACGGCGCGCTTCGGCCGCCGCAACTCGACGAAGCCGCGCCTGGTCGACCTGGGACATCTTAGGCGCACGGTCAAGCGCATGACCGTGATGCGCAGGGCGTCTGGGCGGGGTGGCGTGTTGAAAACGGCGGGGGCGACGCCGGCGACGCTGCGCGAGGCGTTTAACGGGGAGAGCGAGGGCGGCCGGGATGATATGGATAAGACGCAAACCGACGAGCGTGCGCCGGAACAAGTCAGATCCAATCCGCCGACGAATCACCAGGTCGCGACGACGATGGACCACGAGACGCAGAACGACGTCGTGCTCCGCACGAAGACGGAATCGCCGTCCCCGCGCGTGCCCGAGATGCCGTTCCGGGACAAGATACGCGGGAAGCACTTTAGTCGGACGACGGGAAACTTAGGCGAGGAAGTCTTGGACTATGTTAAGGAGAAGAGGCGGGGCTGTGCTTCGGCGCAATGCGTGGTGATTTGATCCCTGGCGTGCGCTTCTACTTACCTAAGCTAAGGAAGGGGGTTGTTCGGTGGGAATTGACACGTCAGGGGCTTGGGCTGTGAAGGAAAATCGTGGCGTCTGGGATTTGAGAGGGGCTTCGCATTTAAAAGGTGCATCCTCCTGATGGATTGGGATGTGTATCAGTAGATCATAGATCCGTCGATGGGTGGTTATACATAGGGGCCAATGCATATAGCGCTGTTTTGTCTTGAATGAAATAAATCAACTAAAGATCGAGGCTTGCTAGAGAGCAAACTAATGTGTCGTCACGAATAAGCCACTATAGTTGTATTGCTGGCAGCAGGTCCCACGCTTTGCAACTAAATGATGTCTAATAAAAGTCTTCAGGACCAGAAATTTTAGGGGGGTAAGAGATGGGGTTGGGGTTAGGGTTAATCCATGCGAGGTACATTACAACTATTTGGTGGTTGGTACAAGTAAATGATTGCGAGCATCGCAAAAGAGAGCCTAAGTTTCTAAAAGCCATTCTCAAACGGCCATCCAACAAGCCCAATGTTCAGCTTCGTTCCGGCTTGAATCTCCTTGGCTTGAGCCTTGAGTTCATCGACATCCCAGTTGCACCACAGAAACTTGCCCTTCAGGAATCTGGCTTCGGGGCTTGACAACCAAATATTGAAGGCCACCGGAAGAGACACTAGGTTAAAGTCAGCTTCACGATATCTAGCATTATCATCGCCATCTCACTTGCCGTCGTCAGTATTCATATCCTTGAAGCTCTCGGCACCCCCTACCTTGAGGTTCATCTGAGTGATGATCACGCCAGGCTGGGTATGGAACCGGGGCCGTAATGACCCAGTGGCAAGGATACTAATCGAATCAAAGAATGGCTGGGATGTACCGAGCGGTGAATATGCTTATCTATTTCAAGCCAGCGGCCATGTGCGACTTACCCAAGAACCTCATCCTAGCCCCACTGCCGGCAAAGAGGCAGCTTTGGGAAGCAGGCGACGAGTTCGCGTGGAAAGCAGAAGGCCAGAGGGAACCGGAGATTCAAGTTTCCTTCGGATTGGCCACAGACGGTGAGATTGTCAAGACTCAAAATATATGATAGCCGGCTGTCTTGCAGTGATACGTGGCTCAAAAACCAGTCCTCGGATGCCAGGACGCCGCGGAGTAGCACTGCGGGCTGGGAAGAGTGGTGCTCGGGGATAGATGGATTTGGTGGGCTTGTCATGCTGGCTGCTTCTTTGATAGTGTAAGGGTTTTAAATGCCGAGAGAGGTTTTGAATCCATTTCATCAACATAGTTTATAGCTACCAAGGTATGGTGAAAAGCTGTAGCTATGATACCCGTCGCACAGCCAAGCCGCCGCGGGACACTTCGGCATCGGCGCGCACACCGACTTCGGCGGCGTCACCATCCTGTTCCAGCAGCCGGAAAAAGACGGCCTCGAGGTATGGCACGAGGGCCGGGAGGAGTAGATCGAAGTTCCCGCCCTTGAGGACGTCTATGTCATTAATTGAGGTGACATGGTCCAGCGCTGGTCTGGCGGCGCCTACAAGAGTGCGCGTCACAGGGTCATCAACAAGGCCGACGGCGAGAGGGTGTCGTGCGCCACTTTTTGGCACGGCGATATCCATGCCACGAACCCGCTGAAGCACGATGATCCGGATAGGGAGACGGTCGGCCAGCTGCTATCCAAGCGCTTCCGTAACCAGTACTCGTTCAGTAAGGAGTTTCTGGCCGAGGTTGGTGCGGCATGATGAGGATGGTGGTTTGTACTACGTACGATCGTTGTAGCTCCGTACAAGTTTACATACGCCTCGTACAAACCGTTGACGTAATTGCACAAGCCACCCACAAGCCACCCGAGCCACACCTCAAGGGTGTGGCACAGGTGCATTTATCGATACGCAAGGGTCTCTTAAGTATCCATGATATTATCTGATTCTCAACTCTATCGTTTTTCTTGAAATATTTCCTCACCCAGTAATTTAAAATCATCAATTCACGTCATGGGTCCGAGTTGAGGATGGCCCATTCAATTCCCAATACTAATTTTCCATTGAACATACACTAACTACTCCAACACGCGCCAAGAATCCATCAAGAGGTAGTTATCATTAATTTTATAGCAGGTCTTCCATAGAACAACCAATAAGATAAAGTCATCGCGGCATATATACTAATCTGGAAGATCAGCCTCACTACTATGATCAACTCATACTAACAAGCGGGTTACGTTCGGTAGATCACCGTGTATGCATACCAGCTCAGCCCTGCGGTCGATTTCTATACCCCAGTTCCATCTCCGTGGTATCTGGACCGCGTTTATAATCCTCTTTTAGTAACCTAGCGCGCATAGATGAGGGTCCCCGAGTCTTTAAACGAGGTTAACATAGAAACCACAGTAAGATATTCTACTGAATGTAACTTACTACAAATTCTTCCAGAACATCGATGCCCTGAATTAGAAAGGTATCAAATCAGGGGAGGCGCCGTGAGGGTAGGCTGGATTTTGTATAAGATGTCTACTCTATCTCACCTATCTTGGATGTTCCGCACCAGCTCATCTTGGCTCGGTTCATATTATAATACTTTTTACATTTGTTGATATTTGTAGTCCTCGTTGTGACTCATTTCGAGTTCTGCCCAAAATGTCACGACACTTAAGAGCCTTGCTCGTATTGGCGGCGCTCTCGACCCCACTAGTTGCGAACCCATTGTACAACTCGTCCATCCTATGGAAAGATTGTCCTACCGAATTGACCGCTCCAGGTTCCAAAGTGAGATGCGGCTATCTTGCCGTACCGCTAGATTGGGAGAGCCCGCGTAAAGGGAACATCAATATCGCGTTGGCGAAGCTTCCAGCAAGGAAGCCGGAGGTATGCGCCATATCAATATTTTCCATATTTTAGCTTATTGAGATATAGAACCGAATCGGCAACCTCTTCTATCAGCCCGGAGGCCCCGGCATACAGGGGACTTTAAAGGTTGCCCACGTGGAAACGGGTGAAGTCAGATGGGGTGAAGACCTCCTTGATCACTTTGATCTAATTAGTGTCGGTATGTCATTTCTCCAGTCTGCCTCATTTTTACTCCCTTCAGCCAGGATCATAATGGTTTATCAACCTCTGTTTCAACGGCATGATTTACTTAGACAGTAAGAGTTGTCTAATGATATATCTAGATGTTCGAGGTACGGGCTTGAGCAATCCCTTAGATTGTGATCCGGACCTTTACAACCAACGACTGCCAGCATACCCCTTGACCGATGCCGAGTTTGCCGCGCGAGTCAAACGAAATCATGCTCTTAGACAAAGCTGCCTTGACAGGACAGGTATTCCCCTCATTGATTACATGGACACCATTACCATAGCAAAAGATCACGAGGCCGTTCGGGTCGCTCTAGGTGGTGAGCCAATGAATTGGTTTGGTGTTTCTTACGGCACGTTACTCGGGTCTCAATACGCAGAACTCTTCCCAAATAACATTCGCTCGATGATCATCGATGGTGTGGTCTCTCTATCACAACCAGAGGTACCAACATTCGCCATAGGTGCCTCAGCCGTCGATGTCGCATTCAAGGGCTTTCTGTCCTGGTGCGCGCTCCAAAATGCAACAGGCTGCCCCATGGCGCACTACGACTCGGCAAAGTCGTTAGAAGAGATCTGGATGGACCTCATGGCTCGGATTCAAGAGAAGCCCCTTTCGTGCAACAACACCAAGCTGTGTCCAGTCGCAGATATGACCGTCGATGAGGTCCGCTCGCATGCCCTAGGTCTTCTCTACACCAACGGCACTTTCCCCTACCTAGCCGAGGCAATCGGCCATGCTCTCGATCAGTACGACGCGAGCGTCTTTTCCGAGTACACTACACTGTTAAGCTTTCCATCGGCGATCCGCAACGCCTATAACAACTCGGCGGCCTACTCAAACCTTGCTATCGTCTGCCAGGACTGGTACCACAACGACCAGTCGGCCGTAGATATCAAGTTGAAGCACACGCTAGCGCTGACCCAGACGCCCCTGATGATGGGCTTTTCCCCTACGTACCGTCTGTTTCAAGTCAACTGCATCGGCTGGCCAGCCCCTACTCGAAACCCACCTCACAGAATTTCGATCCCCAGGACGCCCAAGCTGCCCACGATTTTGATGGTCGACTCTCTGCGCGATCCGGCGACGTCGCTCGCGTGGGGCACGCAGCTGAGGGAGGAGATCGGCAGGGACCGCACCGTTATGATCGCGAAGAACATGACGGGACACGCCGTTTACGAACAGCCGGATACCGTAGGTGGCGAGATTGCGGCGGCGATGGAACAATACCTAGTGAAGTTGGCTTTGCCTGAGGATGGGAAAATATTCCAGTCCTGACATCTGCAATGGGCCGATGACATTAGTGGCATATATTAAGCTTCGACCAGATGTATTTTTATTAGATATTTGCTTGTTTTATCTTCGAATAAATGTAGCCGTGCTTTTTTTGCGATAGCACAAGATACTAAGAGTGTATTTGACGGAGTTGGTTCCATAAATGGGCTCGACTTTGCGATTATTTATCTACTTCACTGTCAAGATTCGTATAGACTACTAGTTAGCTTCAGCGGCGGCATTTGGCAGCGGAAATGCATCGGGAATGCGTTCGGATCCGTAGCTAAGATCAATGGCTTTAGCGGGTGCGAAGGATCGGAGTGATTGAATGATGAAAATCTTTATGGTGAAATTGAAAGAATAAAGGGGGATTCAATTTTAAAAAAGACCTTGTTATCCGAGCCATCCTCTGATCACGTGATACCCCTTTTCTTGACAACAATGCTACCCGGTTAGTAATCGGCTACATCATTGCCATATGACTAGCTGCCACAATTACGCCTGCCATCTGCATCCTCCACTACAGCGTCAATAATTTACATTGCCTACTGTAAAATATAAAGCAGAGCTATAATTAAGTTAAGAGGTAATAAAAGTCATATGACTTAAGGATAAAGGGGCTCTTCATATGATAAAGGGTTGGTTCTTTCATCACATTTCGAATAGAAATTACACGCAAGTAGTATACACTACATAAGATCTAGTATAGTATGTTTAGGGGTTGTAACATGGTTAACTCATATCCCTAAACAAAGTCTTAGATGAAAATAGGATTGAAGGGCTCGATAATTAGAGAGTTTCGTTGCTATGAGGTCCTATTAAATAATGTGTAGATGGGTAAAAGGCTGGCATGTGTATATCATTGGTAAAGTTTATTCGCGATGATAACAACCTACCAACCACCATCTTCTTTTCTATCATCATATTCTAAATACAGCTTTTCATCTCAAGAGGAATTTGTCGCTGCTTTCCGAGTCACTCACTATCAACGCCGAATCTTACTAACTAGGTAAGTCCGCAACTCGCATATCTCAGACATGTTTAACATTCTCAAGTCCAGTGTCGTTGTCCTTGTGGCAGCCCCATCAGCCCTGGGAAGTAACCTAAACGTTCTCAACAACTGCGGGTTTGACATCTTTTGCGGCGCAGCCAAGAACGACGGGGCTTCAAGCCCGGCAGTTAAAGTCAATGGCGGCGGTGGTACGTATCAGTCGCCTCTCCCAGCGGACGACGACAATATTGGAAGCGTGTTGAAGTGTTCTAACAACACAGGTCTTACCCAGCCATTCCAGATGGAGCTCGCGCTTCAGTCTGGACATTCTTGGTTCGACCTGTCGGCTCTTGACGGCGACCCGTTCGTTGGTATTCAGCGCCATGCTGAAATCGCTGGTCAGTGTATCCTTGACTGCCCACCTGGATCAATTTCCTGTGAGTGGCCAGTTCAACCGGACTGTCAAACTTCAGAGGATGCTTGGTTAACTCTTTGTTAAGGCAATGGACGACTGCTTTGAAATGAAAACCTATGATATTTAATGTCATTATAGCTCCCTTAAGATTTTAGGCAAGTTTAGGTTGATTACACACTTATTAGGCGTCTCCCTTATATAGCAGATGATTCAAATGGACATGTTTTTAATTAATCACGATTTTAACAAGGTTAATTAAGGCGATGATATTCCTTCTCATACCTCAGCTTCCAAGATTGTAATTACAAGCACCTGTATTAATTCTTCCTTTACGTGAAAGGTATTAAACAACTCTAAGTTACCTATATAATGATCTAAGTGGAAATATATGTTGTTTTCAAGATAAACAATGATAATAGTGCTTGGTTTTGACATTAGTTTTTTGGCACTCGCTGTCTTTAAATTTTAAGAGTAACTATCTAGAAATACGTTGTAACTGATATTTATTACCTTGAAATCTATCGAAGATGCTATACTAAGGACTGTTATAAAAAAACATTAAGATTGAGTTTGGCATTAGTTGGATAATAGTGATGGTGATAACTAGAGTAGGTAGAATATCATACATTTCACATTTGATGTTGAAATCCTCTAAGCTCATAACATCTGGTTTCTTCGATAATAAATATGAGTCAATTGTTTCCTACTATTATCTATTATAAAATAATTGTTTAACGATCCTTATATACCTCACTCCTATATAGGTAATACGTGAGAAGCAACAAGTAAACAAAGACAATGATGAATCAGCCGAAAAAAGGGGCCAATGATAAGCTGATGATGTAGCCTGAAGCCTCCATGAATCATTATCTAGCTAAACACGACCATCAATTGAACTCAATAACGTCAATATATCATTTGGACATAAAAACAAATAATATTCCAAATTCAATTTTATGTGAGGTAGTTAAATTACGCTTCTACGAGTCTGCTTGTCATCCATCTGAAACTACAACGTCATACTCATCGTTGCGAAGAGATAGCGTTCAACTTCTACAAAATCATGGCCATCTAGCCTGGGCTTATAACTATGTCGACTGGGTAGGATAGAAAACGCCTACGAGCGATGCGAAGTAGCTTCTGTATTCCCATCTCTACGCGACTTACCATATTTTCTCAATCGGTTTGCTCGATCTACCTAATCTCGTCTACGAAGCTTCACCAACTATCATCTACTAGGAAAATGGCATCGTCACAGTCCATCCCGCTGCCAACCGGTAGCTCCAAAACGCACTTTCCCTCCGACTCATCTCTACCCGGCGAGCATTTCGAAGTACGTCAGACACACCCAACGGGAGACTACACGCCGAATCCGTCGAAATCGTACCCGCTCTCGGCTCCGCGGCAGGCACTCGTCGACGACATCATCGCCCTGTACGAGATGAAGCCAACCGTAGCTCGCGTGCGGCGGTACGCGCCGGACTGCGTGTACAACGACCAGTTCGTGTACGCGGACGACCGGTACAAGATGGCGGGGCAGTGGTTCGCGCTGCCCAAGCTATTTCGGAGCGCCGAGAGTCGGGGGTACTAGGTCGTGACCAATGATCGGGACTTGATCTAGTTTAGGCACGAGGAGGTGAGTCGGCTTTCGAAGCGCGAGCAACTATAAAGCTGATCGATGCTGCTAGTCGTGGACGTTCAAGATCATTCCCAAGACGGCTGTCATCAATGCTCTGGTGAGCTTGTCGCTCGACCCGGCGACGATTGATAGCGACTTCATTCGCGTCAAGTACCATAAAGACCAGGCAAATGACAAAGACTACTCGAATGAAGGACTCGGAGCGACATTTAAGAAGTGGCAGGCGGATAACGTCGTTAGATATATGGATAGCCCGGAGGTAAAGGAATTCGAGGCTGATAAAGGAGCTGGGAAAGAACCGCGTCCGACGTATGGGAGTGGTGGTAAAGAAGGCGGTGCTCCTGTTAAAGATCTGTGAACCGCAGCTAATCTACACCATAAATCATACTTGACTGGCTTGATTCGTTATCTCGTAAACCCTGCGCAAATATCATGAGGTTGTTGTCTTGTTACTAATTGACTCCCTAGGTAGGTAGTCAGCTAGTGCTTAGGCTGTGGATACGAACTGCGCAATGTTGCGAATCAATCCCGACAATTTAATAATTGTCGTATGCTGATGCTGACTGTTCAATATTGAATCTCGGAGTGATCTCAACCTCGAGTAAGCCGGAACATTGAATTTCCTTGTGACATATGCTTTGCACAGGTACGAATGAAGAAAATTTCACTGTACACCTAGAACAGCGCAGTGCTCACCGTACATAAGTAGTACAGATGGATACCTCTGTAGAATCGGGCAGTCTCGCTTCTAGGCTGTCTTGGCAAGCCTCGTAATTTCGATCCGATGATTCCAGTGCTGAGGGAAACAATACCGGATGACCCGTTAGAACGGATGATCTTGGCAGCGGCTGGCGCGCCACGTCGATATCCGATTCCCAAACTTCATTTGAAGATGGCACGACGAAGATATTGGAATATGCAAGAAATAGTGGATGAACGGGTAGGTAGGCGATGCTGGCTAGCTAGATGACATGACCGGAAGTTGACTTCCAGTGATGGGGGGCTTGCCAGCCGGAGAATATGAAGATTTCAAAGGAAGCGCTGACGCCTGCATCTGCATAGATATTCGATGAATGCAGATGTTTATGAAGATTACGTTATCTCACATTTCGCTTGCTACTAGGTAGGGGACCGCGACTTCGGTCAGCCCCATCGAGATTTGTCAAATCTAGCTAGTGTACGTTTTGGGCATGGTGTAGACAGTGTGGGTTGGTAGACTTGTGAATCTATGGATCTGGTGTTCGCGTCTATTTTAAGGTGTATGTTGTTGAATGTAGAAGTTGTGCTAGTAATAAGCATGCTAACTTGAACCAACTTGAACCAACTTGGGAATGTATGGAAAAATGAGGATGCTGCTTTGAAACGTCTTGTTGGCTAGATTGGTGATTTGTTTCAACTAGATATAAAATCATCGAGTTAAAGTCAGCAACATGCTAAAACCTATCGACCTACCTATATAGGTAGATGCAAGATCCTATTACCTGCCGGATAATCGATCGTGGATTCCGGTCAAGACGATGAGGTGTGCAACATTTGAAGCTTGAAATGAAAAAGGAGTTGCAGCTTCAGCTGGCGTGCTTGACGTATGTAGCTGTACGAAACCTGAGATTTCAGTGGAATATGGCCCGAGAATAAATCTAATTCCAAGAAAATGCCCGATATTTCAAGGTTCAAAGTACCGAACACGAGCGAAGAACCAATGAGTTACGCGAGAGGGGTTCATATAGCGCCGCAAGAACAACTTAAAGCGCGGATAACGCCGTGGAATGCAAAGCCTCAGCCTCGCTCATGCATTATGCAAGCCATCAGGGCAGGATGAAAACTTGCTTTTTAACGGTATCAGTATAGCTTTCGGCGCTGCATTCTAGATGAGGAAACAGAAGTAGTAGAAAGACAACGACTGCGTGGGTTGTGTATTCTTGAACTGAATATGTAAAACCCAAATCGTTCGAATTGTCTTTAATAGTTGATGTTTGCGTCAACTTGGACCTGGTCGTATTCCAGTCGGACAATATGGACATCTGGACAACTTGGGCCGATGATGTAATGTATGCATAGTAAGAAGCCAGAAGTGCCGAGAGTAACGCTATCACCAGAAAACTTCGTTGTGGAAGCATTTGAAGTAGTCCGTCGGCTTCGTGTACGCCTTCTAGTTCCCTCACAGTATACTACCGACGGCTGTGACAGTTTGCTGCCGTGTTTCTTGTTTCGAGTCTCGCTTGGCATCTTGGCGACTTGGTTGCTTGGCAAGCCACTAGGTCTCTTGATACCCATCGTGCATAAAGAGGTCACGTCGCAATGTCAATCTGTAGATCCAACACTACGAAATAGGGTTGATGCTGTAAAGTCGTCATAACCCAAGAACCGTTCGCATCTGTATTTGTAGCGAATGGTTGCAGCCAATTTAAGTTGAAGCTGGAGGTTGATGATGAGAGGGCTAGGTATAGATAAACATCTTGTTAAAACCTTTTTTAATTACATGGGGTGAGGAGAGAATGAAAGCGAATAGTGATCGGTGGCGGAGTTGTCGGGATAATGATGGAGAAAAGTTTGAGACGATAAAATATTCCCAGCAAACATCTAGACATCTCGGTCTATTCATAAAACCTAGAATGCACTAGATGCAGTAACTCTAAACTATAGTGTGCACAACTTGCTACATAATTGGTTTGGCGTTGCACAGATTATAAAATAAGTTGAATAACTGGGCAGCGAGGCAGTATAAAAGAAGGTACGTATGTGCTCCAGGGCTATACGAAAGTGGTAATTGCAGGTGATGATGATAGGAAAGTTAGCAAGTTTAGCGCTTCCTAAGGCGTAAACAACGCCGAAAGTGCGCTGGGGAAAAATCCAGGCTGCCAGGAACATAAGGAACATCAGGAACACGTCAGGTCTAGCGCCCGCTTGCTTCGAACGGTGGAATCATTTATGCGTGGATAAACCTGGCGCACGTTGCTGCTAGTGTTGTGCAAACATTGCGGAGGAAATATGTACATATTGCTATGTATATTGTCATAAAAGGGAATGAGCGACAAAGTAGTACGGAACTCCATCTCCTTTCTTTTGATTGAACGACCAATCAAGTACGGGCAGTGGAGTCAGATTAAACGATTTCGAGCCATTAATTGGCGCATGTTAATTCTCGGGAAGGCTACAAGGGTTCGCGACAGCTACTAAAATACTAAAGTTGGACGGATTAAACTACTATGTACCTACTGCAAGGTCCCAGGGGAATTTAAGAGGTCCAACGAAGTTAGCGAAGCTGCGCAGTCCCATAGGCGGGGAATAGAAGGCTAGAGATAAAAGCTATTTGCATTTCACATAAAGGTCAGAAAAAAAGAAGTGGTTAGATGAAGATAATTGTGCGACTCCCTAGGGCAAATTGAACTGTACCCATCCATTAAGGCTGGTCGATCTCTAAAAGGTACAAAGTGTATGTACCTTAGTATTACTGTGCATGTGTAACAGGAATACACACGGTCCTGCCTACTTAGACAATTCAATCCCCCTTCCCCCCTAGTCCGAAGCAATTTCCCATCCTCTCGCTTGTCATTCTCATTTGAGTAAGGAGCGTGAGGAACACGCCGCCTATCGAATTAATTCCCCACTTATCTTTATACCCATATATCCACCCCGACTTAACTGCTGGCTGTAGGTGGCCGGCTGCTAGCAATTGCCCAGAAACTTGTTAGGTACAATAGACACCACTACGACCTAAGCTACGGCGCTGGATGTAACCACTAACAAGTCATCAGCCAGTCATCGGTCCAATCACCTAACGAATCACCTACAGATCACCCAGTGCGGATGTACCGCAAATACTGCAAGTACTACCCGAAGATACCAAATACAGGCAAGTGGGAACGTCTTTTTTGAGCATTTGACCGGGGTACAACAGCCAGGTTCTGGAGCGTCTGTGTTTCTCGCAAACTCAACCTAAGACCCAAAGTCACCTTTGCATCTCGTGTCTCTCCTCTTTCCCTCTCCCTTTTTTCCCCTTCCCGACCTAACCCCCCCCCGACCTGCCCATCTCTTGCCCATCTAGCAAAAACATTCTCCATTCCCACACTCCTTCAGTTACTCAGGCCCAGTCAGTCCACTCGTTTCCCTCCTCGTCTGATCTCGACGTGTCTCTCGTTTTTCCTCTTCTGAATTTCGTGGTTTTGTTCTTTCCCCCCTCTCATCACCATCACACAAACACCTTCCATTACTTAGGTCCTTTCCAATAGGTCATCATCATTAGTGGTATTGACCTCGTCAACTTCAGAAAAAAAAAGGGTGAGCATAATCAAATACACTATTTCCTTCCGTCAACATTAAGCATCAACAACATCAATCAACATCAATCAACATCATCGTCATCACCCACTTCCGACGCACTTCGATCGACTCATGTGTACTACATTGCCGAGAATATTTCCTATCCTCACTTCGACTACTAGACGTAATACTTAACCTCCCGAGAATTGTACAAAGGAGGTTAGGCGGGCGGCAATTCTATGAACAACGAACTCTAACAAAGATTATTGATTTAGCGCCCTATTGTTTTTATCACGTTCCTTTTACCTACTCGTCATATTCGCCAGTCCAAAGGGCGGAAAGAAGGAAGGTATATCGGTTAATACTATTGGAGATAACCAACAAGAAACAATAGTCAAAGGAACGCCTGGTCTTCATTTATATGAATTGAACCGCGTGATCATCAGTTTCTAACTCCCGAAGCCGTGTTGGTCGATGAAAACCGAGATACTACCAAATACGATACGATAAGGAAATCTTACGGCTCACTCCCTAGAGGAGATTGAAACCAAGCTATTACTTGATTCTCATTCTCTCTAGTCGTTGATCGGGTTGAGAGAATTGGACTCTTGGCTCCATTGTATTAACTAAAATAATTTTCGACTAAGTTCTTGCGGATACCCCTTGAACATTATCACCATGTCGCTCCGTCAGTTCACCGTTGCGGCCGTTCTGGCTTTCGCCACTCTATCCACAGCCACCAAGGAAAAGGCAGCAACAGATCCGATAGTTGGTACCGACACCGTTCATGGTTGTTACAAGTCGGTTGGAACGATGAAGCATCAGAATACGGACGATTTCAACTCACAGGGTGCATGCGCGGGAGTGTGTCGCACAAATGGCTACGTTGCGGGTGCTTCTAACTCGGTCGATTGCTGGTGTGGTGATGAGTATCCCAATAAGGCTGATCTCGTAGACGATGACCAATGCACCGAGCCTTGCCCTGGTTTCGGCGACGATGCCTGTACGTCGTTCTTTTCTATCTTTATCTCTAGGAATGTGCGACTAACTTCTCATAGGTGGTGGCCTTGACACCTACACCGTCTACAACACCGGAAAGAGAGTGTCCGTTGGCGAAGCATCAGAAGCGGGCTCTTCCAGTTCCTCCAGCACCTCCTCCAAGACTAGTTCGGCTTCTTCGCCAGCTAGCACCTCCGGTAAGTTGCTATTTCTCGAATAATTCTATCATCTTGTGCTAATTATTATGGTAGATACTATCGAGACAATTACGGCCTCGTCTGAACCTGACAGCAACAAGTCGACTCCGAACGTAGCGGGCATTGCTGGTGGCGTTGTTGTTGGTGTCGTTGCCGTGGGAGCTCTAATCGGAGGAGGATTTTTCTGGATGCGCCGAAAGAGAAACGCCGAGATCGAAGAGGAGCACCGACGAAATGCCGCCGTCAACGCGTTCATCAGTGGTGGCAAGCCTCCCTCTAGCAGCGGTGGACTCTCGATGTCCGACTCTCGTCTCGACCCTGTTATGAACCGACGAATGAGCGATGGCAGCATCGCCGACAACCAAGATTATTCGCGGAGAATTCTGAGGGTATGTAATCCAAGTGTGCCACCACCTTCTATTTCCGAGGTCTAACCCCTTTCTAGGTTACCAATGCTTGAAAACCCTCCCATCGCAAATATCACGATGAACGACTTCCGCTTTGTAACACTTTTTATTCACATCGGCATTGACGGCGTTTCATGGTGGCCATTCGTCATTGGATGATCGATCGGACACGACGATCCCAGGCGTTATTATGTATTGAGGTGTATGGAACAACATATTGGGTCACAGTATAGGGCGTGACCGTCAGCTTAGATCTTACCGATGAAACCCTCCAACGCCGTCCTCTCCTTATTGTTTTGCACATTGTCGACTGGCCGCGTCGCGATATGCAGTTCGACAATCAACTTCGGAAATTCTCGCGAGATCTACTAGGGCCCGAGCCCAATTGAATGAAAAAGGGGGTGGAAGCAAATCACTACGCGATGATTTGCATTATACCCACTCTGCAGACGTGAGATAGTTAATAGAAGACCAAGCCGAAACCTTTGACGTGGCCTTCGGAATTTTGAGCAGGAATGCCGCCTTGACTTGTGCGCGAAGAGTTCTGATAGGGGATTAGGCATCAGTGGTCATTGAAGGAGACTTTGCTGTATATTATTCAGATAGTCCGAATGACTATGCATTTGCTTGTGGATGCTATAGTAGCTTTTGGAAGTGTTTATGGTCGTCAACTGTCTAGTGACGTATACACGTTTGTATTATGACCCTTGGCCGTGTCTAGCCTACCTACCTAAGTAGTTAATTAAACAGAAAATGTACATGTAATACGCTTGACGGTTTCTGAACGACGCTGTTTGAGACAGGCGGGTTATAGGTGAAACAATGGATTAGTCGTCGTTGATAGGTAATATCACCGTCAGTTTGTAACACTCCGAATCTGGGCTTTTTGACATGATTTTTCCCAGGTTCCTGAGCGCCAGACAGATAGGTCATCCAACCCCAGATTTGGGCAGTCGCCCGGTTCGGGCTGTGTTAGGCTATCGTGGGTTAGGTTGCCTCTTTGACGATCTTCTATCCGCGCGTGGCTTTTCGGTACAAGCGTGCCGAATTGGGGATGTTGATCGACTGGACCCTGTCACGAATGACGCTGAGATCGTCGGTACTGAAACGGAGGGAATGAATATCTTAGGGGTCCTTCTACGAGGTGGATCTGTTCTTTATGGGCTGCTGGGTTGTGGTTGGGGAGGGGTTATGAAAAAAAAACTTCGATTAGCCGCCTGACCGCTTGTATATAGGCACCGACGTGGTGGTACTATATTGACGATGGGGTTTGATGATGGTGTTTCGATATGCTTGTATAAAACTTGGATGATGTTGACGTTGAATTATGTAATCTTATAAGTGCGATGCGCCATGTATCTTTGTACCTTCGCAGGTGCTCTTTCTGTAAGTGGCCAATGCGCATTCCAAAGTCACGTGCTCTCGAGACTTTGGAAAATGTGACATGGTTTCTTTGGTCTTGTCGCGTTAGTCCATTCCAAAGTCGCGATTTCAATTCCAACTACAGCTATCCACCTTAGCAACAACCGCGTCATTAGATTGACATATCCTGCGATGTGTTAATAATAGATTATACGGATCTGTCGATGCACATTATTGTTCATTGAACTACATTCTACCTGTCCTGTATTCGTCGGCAATAGCTTCGCTTGAAGCTTTTGTCCGCTCTCACGATGGCCCCAACTACAGTGCCTCGTGTCCGTCGGACTGCGCAGAATATCCAATACACGTATGTGCCCTGAATATGGATACGGTATGTCTGCTTGCTCTTGTCTAACATATTGTGCTTCATAGGTATAATCTCACTCGCCATATCCATGCCGTCCAGACCTACCCAGTTCTCTCGCCCCAGGGCGCTACCATCCTCATCTACGGTCACGAAAATGGCATAACGATAATCTGGCGTGGAGGACGAAAGTTTAAGGCCGAGGTTATCAAAGAAGCCCAGCGCGGCCCTACGGGTAAACAAAATGGCAAACCTGCTGCAGATGCCGTGATGATTATCGATTCCGACGAGGAGGATGCTGCACCAGCTGGGAAAGGAGCATCATTTGTCGACCAACCACAGTTCGAGGAGGATGTTGATGAGGATGCACCATACCCCGAGATCGTTCAGACACTCGATCTTGAGTTCGGCACTCCTGTGCTTCATCTCGCCGCGTTGCCTCTGACGCCTTGTACGGCTGAAGATGCGGCATGGGGAGGCACAGAGATCCTAAAAGACAGAATGGTATTTGCTGCCTCTTGCGCCACTCGCGAGGTATTTCTCATCACACTACCGCTCGTCCCGCCCTCTCCCCTAAGTAAGGCTAGGGCAGATCTACAGGAGAGTTTACTGGCTGGGAAGGCTGGCAATGGTAAATGGGGTGAGACGATGACCCTGCTTGCCGGCCAAATAAAAGGCAGTGATAGTCTCGCAATGACTCTCATTAGATCGAAAGCCGTGTCGGAACGCAACAAGTCGACCGAGCGATCGCGCTCAGAATCTAGGGCACTTCCAAGAGTTGTAATAGCCGCTCACTCCCCCGAAGCCTCTGGTGCGTTACGGCTATGGGACTTTCCTCTAGAGGAGACGTCTAAGTCGGGTCAACGTATCGAACCTTTCCAAACCGAATTCCTGCCCAAACCTCTTGCCTCTATCTCTTTTAACCCTACCCACTCAACCCAACTACTATGTAACGCTTCATCCGACGCCGTCAGGATATACGATTATGCGCTTGCCTCGATGCCGCCCGACGACTTATCCGAAGGCCCATTCCCTTCTCAGGGCTCTTGGCTCATATCATTCTACCCGCCATTTTCCCGACCATTTTCAACACGAAAACCGATCCTTGCGGCATCGTGGATCGCTCATGGCCGTGCCATCCTCGCCCTCCTTGCAGATGGCCAATGGGGCATTTGGGATATCGATGGTGTATCTCCCCAGGGCCCTGCCCTGTTTGGCAAACCTGCATCTGGCATTCGTGGTGACGCGTTGACAGAGTTCAATGTAACTGGATATGTCGAAGGCACCAGTCCTTTACGAAACCCCGCTTCTCAACGCACGTCTGGCAGTGGTTCCGATTTCGTACCTATGACTCCTCACTCGAGGCGCGATGCTCTGACGACATCCTCCGGCCCCGAACGCCTGTCTTCGGTTAAAGGAGGCATAGTCGTGACCCCCTTACCGGCTAGCACGACTACAACGGCTGATGAGAGCGTTGCTCTGTGGATCGGAGGACCCGAGCATATCTTTGTCATACCCGGCGTCTTGAAATTCTGGGACGCACAGATTCGCAAGGGCGTCGGCGGTGGAGTTAACCTCTTCAGCGGCGCACAGCCTACCCGAATGGTTCGATTGAATGATTTAAGTGTTGGTTTGATGGGCGAACGTTGCACGGGCGTCGGCGCTATCGTCCGTTTCATAGAAAGTGGCGGCGCGGGCTCGAGTCATGAGGGCTTGCCTGTTGAATTGCTGGTGTGTGGCGAGGCTCGTCTGGTGATTGTTAGGGAGAGCGAGACAGTCGTCGGAACTCGAATCGGTGGTGTGATGGGTCGCCGGAAGAGAATGAGCGAGCGTGCAAAGGAGAACAGCGCCATCTCTGTCTATCCCCGACCAGAACAACCTGGCAGTGTTGCTTACAACTTATCTGTCGGACCCAGAAGAAAGCTGTCGAGATCTGCGGTGGATGGGGTATTTGACGAGCCGTCATCAAACGGTAACACGACGCAAACACAGACGGAACAACGACCGATGCAATTACCCTCGAGACCGAGATCCGGCTTTTCATTCGCAGAGAGCTTGAGTGCTGCTGCAGATGTCGAGCAGCAGGACGAGGAAGACGAAAGAGATGTCGAGGTCGAGATGCTGGATATCATGGAGATAGACCGCGAGTTGGACGCCCTTGATAACGGTCGAGGAAGAGGCCGTAAGAAGGTCATCTTCGACTCATAGGCGCCTTCATTCCTCGCGAGTCTTGCCCTAACTACGGCAGCACGACTGATGGGAGAGAGGGTGGAGATGATGTACGATACCGATACCCTATACTGACATCAGGGGAGTTTGGAATTGCGGTCTCTCCTGGGAGGTAGTGAATTACGAATAATACACATGGCCCCCTTTTCTTGTGTTTTGTTTGAAGACTTGCTAAATGGTATTTCTAGTGTGCCGATTCCTCCCTTTCTTTTTAATCGATCCCTCATATTACTTTACGCCGTACTATCCAATTCCTATCCGAACAGTTCTAGCGAACTCCTTTTCAATACTTCCTAATCTCTCCTCTTCCTTTCACTCTCCGCGCGGCAAGGTGGAGCACAAGGCGAGATCCTTCCTTGAAGCTCTGTAATCCATGCGGTACATCGAATGGGGCACCCTTCTTTTTTCTCGGTGTCCCACGTATCACTCTGTTTTTTTACAAACGTGGTACGCGCCAACGGTCCCAGGAGGGATTTACGGGCGGGGGCTTGGGTTGGTTTGGCATGTTATGCGAATTGACCGTTTGCCCTCCCGTCTTCCTCCAAGGCCCTGCTATCTGTCCTGCGGATGCGGGACGGGGGGCTCAAAGGGGATGGGAGACGGGGCCGTTGGTACATTATTTTGCGGGTTCGGGGGATTTTCGGTGTGGGTGAGATGAAATGAATGCACTTCTACCCTTAGAAAAGTGGGGTAGATGCTGTGAGAATCTCGGTCTCTTGCTTAGAGGTCTGTCATCGAGTGGTGGTTTCTGTTGCATGCTGTCTGGCAGCTTGATTATTACCTATGTCGTTCTTTGGATCAAGTGGTCCTCCAGGCTGTCTAATTGATGTGATGGGATAGGGCAACCCAACTATTAGGCTTGAGGTGTTCTTCCTATGCGACATATTCACTGTACGAAATGAAAAGTTTCTCACACTCGGCTCACTAACAGTAGCGAGTACCTACCTACCCACAAACTTCGTGTTTCGTGGTAGATATGCGTAGTTTTTAGGGACTGGGAAGGGTTCATTAGGGCTACCAACTTAAAATAGGGGTAAAAACGGGGGAACTGCCACTACTGCAGCTTAGGTGCTTACACTACTGGGCTAGATCGTGAGAATCGCTGACGTTGGAAGGGACTTCCATGTATGAGTATTTAGGATCTTACTTTTTAAGATATCACTACTAGTAAGCCCGGCTTCTTTGCCAATGCCGGGATTCCTTGCCTAAAGGTCGACTGTCAGATATGGGGCGTGAGAGGTACCTTAATGGAACATCACATCTCCACATTACCCCTTTCTTAGTTCGGGATTGTGTAACCAAGTAACCGACTACCTTAAACACACCTACTAAGCACACATACCATATATCGCGAAGAGCAAAGACTGTTGGTGATTTGTCAAATTCCCTATCTCCTGTACTATACACGGCATCCATATTTCTCTGCCATGCAGCACCAACTAGCATCGTGTATTGCCTCGTACCTAGTCGTACACTCTCCCCACCCCACCCCGGATACACGCACACTAAAGACCAAAAACCGCCAAAAAGCCGTTCGACATTTAATCGATCATGGTATCTCCTCCAACTATCAACCCCTCCTATCATCCACCGCGATGTTCTAAATATGCTTGTAAACACTCCTGGCTATGCAGACCTTCCGATTTCGAGTTTTTTTGTTGCTTCTTTTTCCAGACCTGATATGCATGGAATCCGTAACCTCGACGCGTGCGTGTGTGGATATGTACAATCGACCGATTCCCGGGAGTAGGTAAGTAATGAGCGAAATGGGAATTCCTCCGTATTGGCTTGGTTTGGCATAGTATATACAGAGTCGAAGCCAAGCCTCAAAATGCTAAATAGGCGGACCTGAGAAATCACGAGGACCGTCTCGGCTGTTGCTGTATTCCCAACCCTACGTCGGGGGAAGTATGTCCTTCTCCTTTGCGGCCTCCGCTTCCGCTTCCGCTTCCGCTTCTGCTTTCACTTCGACTCCCATTCCTGCCCCTCCGGCTCAGCCTCTGGGGACTGAATCTCGAATGTCTAGCCGGCGGACTCGTAGAGGCGACGGGACTTCCATTGGCGTTAGCATCGCCGCCAACACTAGCACCGGTCCCAGCGCGTCCCGGCCCCGGCACAGGTGTCTCATCGCCTCCCGGCGGGGTCCCAGACCCGAACTCCACGACCCTGCCATCGGCAAGCCTAATGCCACCAGACCTCGACCTGTCCATCGGCTCGCCATCCGCACCCTCGCCCGCCGCCGGTCTCGAGCCCCTCGCCGTAGTAAAGTGGCTCAGCCGTCCGCTCGCGGACCGGTGTCTGCGGCCTTCGGCGCCTGCAGTCTCGCGCCTCCTAGGGCGGAACCGCGACAGCAGGCCAGACGCGCCCTCGGACCTGCGGCCGCGCGCCGCGTCGTTGTACAGCGAGTAGCTGGTGACGACGGGCTCGAGGTCGAGGCCGTCGAGCCGGGGGCTGGGCTCCGTCTCCACGACGCTGGGGCGGCGCGAGCGCGGGCGCTGCATGATCTGCGAGCCGGGCGAGGAGCTCAGCTGGCCGAGCGGCGAGGCGTTGTGCGGGGAGAGCGAGTGGCTGGAGCCGTGGCTGTGGCTGGACTGGTGGCTGGGGTCGCGCGACATGGGCTGGCTGGAGTAGCCTTGCGGGTGCAGGTTCGGGGACGAGGCTACCCACGGCGCCGGGTGGTCCGACGCGAGCACGTCTTCGGGCGGGCCGTGGACTGTGTGCGGGTAGGGGAGGGTGGCGTTGGGGCGGATTGAAGGGAGCGAGTGTGAGAGGTGCGGGTACTCGTCGTCTTCGACTATGGATTGTTGCGGCAGTCGGGCGTAAGAGTCCCAGTGATGGGTTCCGGGAGAAGGCGGCGAGCGGAGACTGCTGCTGGAGTTGATTTCGATGGGGATAGGTGGCGGTGGGAATGGACTAGTGGGGTGTGCTGGGCTAGATTGAGCAGACCGTGATAGGACTACAGACGCCGGCCTTGATGATGGCCTTGAAGCCCGCCCCAATGGTGAGTTTGACGGTGACCTTGAAGGTACCGAGGGTGGTTTTAGTATGCGCTCGGTCTTATCGACTTCCGGGAACGACGGCTGTTGTGTCACTGTCGGGCTTGGAGATAGTGGCGATTGTAGCGACGTAGTAGTGAGCGGGGCCGCGGATAAGGGACTGGAAACTTTGACTGGGGCAAGACCTTCCAGTGACACAGAGTGGTCATCTCTACGCTTCAAAATTGTTCGTGCAGCAGAGTCCGGGGACGGTGCAGGGCTAGAGAATGTCGCGGAAATTGGATACTCGTCGATGGCAGGCTCGGCCTTCGGATCAGCGTATGATGGTCGTCCAGCTATCAGTCTCGGACGTATGGTTGAGCTGCTGTCACTCATAGAATCGATATTACTATCGACGCTCCTCGGTTGTAATGAAGGTGATCCTTTATTGATCCGGTCCAAAGTCAACTGTGCTTTGGTAGCTTCCGAGGACATACTATCGGTGGAAGAGCGCGGTCTTGATAATATCTGCTGAATTGTCGTTGGGTGAATGATACCCCTTGCTGTCTCGCGGCTGAGGCTGACGCGTGGGTCGCTGAGTATCTGAGATGCGGCTCTCCAAGAACCAGCATGGTCACGGTAGCGTCTTGAGGCGTGCCGCTTAATGGTTCGATGATTAGGACCAAACACCTTACGAGTGATTTCATCATCATCTGGCATAGACATTGACTCGAAAATTTCCGTTGCTACAGGCTGTGGTGTGACCGTTCTCGAATAATCCTCGTCGTCATAGGTTTCGCCGTGTGGGTAAGTAACATGCCAATGGTAAGGGTTATGATGATCAGTAGCACTATATACCGCCGGTGATTCTATTGGCGAACTTTCGTCATATAGCATATACGGTTCAACAATACTATTGTTGCTCGGGGGTGTATCTGAATCAATCTCGGACAAACTGTTTGTTCGTTCGAAAACAGAGATGATCACCGCTCCAGAACCTTGGCTAGATGCCTCCGTAATCCGCTTGGTGAGTTGATCAATTCGCTTGTCAATAGTACTCAGACGCGACTCTACTGATTCCCGACATTCAGTGAGTTCGGGGTATCTTCTTTCAAACCGGCTTATATGAGCCAGTAATCTTTCACCGTGAATGAGCAGCCTTCGGAAATCTTCGGGCACTCCCGTTAGGGGGTCATCATCAACTCGACGGTCGCTCACGTCGAATGCTTTGCAGAAGATACGGATCGCTCGCTCTAACCAAAACGGAGCTTGTTTTTCGTCGGCAAGGACATCAATAAAGAATGCTTGAACAATTCCGTGAACTCTGAGTATGTCAAGGCTGTCTTGACCCATGTCTACACTTCGCGTGCTACGCGAACTAGCCGACGAGGCTTCATTGTTCTCATTCCTCTCGACGAGAGCAAAGGCAATAAGTATCTTGAACGTATTATTCAATGAAGACCTCCGAGTTTCAGGGTCGGCTGATTTAACGGGAGTTCTCTTGTCCAACGCTTTAGCACCTGTTACAATTGTTAGCGCTTGAAAATCGTACCTTGGCCTCTCTTAGCACTTACCTAATACTATCATTTCGACGGGTATATGTGTGCCGAAGAAAGATAGTAAGGACATCAAGTTTAATGCAGCACTAGCACCTCTATGTTCAAGTTGTTCGCGGACTGCACGATAGGCCGGCAGGTTACCTACCTTCGGGCGACTTCGAAACGACCTTAGATATTTTGCGAGCGGCTCTCTCGTAGCCTTCAGGTTTAGTGCTGAGACGTGAATCATGAGAGGTAGACGGTCCATCAATTCCACTAGCTCCTCGGCACGTCTTAGATCATCCTGCGTGTACGGCTTCTTCTTCCCCATCTCCTCAAATAGTAGCTCCTGGGCTTCTTGCTTCGTCAACGAGTCTAATGAAATAACTTGAGGGTTATCAAATTGGTAGTCTTCGCCTGGTGTTCGTTCCGTAGATGTATATATTATGCTCGTATTCTTGGAGAACGGAATGTAGTGCTGAAGGTCTGGGAGGTCGAAGTGAATGCCGTCCAAGATGAGCAGCCAACCACTCTGGGTACTTAGCCACGATTGAACGACCTTCACCATTTCACGGGTATCAATAAGCCCGGTCTGGTCCAGTGGTGTGACTTCGCTAAGACCCACTGTCTTTGCGATGTCCCAGTAGCCGTAGTTCAGCTCCTCTAAAGATTTCGCCCGAATCCAGAAGATCCCGCCTTGGTAGTCGTATCTGTGCTGGAAGACATATTGTCGTGCTAGATGGGTTTTACCCCCGCCAGGCATACTCTGGATCAATACAGACGATGTCCCTACAGACCTTCTCTTACGGTCCATTAGCATCTTGTGCAGTAATTTCAATTCTTTGTCCCGGCCCTTAAAATAAGTGTTAGGGCGAAACACTGTCGGTATGACGAAGATGGGCTCTTGAGATGGGTCATGATCAGATTTGGACTGTTGGGATGGGAAGTACTCTTCTTCCGACGGCTGGTTAGGGGTTTCCGGGCCGGTGAGCAGCGGTCTAGATTGATGATCGATTCGCGAAGTGTCTTGAGGTGAAGATAAGGTAGTATCATTATGCTGCGGAACTACAGATAAAAAACAAATCAGCTACGGCTCCTCGTTATCAGCGTCTAACATGCTCTCGTGAATGATCATCGATCTCCTCTATTTCGAAAGGAAGCTGGACGTCTTCAAACAATGAGCTCCCCAGTGACCGATTCTGTGAACGGTCTGTGCTGCTTTCTAGGAAGGATAATGCTGGTGACCTACTGGATCCTTGGCCAGCCTGCTGGATACGTTGTGAATCAAGCTAGTCAATGTTAGTTACGATATTGTCTTTAGGGTGTCCAGTTTTGGTAGAGCAACATACCCATGGTTTCATTCTTTCCTCTATCTCATGTTTTGCCCTTGCTAACTTTTCATCATCCTCTACTCTCCATCGGGTGGCGATAACGTCCGGCGCGTCGACAACCCAATCCCTGATAGCTGTAGCTATTGTTCTATAGCCTGGCGCGTTCCTACTTTCAAACTTGCACATGCCGGAGTGAGTTGCTTCGATAGCATAATATGTAACACCCGGCAGTTGGGGGCTGGCTGAGTGTGCGTCGACTATGAGCATCCTTGTCCCCTTCAGATCTGTCTTGTGGTTCTCATGTGCCATGAGAATTTTAAATCTCTGGTAGATATCGAGGAAATGGCTGTTGATGTTTTGCAAGGTTTCATTGTCCCTCTTCAGCGTCTTTAGGAGCACCGATTCTGACTGAAAGAATGTCCTAGGCACTACGGCGTCTGACATGCCCTGTAGCATCGTACCCCATCCCGCTATATCCGAACCCGTATGTGGTGTGCCAAGGAATATAAGTCCGTAGGTAGACACATAGATTGATCGATAGTCCTCATGTTGAGAAGCTCTCAAATCATTCGAGTATAATAGGGCGCGCTTAACTAAAATTCCACCCAAGCTGTGACACACCCATATGATTGGGTTGTGTGATGATAGCTCATCTTTCCGATAATGGGTGAGCGATGTAACCAAGGTCTGCGCATGCATATATATGAAGTTATCACTCGGGTTCGACCCATGTTTCTTTGAGTATACATCGGCGTTATATCCATAGACGAGAACATTCGCGCGGGCTTCTCTCAGAGAGACAGGGAGTAGTTCGGACGGCCAGAAGACGCCATTCTTAGACGACCACGTTTTCTCCGGGTCGCCATTCAGGCCATGAACTAGAACGATGTCGACCTTAGCATCGGGGTGGGTGTATACTGCCGTCGTCTCGTAGCGCGATATTTGTTTATTGATCGAGCCCTGTGAACGAGTTGAATTTAGCAGACTATTCATGATCGCAGATAATATCGTAGCCGTCCAGCCCCGTATGATTTTATGTACTCCCAAAAGTTCTATCAAACGAGTGACATTCATGGTATATACGAGAAGAGAAGGATAAATCCATGAAGCGCGGTTGAGGCGTGACAGTGTTAAATCTGGACGCGTTCGGGGTTGTACACCAGGTTGAAGGACGAAAAGAAAGTAGGCTTCAACTTACCATGCTTATTTATGAGAAAGGCGAAAGGGCTCGTGCCAGTATAATCGCCTTATATGGTGAGTGTAAGCGGGAGACAGGTAGTTGGAAAAGATGTCTCTCTTATGAAGGAGGGATCGACTTTAAGAGGATCGACGTCGCGCGTGACATAGGGCGACGGTAACAAAATAAAGTACAGGGAGACATTAGAGTTGAAGATGTACACGGTATACTTAGAGCTTTAGAGGAGTCATAGGCGAAAAGTTAGATAGCAAAGTAGTCTTTCGGCCAGCCTGACCATGAACTACAAAACGATCCCCATATAGTCGAGTAGCTCTCCATGTGCTATAAACACAACGTTGCCCTGTTTAAAGGCCGGAAGGTCGGATGATTCAACAGTACAAAGTTTCAGTAGAGACAGAAAGTTTAAAGTTGGCTGAATAGGTCACATCGCATTGAGGATGATGAGGAAGAGGGGTGTACAAAGTTGAAGGGAGAAATTCAGTGCACCATCACAAGACCCTGTTTTTGGTGTCGTCAGGTGGCTCGGCGTTCTCAGCCTGGGACATGGAAGCTTCAGCGTTATGCGCTTTTAGTCATAATTCCCCACATTACCCGTATCCCTGTACCTTGGAGAGGTACTTAAAGATCTAAAAAAGGAACTAAACTACCATGCAGTAAGACGGGCGGCAGGGGCGGGCGGTAGAAGGTAAGGGTCCGTGATCTGGGGGCCTAGAGGGGTGAGGCGGCGTAGTAATTCGGTAGTTTCTTATTTTGTACCTTGGGTACATGGGTATGTACATAGGTGTGAGTGCACATGTGCATGTAGGTAAGAATAGCGTAATGGTTCCTGGTAGATGTATTCGTGATGTTCCATGGATCTGTTTAAGTCGGGTAGCTTTCGAAGTGAGTAAATTGACGTCAACTAGATCAAATCATCGGTTGACCGAGTCGAATAAGAACCGAGACATAGCTTAGATATATCGTTGATTGGGTGGATGAATTATGTTCGTCACAATCGTTGGTTGAAGATGGATGGAACTTTGCGGGCTATGTAGCCATTCGTCTTTTTTAAGGCTGCCTAGTGTACCTGTCTAGGTGTTGTACATATAAAAAACCTTCGACGTTACAACAAGTTGTCCCATGGATATGGACGGCATCGAAACTACTGTAAAGCTTAACTCTAATCCATATCTGCGCTAACTTTATCGAGTGGGCTGTCACGGCCGTACCGAAAGTTAAGTTGACATAGGGCAGAACTGCGCAGATTAATTACCGCTAAAATACAAACTTAGCTACCGATATCCAATGTGATTTGCTATCATGAGAAGTGTATATACTATTACTCATCCAAAACATTTTTAACTATAAAACTTATTCTACGCCATTCTTTAAAAAACTATCTTACGCACGGAATTTTAGAGGAGTACCCATGAGGTATAGATTAAGGTTCGCGATATGTGCCGCAGACCTACTCCCACCTGCATAGCTTATTCGTACGTACCCAGGTCCGCTAGTTCCGAAATTCGGTAAGCTGCATGGCTGGTAGAATAGTGGCCAATACAACACTGAAGCTTCCACAGTACATCAGTTCTTCGAAAACATCCATTTTAAGAACATTTCTACTTCGCATCATGATCATGGAATCCAATACAGGACTAGTGAAATGTCAATATGATATCTTTTGAAAGTTTCACATGTCTCGAGCACGATGAGTTTCACATGGGTGTCTTGAGGTTGTATTATCAAGTAATATAATCGCTATTCGGGATTTGGCTCCCTCACCAAGTAATTCTTTATCACGACGAATCTCGATACGGGACAGCCTATTAGATTTGTGTAACATCGAAGGTTTCCCAACGTTCGTATATAATATAGAAATTCTGCCAACCGTCAAGTAAGGGGTTATAGAATCTATATCGGATAGGCAGCGGTTAGAGGAGGGCCAATCAACCACCACCATCTTCACTAGTTCGTCACAGTCCCATCTGCCAGGCACACTCACGTTTTGTCCTACGAAGCCCAGGCGATTCTTCGGCTCAAGTATGAGATGTTGGTTCTTGCGTTCCGAGACATGGAACCTTAGAAATGAGATATCACTGTGAAATGTCACTTATTCCTTGCGAGTTGATGCTCCAAGACCGTCACCCGCATACAGAGTCAAACCCGTGATTGTTGAGAAAAAATTTTCAACCTCAAGAACCATTTCTTGGTCTCGGGATAGCGAGTAGTAGATTGATCAGTTTTCACAAGGGGGGTGTGGAACATCAACAAGCACTGCCTCATCGAACCGTGCCGATAATAGCCTCTTCGATCTTCCCTTGGTAGAGATACAAGGCGATGCCGAACTGGTGGTGTGAGAAGGTCTTGTTGCAGTACTTCGAAGGTGTAGATGAGGTTGACATGAGAAGCTAGGGATTCAATGCTCGTTGTCTAGACGAGGCCATTTGAGGTCGATATTGTGATTGCCTGCGCCATCATTTGCCCTACCCTAACCGGACACAGACCGTAGTTACACAAGATGGCGTAACAAGAATAGCTCAAGTGGAATTGTTGACACGAGAGACTGTTTTCTTTGTTCGGTGTTCCTCCGTACCTAGTCCTTCGGGGCGAGCATTAGCACGTATTCGCGAGTGCTTTGACCGAACTGAATCATATCCTTCTCTCTAAGTTCCAAGTATCTGCTGTCCGGAACCTTCTTTCCGTTAAGCATAGTTCCATTGGCGCTTTCTAGGTCAATCAAGTATGGCTTCACTTTGCCAATCTTATCGCCAAACTCATTGCGCTTTTCAATGTGTCGGAATTGTATAACGGCGTGTTGTTTGCTGATGCTAGGGTGTTCAGCGGGTAGATCCACCACCGACATTTCCCTGCCAACTAACCAGCAGCTACGGCTACTAAGGGGTACGGTATCGATGATATCCTCGCCCTTAAAGACAAATAACTTCCATTGGTCCTTCGGTGATGCTTTACGGGCTTCGGGCGGTTCATGGTACTTTAGTACTATCCTGGAGCCATCAGATTGAACAACTGAATTAGAAGCAGCAGCCAACGCGCCCGTGTTTCCAAAATTGGGCTTCTCTTTTGGCTTTGACGGCTCTTCGCCTTGGGTGACAGCGAATGAATCAGCCTGGGAGGGCAGTGGACCACTTCGCTTCACCATTTGTTTGCCACCTCCGTCTCGGTCATCGTGGTCGTCGTCTTGTGCCCGGCGGCGGTGGGAGCCTCTTTCTCCAGGTTTGTTGTCGTGGTCGCGTGGACGTTTATGTCTATGCTCGCTTCGCCTATCGCGATCACGGTCTCGGGATATCGATCTACGTCGGGGCGCATCAGCTGGGGACCGTGAACGTCGGTGGCGTTTTCTGTTTCCAGATCTATCGCGGGATCTCTCTCTTCTCGAGTCACCTCGACGAGTATTTCGGCTGCGCCTGTCGCGTTCGTAAGCATTCTCACCATCACTTTGTGAGGCTCGTCGCTCGACTGGAGAGGATTCGTTGTAACCCATGGCGGAATACGTAGATAAGAGGAAGGCTAAGGAATGCCTGATGCTCACTTCGAGCTGAAAAATTATGAGGCAAATAGGATGTGGATTAAGTTTCGGTAACAAATTTGGGTATGGCATGGGGACTTAGGCAACGCATAAGTACATTTGTGAGGCTGAAGCTTACGTCGTGTACCTGTTAGTAGGCAGGTAAGGAGCTACGGTAATATGAAATCTTCAATCAATTGGGTTTGTAGCAACCTATCGCAACTTCCAGCTGCACCACCTGGCAGTCGGTACCTGCAGTGCCTGACTAATGACTAAGAATTCTGCCAGTCTAACCTCACCGCCCCCACAAAAGTTGTGCCCCACCCGCTGCGGCTACTTAACATTTCTTCGCGTCCGAGATCTTTCTCTTCCTTTCTTCTTTTTTTCCTCAGCTCTCTTTGCCTTTTGGCTTAGATCAAGTGTAGTATCTGTTCTTTTCAGTTTAATCTCTGGAAGAGTCACATAGTGACTCGATCTCTGATTATTCTTATTTTTGTTTCGAGGGAGTGTGTCCTCTGTGCTTGCGCATGATCACTCCCATAGTGTCCCTGGTATTACACTGCCTCCAGGCGACGCGAAATCGTTTTCATTATTTTCTCTGGCTTGCCTAGGGATATGAAGAAATGTATTGTTTCTATCCATGTACCCATCTCGTACTCCTACGACGTTGTTCATTGCCAATGGCAGCTTCACCTTGATTTACAGGCATGGGGTATTGATGGTTACACCACAGCGAAGCAAATTTCGTAACACCATCCCTCACATAGCAAGACCAGTAAATAAGTAGGTCAGCACACCGTTAATTCGTAGATACGCGTCATCTTCCTCACGGCGATGCTCTAGGCACCGATCATAACGAAAATAAGATGGAAGGCAGCAAAAATTGCGGGAACTACGATCCAAAAGGATAATAGAAAAGGGTCGACTCTGCGATGTACAATGCAGGTATTGCCTCTTGAGAACCCTCATTATTGAGCGAAGATTTTCCTCCCAAGGTAAGTATGTCTTTCGAAAGACAAGATCTCAAAAAATTCAGAAGAAACTCCAGATCTTTATGTGTTTTTGGCGGGGTACGGGGCAGTATTAGTCAGCCGGCAGAATTCTTCTTCGGAACCAATCAGAAATTACAAAATTTAAGCACGGCCTCCAAAATGGGGCGTATTTTTTAGCCAATCATTGCTGCCATCAGCCGCTCTTCTTATGTAATTTTACAATGACGTCAATTCCAGTATGTAAAACTTGCCTTGAGTGGAAAGGATAAATTTTCGAGAAAGTGCCCGGAGCCTACCGGTGTCTTCGATTCCTATTGCGGGCAGTGCGGGTTAAATTCTGGTCTGCTCGTCCCAGCTACTAACTTGAGGCCGACTTTCTTCCTGTCGGACTTTGGGCTCCCTAACTCTTTCTCTTTCGAGCTTTATCGACGCCATCATCTCTTGCATAGAACTATGAATTTTCTCGTTGGCCTCATGTTGCTGGCGTAGCTGACTCTCAAGTTGCGCAGCGCGTTCTTGATACATGTTCTCGAAGGATACCTTGAGTTCCTGTCGGTCGCGGTCGAGGTGCTTGATCTTATCTAAAACCTCCTGTTGGGTTTGCCGTATAATCTCAGCTGTCTCGTGATCACGGGCTGCTAAAGCCTCCTTCATCTCGGTTTTCATTTCGTCCAGCTCTCTTCGGTACTTCTCCCTCTCTTGAGCCAACGCGCTGTCTAGTTCAATGCCCGCGCTTGTCTCGTTTAGGTTTTTGTGTTTATCGACGATTTCCTCCTGGATCTTGAGCGTGATAGGGGCATCGTTAGAAGACACAAATATTTGAAGAAGATCCTTCGCAGACTCCCACGTATTGTGATGTCTGCGAACTTGGGACCCCTGACGTGTCATCCACCCCCAGAATTCCTCTGTCTGGACGAGTTCATTTTCGCGCTTCACGCCCATATCTTCACTAGTAAGCCGCTCCCACATGGATGTAGCCAAGATGACGTGTTGGAGGGCTTTTGGTCCGCAGAGCTTCTTGAACATAAGCAAGTTCTTCTTCACAGAACCTTGCATTCGGGTATCCGTAATTCGATGGAGATAGATAATACCGTTAAGTTGGATCTTCTGTTCATATGAGGTTCCTAGCTAAGTAGCAATTTCTTTGAGAACTTCCTTGTCTGTACGGTTCGTATCGTCAAACCCTGGCGTGTCGACGAGGTAGACGTTTCTGTTCGGAAATAACGGAGACTTATAGACCCCCACCCCCTGTGTACCTTGACGGTATTAGATTGAGCTTCGGTGATGGGAATTTGGCTATTCTTTCTTACAAGCCTGGAGGTCATGGCCGATCTCTACCTGATTCTCCGTACAGTGAGAAATGAACGTGCTCTTCCCAGCCCCGGTAACACCCATGAGGGCAATGAATACATCCGAATCTCGCGCCTTGATGCCATTGCTAGAATTAGCTGGACGAGGAAATTCCGTTCTGGCGTTGGATTGCATCTTGATTTAGAAACTATGTGAGTGCCGCTCGAGGATGAAGGTATATGACCGCAAGTAACTTAAATATAGTTCATGTGTTGCGCTGGGGTGCATGTCTATCATATTTTAGGTATTCTTGGAACCCAGCGAGTTCTATAATTTTGCTTAAATTTAGGATTTCGCAGCCTGCTTCTCTAAGCTGCAGATCATGGGTTGATTGGTCGATGCTTCAGGAGGCACCGTGGTTTTCTTGTGAGTGAACTAGGTAGACTGCATCGACAACAACAAAATGGCGCTTGAGTTACAAGAGACGCTAAACGCAACAAAAAACCAGATAGAAAGCATCAGGTCATCGCAATCAACTATCAAGACAAGCCTAGAATACCTCGCAAACGACAAGACCCAGGAGTACAGCAGAGTACTTGCCCAGGTTCAGGAGGAGCAGCGACTTATGATGGAAATGATGAAACAGTGCCAAGAGGACTATCGAAGACTTGTAGATGAAGAGAGGGCCAATATAGAAGTACTCCGAGAAGCTCAAAGGGAAAGTGAGCTTGAGAGGCTTTCGCAAGCCGATACACTCTCAGTCTCATATGGATCTGAGGTGGATGAAGTCGACGCTTCGAAGGCAATTCGAAGAAGAACAATTAGAGCTAGCAGAATGCAAAACGGATCTGGACAAGCGGAGGCGGAAGATGCTTATTAAGAAAAATTCGGTCCCGATGCTAAGCATCTTGGCAGGGATAGGGGCTACAGTTGGGGGCGGCTTATTAATCAATCCAGGTCTCATCGCCGCTGGGGTTGGACTCATGGCGAACGGCGCATCAAAGCTTGATTTCAGCAAGAAATCAAACATGACGGAAGAAAATGAAGGACTTTCAATCACGGAGTCGATGATATCGGTAGCTTCCAACGTGGAGTAGGATAGGTAACACATATGTTGCTAGGGGGGGCCACCATTTATGCTTATGAAAAGTTATGAATTATTAATATATTGTACTTTAATGCTTTGTCGATCCACCAAGTTAGGTATGTAGCAGTCTGGAATCACCCACGAGTTTGATATGCCTAGTAGGTCGCGTTCTTTTCCAGGTCATACCTGATGGCTGGGTTTTAAATCGAGTAAAAACGTATGGTCCCGCGCCCCGGTCAGCCTTACCAAGTTAGCGAATTCTGTGGGGATCTACAACTACCCCGGGTGATCTCTGAAGTGGAGTTCCGGAGTGGTGAAAGATGAGGAGGTGGGGATAGAGTCAAACCTGCTACGTGAAGATAGCATGGAAATCCGGGGTGCTATTATTGTGATAGGTGCTGGTGTGTATCCTGCCAACAGACTGGAACAGGTAGTGGCAGGGCATTGGCCGAGCGGTCGGCCCGCAACTGGCTTCTCGGTAAGAGTCAACATTGGTATGTTAATGTGTGCCGGCCCGAAGCTTGACGCCGCCAAGGTATTTAGCGCCCCAGTGATTGGGAATGTTTCAAGTACCTAGCTGCATATAAGTACTCAGCCGACATGGGCGATGAAACTATATCGATAGTTTGATAACCCACGTTGTTAAGACTCGTAGTTGACGTGCTTGTCAATATCGCTAATATGCGTTATCTTCGATCATAACTTTCACTGACTGGCGTAGTTTCGACGAGGTGCACAACATTGGCTACTTCCTGTAGACACGTGCTGCGTTGCGTTGCGTGTTATGGATGGACATGATGCTATCAAAAGTGCTACAAGGGGAATTCGGGTATGTCTGTTGATCTGCCCATGGGTAGGCTAGTAAGACCCAATGAGGTTGCAGATCGGTCGTTATAAAGTGGCTCACGGATACTGACTGGGAGGCGATTCAACCAACCAGCATCTAGCTTCTATTTGTTGGTTTGCCGTATGTTAGACTCGAAGTGATATGTCAGTTCATTAGGAAGCAGGCTGGCCTCCAAGGCGCGAAATGTCCATGTTTTACGTTACAGTGTCATGCTACGTCGCGGCAGCCAACATCAATCATAGATGCCTGATGATTGAGAATGTAATTTGAAAAATGAACTTAAACAGGCTGAGGGTACGAAGGTCAAGGTCAAGGTCAAGGTCAAGGCCAGAAATTTCCACATATCTTCTATAAAGTTTTCCTCATTATATCAGCAATCAATCGACACCTGCTGTATTATCCTCAAGCTTACAAGCTAAGCCTCAGGTTTAATAGTGATATCTCTGCTAAAGTTCAGTGGTCAACCGCTACAGCTCAGGACACTCAGCAACGCTAAAATAAAACGTTTCTCGCCGTCCGTGCACCAACGTCTAAATTTACACGGTGTTAACCCAAATAGCCTTGACCTTCGTAAACATTCCCTCATCGGATTCCGAACGTCAAGCGTATTTTGATTAATCACAACTCAAAATAACCTCTTTACAACCATTCGATTTCTCAAGATGGCTGACGATGCGGCCGCCACTCCGCTTCAGTCTAAGGACCACAAGACGCTAATGGACGTCATTGACAAATTGCGGTCCAAGGGAATTAATCGATATGTCAACCTCCCCCAAATCGTGGTTTGCGGCGACCAGTCGTCGGGGAAGAGCTCGGTTCTGCAAGCTATCTCGGGCATGTCTTTCCCGACTCAGGACAATCTCTGTACACGGTTCGCAACGGAATTGATCTTACGACACACTAACGAGCACGCCGAGGAGAAGTGCCATGTCTCCATTTCTCCTGGCGTCGACCGCTCGAGCCAAGAGAAGACACGCCTCGAACAGTTCCAGTATTCCGAGATCCCCGATCATAACAATATCGGTACGCTCGTGGATAAAGCTAAGGAAGTGATGGGCGTAGGCATTGACCGAGGCAGGACCTTTTGCAAAGATGTCCTTCGCATTGAGCTATCCGGTCCAACACAACCACATTTGACCATCGTTGACCTGCCGGGCTTGTTCCGTGCCGGGAATAAGGAGCAATCGGCCGAGGACGCCACAATTGTAAAGTCTCTTGTAGTCGGTTACATGAAGAATCCCCGGAGTATCATCCTCGCCGTCGTGTCGGCGCAGAGCAACTTTGCCTTGCAAGAGGTTACGCAGCTCGCACGAGAGATAGATGTTCGTGGTACTAGGACGCTAGGTCTCATCACGAAGCCGGACACACTTGACGTCGGTTCTTCAAGCGAGCGCGACTACTTCGACTTGGTGCAAAACAGAGACGTCAAGTTCAGGCTTGGATGGCATGTTATGCGAAATCGCGACTTCAGGTCTAGAAATGCGACAAATGCAGAGAGAGACCAAGCAGAGTCGGAATTCTTCGACCAAGGTGTCTGGGCCGGGCTGCCCCGGTCCCAAAAGGGCGCCGTGAGCCTGCGTACTCGGCTCAGCGAGGTGCTTAAGGACCAGATTCTCGACCAACTACCAGAAGTCCTTGAAGAGATACAGAGAGGCCTAGATGACTGTTCTAACAGGCTCGAAAAACTTGGCATGTCTCGTGGTAGTATCGCGGAACAACGCAAGTACCTCCTCAATGCTAGTCATCAATTCTCAAACCTCATCACCGAAGCCAAAGATGGAGTTTATCAAGACAAGTTTTTCGGGAATGCCCGAGACGAGGAAGGATATCGCAAGAGACTCCGCGCTGTTGTGCAAAACACTTTGACCGAGTTCTCTCAAGACATGCGCAAACACGGAGAACGTAGGCAAATTGTTGAGGATGCAACAGAGGGGGGGAGTGCAAACCAAATTTTGCGAGCCGACTATATCAAGGAGGTGAAAGACTTGATGAAGCGAACCCGGGGATGTGAGCTTCCAGGCACATACAACCCTTTGATAATCGGAGAGCTGTTTCACGAACAGTGCTCGCCTTGGAGAAGCATGTTGGAAGATTTCTCGAAGAAAATAGTTGAAGCAGTCGACTTTACCGTCAACGCAGCACTGACATACGTGGTTGACGAGGACACTAAGGCAAAGCTTTGGAAGGAACTCATTAACGATGCTCTCGATCGGTTCAACCGCCAGCTTCAGAGCAAGGTCAACGAGGTTTTACGACCTCATGAAGATCGACATCCCATCACATATAACCACTATCTAACGGAAAACGTCCAGAAAACCAGAACTAGTCGAATTCGAGCACGTCTAGAGCGAGCTTTGAAAGAGCCAGGGGTTTTAGCGAAAATGAGTCCTCTCACTATCAACGGGTTCCTAGATGCGCTTATCGATCACACTGAGGCAGACATGGAAACGGCGTCAAGTTCGGACGCTATCGACTGGATGGAAGCATACTACAAGGTACCTACATACCCCGCATTGCGTGAGAGATACCTCAAGGCTAATTATAAGTTAGGTCGCGCTGAAGCAAGCCGTGGATGACTTCAGCACGCTGGCAGTAGAGGCTTCTCTAATTTCTAAGCTACCGCATTTATTCACGCCCGAGATTGTATTCGATCTCAGTGACGATGTTGTGACCAAGATTGCTGCCGAAAGCTGGGAGACGGCAGATGAGCGAAAGTTCCTCACGGAGAAAACGGAAATTCTCAGTAGTGGCATGTCGGAGCTACAGCGTCTTAGAAAGCACCACCGGCGCGCGAATGGTAAGTTTGACTGGAGGGTGGACCGACACACTGCAGCTTTCTACGATAGCCTTAAGCTAACAATTTTAAAAGACCACGAAGAGACAAATGCCGACACACCGACGTCAACCTCTCCCGAGCCAGAACAATCTTCAGGCCAGCCAAGCTCACCCGAGTTAGAACAATCCTCAGGCGGGCCAACTCCAGTAGAAGTAGGACCAAGGGCGGCAAATCCAGAACTCCCGAGACTTTTCGCGGGACTTACCGATGCGCCTACACCATCGAGGATGTTCACATTCGCACCCCCAGCCAAAAGCCCAAGCAGAAGGATGTTTGGTAAGTATCTACAAACTGGTTTTAATATATGTATAATACATATAATTACAGGTAACAGCCTACCAATACCCACCGAAGCTAACTCTTATTTCAGGAGACTCAACAAGTCGACCGTAAACTTGACTTGGATAACTTTTGACTCGGATAAATTAATTCAAGCCCAATATATCGTCAAGTTTGGCAAGTTAAATCTTTTAACTTGGCTTAAGTGGGTCACGGATTATGAAGGTATCGTGATCCACTTATGTACACATAATTACTCGTATAATGGTGTTTCAGCCAGGAAAAGGTCCTGAACCCCAATAATATGCGGCATTGCCGAGCCGCGTGGGACTCCGTCGGGTAGCCGGATACCCAATTGCCAGGCTTACCTTTTATTTATTAATACCACTATTTTCCGTTTACTATTAATCGTTTTCATATCTTAAAATTTATTACACGCATGTAACTACAGCCGAAAGGTCAACGACGATATTCGCGATACACAGGCTAAGAACGTAGTTTATGGACCCGCTTTTCACGATTACTAAGCAAGCTAAGCAGGAAATATCGTCAAGTACCTTGGTAAGCAAGAATTGCTCAAAACTTGATTTGACTTACACAAGTCAAAATCAGCTTCATGCTTGACTTGCTTGACTTGTTGGGACACCTGTCCAGAACCCTGGCAACACCTCGCTCTTAGTTAGTAGGTTACACTCTGCTTCCAAATCGGCACTTCTCCAAAGTCCTGAGTACTCCACTTAAGCCTACCCTTCTCATCGAGCCAGGCGCCCTGATCGCTGGCCTTTAGTCCGCGCTGCTCATTTTCCGCTCTCTCGTTCTGACTGACTCCCATCGAATCCCTAGCGATCCATATCAAAGGCGTTGGGCTCGTAAGTGCGGGGTTCAGGTACGCCTTTTCGATTTGTTCCTCCGTGTATGCCGGGATGTCCTCTTCGTTTTCGTAGGAGTCCCCTTCCTGAAGCCATGCTCTCATAGCCTGATGCGAAGCGAAGACTTGGGGTTCGAAGAAGCGGGCTATTGGGTCTAGTACGTGGCGCGCGACTGTCGGCGGGACATTTGCCCGTTGGCCAAGACGCTGAATGTGAGAGGTTGTCTGTACCTGTCCTTCCTCCGCAGATGAGAGAAGTGGCGTTGATTCGTCATTTCTTTCGGATAGGGCGATCAGGTCAGCTGGTAGGAACTTCTCCAGCGGCGCAAGGTACTTATTCATTAGCATGTTGTAAAGAACGGTTACTATGAATAAAACCGCGATTATAATAGATGGACCGGTAGCTTTTCTCAACCCAAAAAGGCCTAGGAGAGACAACTCCGCAATGTAGACGCCAGTGAGAAGATGTTCGAGTGCTAATGTGTAAGCCTGGCCTTTGGTGTCTATTTTGGGCTGGATCACGAAAAGTAGGTTATAGCGGTAAGAGAAATAGTAGAGCGATAGTCCGATAGTAGCGAAACCGAGGACAAGCGGTGCGATACAAGAGTAGGAAATTGCTGCGAATGGTGAGCAAAAGTAGAAAGTAAAGGGGACAATGCAATCAACCAACCGATAATTGCGAAGTTAGCAAACTGTATCTAGTTAGCATAGGTTTAAAAAGCCGAGACAAATATGATTATGCTAACCTTCGGAAATAACTTGCCCCACGCGATTCCTTTCATACTCGTGTATCGGTTGAACTTCTCTCGCGGCGTTTTATCGAAGAGATAACCGCAGAAAAGAAACGATAGAAGATCCGAATAATTGAGTAGGTTATCAGCAGCAGAGGTAGTTCCCTGAATGATGAAATACGTCAAGTAGAAGTTTGATGCCTTTGGGAGTTGTCGCGCTAACAGCTCAGGGATGGAAGTAGGATCTTTCACTCGGTCCATCAGCTCCTTAGCTACAGGTGCTGCTCCAGAGAAGACAGCGGTGACGAGAAACACCTGTGTTACTTGGAATATGTAGTACCACTTTTGAACTCTTAGCTCGGCAGCGGTGTTTGTAGGGCTTCCGAATGATTTGAATATATCTTTAGTTCGGTTAGCATGCTACCCAAAAAACGGGGGCTGATAGTCAAATTCTTACACCTGAATATATTCGGTACCATCTTGCTTAGCCAACTAGTAGCTAATGGTGGAATTAAGCCAGACAAAAGACCGATGATGGGGTCTGGTAAGTTTTTGAGGAAGCTTAACCAGTCATAGGTATCAGCAAGATAGCTGATATTAGAGATCAGGCCGATGATGCCGCTCGGGATAGACCAAAAAACTATTGTAGCAATAACAATGGCCAGGGCAGTACCCTCTTCGGATATGCGACGAGCAGGTGGGATGGTGAGATTATTCCATATGATTTCATGCGGTGAAAGGCCAGTATACCTAGGGCTGAGGGCTAGCAGGTTGCTAGAGGCGACGTTTTGACACGCTTTCTGAGCTGCAGCACACGTTTTGAACTCGACGAATACAGCTGCTGCGCCCTTAGTATCGCTGATTTCGTATGTTCTTCTTGCATCCTCAATATTTGCCTCCTCCTCCTTGATCTTGTCGCGTAGCCACTCAATACTATCCACTTTCTCATTTAATGGAGAGATATTTGGCTTATGTCTCGGCCTGATAGATTTCTTGACTGGATCAGGAAGAACCTCTTCGTAACTAAGATTCCCGTCCTGCGGACGAATTTTCTTCGCAAGCCTTCTCCCTTCTCGGTTAGCCTTGCGGATGAGTGTCATTTCTGCTGTCTCAAGCTGTTCGACCTTGGACTTCAAGCTCGACACTAGACTCTCTACTGCCTCGACCTTCGTGGCCGGCCAAATACGTATGGCTCCTTCTCCAAAGAATCTTTGAATATTGTTATCCTCAAGGGCATCTCTTGGCGCTGATAGAAAAAGAACGGTGCGTGAAGAGAGGCGGCTGGCAACAGGCTTTGACAAGGTCCAAGCCTGACGTAACCCAATGAGCCAGAGGCGTTCGCGAGCAACCGTGAACATGACGAAGCCAAGGAATACCCAAGACACTATCGCGTGGGCGTAAAAATGCCCCTTTTTCTTAACATTTCCGATGCCAACCTTGTCAAGTTCTGTTGAGGAGCCACCGCCAGTTGCGTTTACAGGCATGAGGATAGGCCACGTGAAACAGCAACCAACGAGACAGAGAAAGATGGTTGTCCGTAGGAATCGGAGATACAGATAAGCATCGAGCGACTGGTGGTATACTACAAACTTATCAGGGACCTTTCGCATGGTATGAACCCAATTAAAATACGACCGCCCCGCGGAAGGGGTTCGATCTCTATGTGGAGTTTAGCAGAATGCTGGGACGTCTATGGTACATACTAACTTCTCCGGTATGCTCCCAATGAAAGTACGGGGAGCGTAGATATTGGGATACCAACGACGAATAACGATGAATATCGAGACAAAAATGAGACCCGTTACCTTGTGACTTTAGCTAAAGCACAATATTCGAAAGTTATATACACCTACCCATGTGGGAACGAAAGCCGACACGACAGCCGCAAGAGATGCAGAACCCTTTGGCTATAGAGAGCATATGTTAGATTTAACATAAGGGTAACGGAATAACGGTGTATTAGAAGATAATTATAGATTCAAGGCCCCTTATAGGAACGTCTTGATTATACTATAATGTCTAACTGACCTTCGCCTCCATAACGTTCAAGACTTCATGAGATTCCATCTTCTCATTGTGATTGGTTCAACTCAAACTTCACTCTGACTAAACGGATAACGAAGTCTTTGAACCTTTGAGGCTCTAGATACGCGTAAAAATAGTTTCGTCATTACCCAGAAGACTTGAAACTAGTCGACTAATGATGAGGCGATGCAACAATTGTAGTTGTACATTAATGAGTTTGAGATGTTGATGACGTAGATAGACGCGTTCTGAGATTGTTCGTTGATGAGGCTTGAATAAAGTGTGGCTTGGTGTGGCTTCAAATGAATCGATATGCAATAAGTCTTATATAAGCTCTTAATATAAGGATAACTGTCTTATAACGATATCCATTCTCCGATTACCTAATCAAACCCCTTTTTTGTTCTTTAAATTGAATTCTTCTTTTTCTTTCGGTCATACACATTCGGGTAGGACATTGTTGTCGGTAGCTCCATCTAAACACCCTTATCACTTATTTAATGTATCATTCTATAGCTCTGAAGGCATGAAAACACGCCGTATTGCTCTTTTCATTTTCAATTATTTAACAATCCCTGTCAACTGTACATTGGAAGGCAGTGCAACCTATTAGACAATACGGCGTATATGCTCTTTAGTGGGACTCTGTCGCGCCGTATCATTCAGCTGCAACTATAACTAGCCCTACGAACATTACGGCGTATCTTCATCATGAACTATGATGGATTTTTTACGTCAAAGGGAAATAAGCAGCAGTCATCTGTCATTGCTCAGCCTCACGATCGGTAATTATTGTAATGGCCAGCCAGTGCAAGCCGTTGAGTAAGGCAACGAGTGCACCATGTGTATTTATACCACTTCCTCCATCCAGCTTTAGGGTTTAATCTTCATTCATCATCCAAACCTGAGACATCATCGATAGTGAACAATAATGACTTCATTTCGGAGCATACTGCAGTTTTCCTTTCTTCCTTTGTGCCTTGCCCAGCCATATGGGGTCTCAAAGCTCCAATGGGGACCATGTAACAAGACTGAAGTCCCCAGCGACGTTCCTGTAGAATGCAGCACTCTACTCGTTCCGCTTGACTACACTCAGTCAAATTCCAACGAGACGCTACAGCTCGACCTCGTCAAAGTCATCGCGCCGGTAAAACCTTCGAAAGGGAGTATTCTCTTCAACTTCGGTGGGCCTGGGGGTACAGCGAGGGATCTAATAGGAGTGACCCCTATTGCCCAGGAATTGCTAGCGTAAGTAGAAAACAAACTGCTCACTTTGATAGGTATTAACGACATTGTACTGATAATTTCCATAGACTTACCGGCCGTCAATATGATCTTGTTGCATTTGATCCACGGTAGGATTCCTTTAGATGGCCCTTTGTCGCAAACTCGGGATAAGCATCACTAATATTAATTGACTGGCAGTGGCACTTCTGGCTCTAGAATACCTATGAGCTGTTATGACAACGAATACGAAGCCTGGTCCTTGCTCTTTGACGAGGGACCTGCCAACAGGTCTGATGTGGAATTAGGAAACCAATGGGCGCGCGGACACATGGTAGCCGAGACCTGCCTTAGGACACAAAACAAGACCGGCAGCCTCATTAGCTCGGCATTCGTGGCAAGAGACATGATGCAGGTTGTAGATGCACTCGGAGAGGATGGGTTGTTGCGGTATTGGGGTAAGTAGAACTTCAGTCTCAATTCGCATTACATCTTGGTAATCAAGCTAACCGTCTACGTTAGGCTTCTCATACGGAACTACACTTGGAGCAACCATTGCTGCGATGTTTCCCGACAGGATCGAAAGAATGATTCTTGATGGCGTTCAAAATCCGCATGAATATTATCATGCACGGGCGTATGTTAAAGGATAATCTCTTCTTCGGAGAAATCACTACTAATATCTATCCATAGCGACTTTCAGGAATGGACAGACTCGGATAAAGTCTTTTCCTCCATCTTCACCGGCTGTGTGGAAAATAGAGAAAATTGCGCCTTAGCCACGGGTAACAACAAGACAGCTGATGAGCTCGAGCAAGCCGTCTGGGACCTTCTAGACACCCTCAAGTACAACCCAATTGCCGTCAGAAATTACAAGGCCGACTACAGCTCAGTGAAGGGTCTCATAGTGCAGTCCCTTTACAACAGTGCCGACTGGCCAGGCTTAGCCTTGATGCTTAATTATATATTTACAGAGCAGCTCGACGCATTGCAGGATACGGTAGATGCGCAAAACTTGACGGATGTCCCCGATATCTTCTCGGCGATTGCGCAGCCTTTATCACTAGCCGGCATACACTGCAGCGATAACATGGTTCGGACTGAAAAGTTCGAAGACTTTTTACCGGCTGTCCGACATATGTACGACACAAGTAGGATTAGTGAGTAATTTCATGTTTCTTTCATTCGCTGATTCAATGACGGAAATTAACATTACCACCATAGTTGGCGACGGTCTGGTAAGCTTGTATGCCACCTGCGCGCAATGGAAAATCGAGCCGAAAGAGCGCTACACGGGAGACTTCAACGTAAAGACGAAGAACCCAGTCCTTTTCATCGGCAACAGTCGTGACGCCCTCACGCCGCTGGTTTCCGCAAAGAACGTCAGTGCTACATTTGAGGGTAGTGTTGTGCTAGAGGTCAATGGATACGGTGTAAGTATATTCTCTAAGTTTCCGCTGCCTTATATTGAGGCGATGTCATAATGCATGTCCGATACTGACGATGTCTCTGGATGAATAGCACTCTTCGTTGGCTGCACCTTCGGCTTGTACCATCAAGACGACATCGGCGTATTGGGCAGACGGTACCCTTCCTCCTGAAGGGAAGGTCTGTGAATTAGATGCCCCGCTTTATTCCGGGATTACTTGGGCAGATGTTATTGACAGCGTCTACGGCAATGGTACTGCTTCTACTAAACGAAGTGTCTCTTCTCGACCTAAGGTAGGGGGCGCTCTAGCTCCCCCTTTATTGTTTAGATAATTTGCTTTGTAATTGTGGAGGTTATCTATGGACGCGATTGGATTGCTAGCAATAGGTACCTAATGGAACTTAGCCAACGATACATACGAGATAGAAAGTACGGGGCGTACTAATAACCATACCTGGGTAGTTAAGATGTCGAAGCTATCATGCAGAATTTCCCACTCATCGTATATAATTTCAATTAAACTCCAAAGTTACACAATATGGCATAGTCCATCTAGAACCTAACGACGATATCGCGCTTTTATGCCTAGCGGCAGGCTGCAGGCTGCCGCTTGATACCTTGGGGGTGGGGGTTCAAAGGAGAGTAGGCGCTAGGTACTCAGAATCCCGAATGGCTGCGTTAACGATACCGCGAGTATCCGAAGGATTTTGATGCCAGCGCGAGGATCAGCAAATCAAGACTCTCGACAAAGACCCGTGTGTTGTTGGAATTCTGAGACCTGGCGATGACTAATCTTCTAATTAAAGAATGAAGCTATTGAGACTGGGCCATTTTGGAACGCCCACACAAGGAGGCCGAATCTGGCAAAATAGATTGTCGAAAATCGAGAGGTTGTCACTAAGATTGAAAACGCTGACTTTAGTTATCCCCTTAACTGGCACTTGTCCTCAGGCGGGGTTCATCAGGTATAATACACCTAAGCAAAGATAACCTTCAGCCCACTGACACTCACAGAAGCTGGGTTTTGATCAGTTAATAGCCAGGTGAATAGTACTCTAGGTACTTATTAAACCCTGTCCAAGGACAGCTTCTAGTTAAGGGAACAATGGCTCAAGTGTCGATATGTAAAGTAACAAATGGTTTAAAATATTATTTTTAATATCATTCAAACATATATATACGAGATGTGGGCGATCCTCCCTAGATTACTATATATCAAGTTACCTAACATATAAAAATTGCCCTTTCATGTTTTAAAAAAAACCGTTCCTAGCTTGTAAGCTGAAGTATTTGATACCTTAAACATCCTAAAACAACGACCCTACGAAGGAATTAGCTTGGGATTATCAGCTAGCTCAGGTTTTTCCCTATGTTAGCAAGTGACTATTAATGAAAAACCAACAATGGTGGTTCATCAGCGGTGTTATGGCCACTATTTGGACAAATGTCGAGTAGAAAGACGTCAGAAAAGATGGCCCACGCAAAAATAACACTGTTATTCTTGATACAGATTATGGTAATTGTCCACGTACTATGACTCACAGGCAGTGCACTTATTCTAATGCTATTCTGCCCAGGTTGCCCAGGTCAACGGGTCATTTTATTATCTAACAAGTCGTGACCGACCATCTATGCTACGACGGCTATCATGTCGACCGCCAACAACCCGATCACCCATCATACCAGTCACACTATGGGGAATGGTGCGAGCAGCAGCAACAGTGGCACTCACAAGAATAATGAGGAATCGAATCCTAATGGTGAGCATCGTGCCTTTTTTTTTTTTTTTTCGTTGCGTAACTCACTCTTCACATCTAGGACACGAGCAGGTAGATGTGTTGGTGGCCTCCGTGATAGGCACTGCAGCAGCAGTCTTTCAACTTTAGTATCATTGATACTACATTGTGAGAGGGCGAGCAGTTTGCCACTGCCTACTTCGAGACGGTACAGAAGGTCAGGATCGCACAGGCCTTAGATGATTTTGGCGTTGACTTCGTAAGTCTTTCAAACTCGGTTGCAGAGAAGAGAAACTATCAAGAGTATTGTCGCCTGACACTATATATTAGATTGAGGTTACGTCGCCCGCTGCCTCTGAGCAGTCGAGAGCTGACTGTGAACTCATCTGCGAGTTGGGTCTAAAGGCCAAGGTAAGCTGAGCTCCGACCGTGATCTAAACTTCTGGTTTACAATGGCTTATTAGATCCTATGCCATATCCGGTGTAACATAGATGATGCAAGAATTGCTATCCAGACAGGCGTTGACGGCATGTAAGTACATACCTGGTCCGGAATCACATTCATAACTAACGTCTTCAATGCAGAAATATGTGCATAGGAACTTCGTCCTAGCTGATGAAGCACTCCCATGGGAAAGATATAGCCTTCATCACTGCCAAGACTAAGGAGGCCATTGAATATGTCAAGTCGAGCAACCTCGAGGTTCGCTTCTCCGGGGAGGACTCCTTCCGTTCCAATTTCTCTGAAATCCTAGAGTTATACACATTCATCGACCGATTAGGTATGAACCGTGTGGGCATTGTCGACACAGTAGTGCCACACCTATGGAAATATACGACAAGATAGAGACCTTGCGTAAGGCTGTGAGTTGCGATATCGAAACGCACTTTCACAACGATACGGGATGTGCTATCGCGAATTCCCGTATCGCTCTTGAAGCTGGCGCCACTCATGTTGACACCACGGTGCTTGGGATCGGTGAGCGAAATGGCATTACGCCTCTCGCCGGTCTCATAGCGTGTGTGGCGCGGACGGAACGCAAGGGCGTCCTGGGAAAGTACAAGCTGGAGAAGCTTGGCTACCTTGATCGTTTGATTGCGGAGATTGTAGGGGTGTAAATCCCTTTCAATAACTTCGTGGTGCCCCTAGAGTAGAACCGATTGGAGAATGCCGGTCGGGTGGACAATCTCTTGGAGTGAAAGGCGATGGTGTAATCAATGAAGATAACTCGTAGATATACCCATAAATCGCCGTGCAATATTCGCACGGGAGTTCTATGGAAAGTTTTCTCATATTGTGTAAGAAACGAACGCTCACTACTTTTGAAGAACAGGGTTCCTATAAGGAAGCAATGTCCCAGTAGCCAAGGATGAATTAGATGGAGTGATAGCAACAAGTAGACCCTTTATCTACAACCCCCGCCTATTCACTATTACAAAGGTATTTATTGTTGAGGGTATATAAAGAAGGTATCTCAGGGCCGTCGGTAGCTGTAAAGACACTAAGTAGGTCTCATCATCCTAGTACCTAAGCAAATAAAACGCCGCAAATGCATCCGTAGGTATTTCCAGCCGACTACCTAATCTAGCCGGATCGCCAGCAAGCCGTTGTCCCTTTTTGGGTATCTAAGCACGCGCTGTGCCTCATCACCTGTGTCTATTAAAAGGCCGCATATTTCTCTCCCCTATTATCTTCCTCTTGCCCACCCCCCTATTTTTATCAATTCTCAGCCTCAAATCTTCGTCATCTTAAGCCCGACCTGCAACATCCTAGCAGCCACAAACCAAACCATAGAAATCGCCATCACAATACCACAGAAGAGCTGCAGACCGAGGAACTCGCCGTTCTGCGCGCTCACGATGGCGCCGCCGATGGGCGACCCGGTCAGGGCGCCCAGCGCGGCCGAGAAGAAGGCGATGCCGGTGCGCGTGCCGATCTCGCGGATGTCGCTGATCTGCGCGATGACGGCGGGGAGCAGCGAGATGAAGCCGCCGGATGCGAAACCGAACACCGCGCCGTAGACCACCGTCGTCGCCGTCGATTTTCCGGGTACCCAGAGCGCGAGCGTGATCACGCCCGAGAGCCCCGCGATGAAGATCATCACGTTGAAGCGCCCGAAGCGGTCGCCTAGGAAGCCGGGGAGGATACGGCCGGGGATACTACGAAGGAGTTAGTTATATAGTCTGGAATGGGGGAGGGGTGGGGCAAGGGGGCTTACCTGACGGCGTTGATGATAGGGAGCAGGTACGGGATGATAGACTCGTCGATGCCCTGCTGCTTGGCCTGCAGCTCGATGTAGTTGAAGGGCAGGAACATGCCCCAGAAGAAAAAGAAGGCCGCGATGACGACGCACAGGAAGACGGGCTCGCCCAGGGGCCGGACGTATTCCATAATGTGGAAGGGCTTCTTGCGGGGCGGCAGACGGGACTTCACAGTGACGCAGGCGAAGCCGCACAGGCCCAGGAACATGAATCCGAGGATGCGCATGGTCCACGGGAAGCCGATGGTCGGGATCAGGTGGTTCATCATGATGGGGAGAATGACACCGCCGAGCGAGGACCCGGACACCGTGAGGCCGAGCGCCGCTGCTCGCTTCTTGAAGAACCAGCCCATAACTGAGTTCGTCGCTGAGTTGAACACGGCGCTCATGCCTATGGGGCTCACGATACCTTGCGATAGGATGATCTGGTAGTACTCCGTCGAGAGGGAGAGCATCATCAGACCGAAGGCGTAGACTATAGTTCCTATGATTAGGAGCCATCTGGGGCCGTAGTTATCGTACAATCGGCCCATCTTTATTACCAGGAATTAGCAACTACTCCTTATTCTCATTCTCACTCTCACTCCGACCCACGGAATAAACACGCACGCATGCGCGATAACAAAAGGGACGTGGAAAGGGAACAACAAGTTAGGCAAGTACTTACAACAGCGTTTAAACCCGACATCATGAAGACCTGTGTCGAAGTGATCCAGCTGACGGTCGAGGTGCTGTAATTCGACAGCGGGCCATCGACGTAGTAGCTCACGAACACGCCGACGCAGTTGACGAGCCCGAAGGTGCTGAACAGCGCGCAGAAGCCGCCGGCGACGACGAGCCAGGCCTGGAGGCCGCCGTCCGGGAAGTCGGCCGGGTTGAAGCCGGGCGGCCCCGATGGCTGAGGCGGCGCTGCGCCTCCTTTCTCCACTATGAGAAAGTTAGGTCAGTATCTCCTGCATATTAAGAATTTTGGGGAATGGTTTATCGCTTTGTGTCGCGACACCTTCCTTTCAGGGGTTCGCTAGAAATCTGAAGGAGAAAAGGAAGGTGATCGGCGAGATGGTTGAAGTTTTAGGTAGGAAGGGGATATGTACTGTCAGCCTCGACCACATTCTCGGGTTCGGGGAACATGTTGGCGTTTGTCGAGCCCGTCTGAGATGGGATTCGCTCCAGCGACGGCCTCTTTGACTGATACGGACTCGGGTCGATAGATTCTTTGGGCAATTCGGTCGATGCACCTCCCATTGTCGATGCCTCCGATTCGTATCCGGGCATTTTGCTCTGTGAAGTCTTGTGGGAGATCGCCCCATGGGTTTGATGGGTTGGGGATGCCATTTTGAAGGTTGTGGACGAAGACAATCCAGCTAGAGATGAAATATTGTTTGTTCGTCCTGCAGGGCACAACGCAAGGGCCCGAGGACTCGGGTTTCTTTTTAACCAAGTATAAGACGGTATGTAAATACAAGGCCAGGAGATCGATCTATCAGATGTAACAGGAAAGATCGTCTTCGAATGCTGGAACCTCGCGATGAAGTATCTGATTCCCTGATTCCCTACAATAGACAATGAAGGTGAGTAGAAGATGGTTACATGCGTCACTGAGGCCTGCTCAAACTCTTATATGAAATGAAATGGTTGAGTCCGAGAAGCTCGGTCGGAACCGGGGGTGCTCGGTATTAAGACGATGGTCAGAGATTCAGAGTGGTCAAAGGGTACATGCAGCTCAGGGTCTCGCAGTTGGAGACAACACAGTACGTACCCACTATGCATTTATTATTCTAATTATTTTACATATTATTTTACGACACGGGTTCGGGGACTGCGTGGGGCAATGCGCAATGAAAAAAAAATTGGAAAAGAAAGACCCTGTAGATTATTCACAGGGGTTGGTCATCATAGATAGTCCCCAATAGATGTGATATTGCGTGAGCTCGGCCTCCGAACGGCAGCCGTATAGGAGGAAAAGAGAGAAGTAAGCATATAAAGAGAATGCCTTCGTCGCTCTAGAACAGACCGAACGAGTTACTTGGATGGATCCGTAGGGCTGATCCAAACTTGTGTGATTCGTCTTACCAAACTCGAGTCTTGACTCCCGACTCGCGAACTGTTGTATAAAGGTACACTCAAATACCTAGTTTTCTACCTGTTACATGCGCGAATGTAAGAGTGGGAGTAATTATGGGGTAGAACTAGAAATCCAAAGTGTGGGGGTATGGCTCTATATTGTGTGAAAAAGCTTTAGGGGCATTCGTTGATGGACTAGTATAGAAATAGAATGGGCTCAAATAGCGAAATAACGAAATGATAATATCTAAGTAATAACCAAGTAATAACAACGTAATAACAACGTAATAAACCAACTTCGGCCTCGAAATGAAAGCGCGAGTGAGCGAGAGAACCATGCTTATTACAAAGCGCCACTATGTCTTAATAGGTAATCGTATTTAAGTGCGTGTGGTGTCACAAACCTAAGAAAGCAGAGACAAAAGAACGGGATCTTGCCTACTGCATAGTAGCACCAAAATCCGTATGACCAATTGAATTCAATTTAGGGAAAAGAGCTGAGAGGCTGAATTAATCTTGCTTACGTACTCCAAGGAACGTGGTTTCAGTATTTTCGGGTCGCGCTAAACTATTTAAGGTTAATTAGAGCTAGAAACTGGATCTTATCTGTAAATCAGATCTGGTGGAAACTTTAACCCTTTAGTCTCGGAGATATGTATCATGTATCTCGGAATTGTGAAGGACGTCCGAATAGTACGAACATTCAGACATTCAATGTTGTCCCCTGTCATGTTATCATGGTTCCATCTTGTTGGTGTTCGGGTCCTCGCTCACACTGATGCTTGCTGAAACGCACCTTGTGTGCTGAGTAATGCAGTACCAGAATACATGTATAACTCATACCTAACTTTTATATGAAGATGCTTGATATATCATACATATAGATATAGTGATATCTACGCAGCTACGATATTGAAGAAAGGTCAACCGCATAGTATCTTGAGACAGAAAACATGCCTACATATTGACAGCGCCCGGGTAGTTCCGCTTTGACCCCTTAGCTTGGCTCGACTATGCCGCATTCTACCAAGCCGGACATCTACATATGTACATAGGCAAGAACCAACAGATCTATGTTTGATATCATATGGACGTTTCTCAACCCGTCGGCCGATCTTGAAATGACTCAAATGTACGGCCGAAGCCAAGTTCTTCACTAGTATTTTTCAACCGGACGGTTCATACACGTGTGCCGGCAAGTCTCGTAGACCACAGGCCCATTACACTAAAAATGCCCTGAAGTGTTAGAGAGCCTCACGCAAGTACCACGTAGAGTCCGAGCCCACTAGGAGTAGAGTTGGACAAGATATTCCAACTCCGTTTGACGGATCTTCCCGTTCGGCACTTCACAACCCTCGCCTGAGGCAATTCGACCCTTGAGGATATAGCCTTAACCGGGTATCATACATTTATTTCTCTAGTAACCGAAGGTGGATATTTCGGGCTCTTCAGTACCTCAGTACTTAGATAACCAATGCTCCTGTTAATGCTTGTGACTGGTCGTATAGTACAACGTACAACTAATGGCCCCTCTTTCAACCGGCTCTTTCCGTACCTATTTCTTCTCGAAACTCTTGAGATTCTCCGCCTCCGCAAACTTCACCTTACCATCCTCGCTGACGCTAGCAACATTAATCCGTACCTCTGCCTTATTTTCCGTCTTAAGTGGGCCGGCATCGAGCTTTGGCTTCGTCGCCAGCTCTACAGCCTTAGGCACCTCACCCATCGGCGCGTCCGCGAGCTCGTTGACGTCCTCGCTAGTCAAGACGTCGCTTATCCTGGTGCCCCTACTCGACATCAGCAGCGTCGCCGGGCCGCGGAACTGGAGGAACAAGCGATCGCCCCAGATCGTCCTCCTCGCCGTCGTTCTCAAACTGAACAGCACCCTGGACAGAAACTTGTAGGTCTCGGTCTCGCGCATGTTCTGCAAGAACGGGGTGTCGGGCAGCCAGCCCGAGAGCGACGGCACCTGGAACCCGATGAAGCTCGAGCTCTTGAAGCGGAACGGCAGCGGCGGGTTCTTGGTCACCGTGTACGCGACCACGTTGGCGGGGTGCGCGACGAACTCCTCATCTTGAGCTAGCGTAAGTTGGTATATGTGGCCCGGGGCGGACAGCGCGGCGAGGCCACGGCCTGTGAGTTCGGAGGATCCCCAGTGAGCGACCGGGAGCCGGTGTTGGATGCGCGGTGTCACGGTTAGCGTGTGCCCGGTCCATGCTAAAAGCGCGGAGCGCTGCGCGACCATCCAGTCTGTTGTTCCGTCGAGGTGTAGCACGGTAAACGTAGTCGTAGGCGATTTCGTAGATATTAATGCAGTGAGTGGTGTCGTCGAGGTGATGCGTTGGTAGAGGAATGGGACGCCGGTGACGGCTCGGGTGAAGGGCGAGAGTATGGAGAGGGTTGATTGCGCCTGGGTAGGTTAGCTTAAAGCTCGTGAGGATATAGGTTTGGTGTCATCGCACATTTTGTGCTTTGCCCGAAACTGCCACGAGAGTTCCACGGCGCGTGTATAATCTCTGAGAAGCTGAGAGCGATACTTTTAGGAGGGAGTACGGCGTCCCTAACACCTCGAATCGTGCATCTAATGTAGCAAATGAGTATGTATATCCAACGTAGAAGGTAATCCCTTAGTAAATATACCTGTAACATCCTTAAATCCGCCGACGGACGTGCCAAAGACATCTCCATTAAGACGAGGTGACTCGGTCGAAGGAGAAGAACTGATCTGGATAGCTCTACATTGCCGGCAAATGTAGCTTGTTTGGCGTGCTAATTGATCAGTGCGACCTCTCAAAGCAGGAAGGGAGACGCCGCGCATGGTAACGGTCTCAAAGGGAGCCCCGTGGTTTAAATGACCGTCGTTGGCGAGAGCTTTGGTCTTTGGATATGACGAATGAGCAAAAATTAGCGGGAGCTTCTCCAAACTTTCCAGTCTTTGATTTAACCGGACCTTTCGATAGCCGAACCTCGAAATATCCCTGCTAGCAGCTGTTTAGCGAGGAATTGACTTTATCGTTATCGGGCCGGGCCGTTACGTCACATGAGTTTACATACATACTACAATAGACTCAACTTCAACTTCATCTTCATCCCTTATCTAGACATCCACATTCAAAATCAATACTCCTACCTATTATAATCAACTCCTTAGCCACCCATGAAATATATCGAGATGCCTTATCACGAAGCATACATCGCAAATTAAAGCAATTTAGTCTCTTAACAATCCTGTTCAGCTTAACAGCTTCTACGTAGCATCTGCCTATAGTGAAATCGATGCAAACTATAGCCCTATGAAGCAGCCATAGGGAATTTCCCTATGGAATATACTCGAACGAATATTCCTCAACCTGGAAAAATCAAATGCTTGTACTCTCCCCTTATAACGCCACGCCAATGCAATTTCGGCTCAACCCGTCCATGCCTAGACGACCAAGGAAAACCCGACAGCCGATGCGGATATGCAGCCTTCGCAAAGCGACTAGAAAGAGGGAAACCCGAAGAATGGGAAATGCCAGATCAGGAAACCCCCGGAGAAGCGAGCAAGCCTTCATAAGCACGATCAACAGTGCGTCCGCCCATCCCGGGGGCCGTTTTAAGCTGCTCTAACGAGTTGATACGGCCGCCGTCCTCCGCTATAAGGTCCAGGTACTCCACCAGATCCCGAGCTTTCTTCGGCCCAAAACCTTGCAGTGTAGTTATCAGAGAAATATCTCGCGAGTTGACAATGTACAGCAAGTTTCGAGACACGATGCCCTCTTCCATCGTAGCCGAATCTACCCCAGATGCTTTCGCAGTCTTGGACTTCTTGTTCTTCTTACGGCTCTTACTCATGAGGTCGTCATCGTCGTCGTCAGCTTCAGCGCCATTGTAGTCATCGATTTCGACCTGTCGGCTAGGCTTCTTATGCTTCTTAGCCGGACTCTTAGCCGGACTCTTGGTCGGACTCTTGCTGACCTCGTCCCCCATTTCACCGGGGGTCGCGTCCCGAGTCTCGCGTTTAGCATCTAGCGTCGCCTTCAGCTTCTCGATTTTCCCGAGAAGCTTTGCTTGGCCTGGAAAGAAAGGCAATGCCATCTCATACATCATAAGTGCGCTAGCTTCTTCCCCGCGCTCCTTGTGTTGCCGCGCCAGGAGCAAAAATCGTAGACCATCCGACCGTGAATCATCGTGACGTCCATCCTCGATGCGTTTCTCCAGAGCCTCCAGACGTTTCTGAACAGCCTCGTTGATCTCAGGCGGTGCCGGGGCGGATTGCGTCCGGGAAGCTAGAATTTCGCTGACCTTCTTCTCCACCATTGCTTCGATCTGGTCCGCGGACATCGAAGGTACCATCGGTTGCGATGGCTTGGCCGATTTAGGTATCAGGGCCGGACGGGTTATCTTAGTTGGCCGGTTGCCGCCATCCGAGGAATCGGAAGGGCGCTTGTGAGAAGGCGATCGCTTCATAGTGGTGTTAGCCATAGGGCGTGACGCAGGCTGCGGCTTTAATCGGTCGGTATACACGCTGAAAGCTTTGACTGGGCGGTCGGGCTTCTCCGCAGCCTTCTCTGCAGCCTTCTCTGCAGCCTTAGCGGCGGTACCCGAATGGATATTATGCGCATTCGCCAGGGGTCGCAACGGCTGGCGAGTTATACCCGAGCCAGGATTGGAGATGGTACGCGGGGGCTGTTTGAAAACGACTTCGTTCTCGATCTCGCGGACTTCGATTCTCTTAGCTCTGGAACTGACATTCAAGCTGCTAAGGGTATCAAGGTGATAACTTCGAATTGGGGCAAGATTCAAAAACATAATGGTGATGCCATTGTTTTGGCCAAGCGAGAGAATTCGCGTCATCTTGGACTCTCGGAAAGGTATTCGGCGATCGCCTCTCGAAATGGCGTCAATACACTGGCTCAACACGAATAAACTCTTGTTGATAGCAGCAGACTCAACCAATCGCTCCTTGCCATTGTCTGTTCGACGATTATCCTCCGAACCAGCCAAGTCAATGGCTGATGCCGTACTTTCTCGGACCATATCTCCAGTGGTTTGTGTAAGCTTAACACGAAGGATAGCATGACTTCTACTACTATGAGCATTGAGCTTCGTAGCAGCAGTTATACGGTTGTTGTTAGACTCGATATACAATCGTTCGAAGTCCTTCAAGTCTTGGCAAGGTCGTTCGGATAAACCAGCTACGACAGTCTTGCCATTAGCCTCTGCACGTAGAGGAAGACCCGATGGTGTTCGTCTCTCAGGAGGTTCGAGTAGGTCAAAGACTTTATCGTTGTATATTTCATAGTACGAGAGAGCAACAACCACGGTGGTCTCGCCCTCGGAATCCTTGGCGATCTTCTTGGCTCTTCGAAAGACACCACTAAGAAGTCTGGGAATAACACCGCGCTCGGCTAACTTCAATCCACCACGCATTGTATGGGTCTTGCCGGTTCCGGTGACACCATAAGCGAATATCGTAACATCGAGGCCATTAAAGAGGGACTTGAGATGAGGAGCAACTGTCGGCGACAAGGTTAAGCGATGGATGTCCTATATGATCCTACTCGAGGAAAGTTAAAAGGGAGGAGACAAGCACATACCTTCTGCTGTGAATAGCTCCTCCTGTGTCGTCGACTGATCATAGACGCCGTTGAAGGCAAAAGAGAACTCCTCTGATTCATTCTTAGGGTTAGGTATCTTGACGACATTACTAGTCTTCCCATCGTCATTGCTAGCAGAGTGTACGATCACGTCCTTGTCCAATTCCTTTTCCAAGAGTGGACGTATCCGTGCGATCACGCGAACAGACATGACTTTTTCAAGTCAATTGACCAGCAATCATAAGCAGAAGCAATAGAAATAGAAATAGCAATAGAAATAACGAAAAAAGAGAAAACAACGGGCGTATTGAATGATGCAATTAGAATTGATGCATCGGTGTAGCTCATTCAATAATGCTTGTGTTATTATGAGATTGCTAGTTTGGAGGAAGTAAGCTGGTAGGATTGCTTTGTTTAGAAGCGGTAACTTTAACGAAACAGGTGCCGTTTTTTGAATAAACAGGTAAAACCCACTTCTAGATTTCAACCAATTAAAAGCACGCAAGTCGCAGCTTTTCAAAGCCTTGTATCAAGTTAATTACCCACCTTATACATACACATTTTTAAACCTTAATAAAAGTTTATTTATTAATAAAAAATATAAATATAAATTATTTTCAATTCAATTAATTATTTTATTTTTTTCTATTTTTTTAATCTGGTTTTAAATGTTTAAATATCATGTAAAACTTACACATATACTCAGGTACATAGGCTTGTTGATTTGTAAGGGTATCACGTGTTGTCGCCAAGAAATGTGGTTCGCTGACTTTAAACTTCAACCACACTCGAAAGAGTTGATGCATTCGAATAAAATTTACATCATTCAATCCGTTGAATTGAGAGCTTCACATTTATATATTTTATCTAATTATTAGTCATGGAAATAGAAAGTTATTTGGATATTTTTGTTGGATTGGTATAGCAAGCTCAGGCCACCAAAGTGTCACGTGGTACCTACCCTTTACGCTACCACTTAGCGTACACAGTACTTAAGTACCTATGTATTGTGGAGCCTTCAAGGGTCTTCATATTTTAGCCAATGATATGCGGGTAAAAGTGGGTTTACCTGTTTATTCAAAAAACGGCACCTGTTTCGTTAAAGTTACCGGTTTAGAAGTTGGCACAAGCTTTAACAATTGAGCAATGGGGAACTTTGCCCTGAAAAATAAATGGGTAATGTGGGGCAATCCGTTGTAAGGGAGCAACCAGCCAGCCAGCCAGCCAGCAAGAGCAATTACAGTTACACGCGTTCGCGCTAATTGATTTAAGCTCTTTAGGTACCCGCTAAAGGTATCGTACGCGCTATAACTTCCCATTGAAATGCTTCCTTCAATGGATTATCTTTAATGGGATGATAGGATGGGTACCTATTTAACCTTCCTGACACCGCCCATCCCTTCTGACATTCCTGACGTGGCACAATCTGGAATCTACCAATCAAGGTGTAAGTATATTGGAATTCATCCATTTATAGCTTGAACTATTCTTCGTAAATACCTACTTAAATGGCCAACTGGAGCCTATTTTATTGGGCTACGGATCGGTGATCCAGTGCACGTTGGCGAAAACCACTCAAACGTCACATCTCGAATTCCTTCTTGTGTGGTTTAGGAATTGGACCAATACTGACGACGATCAAGAGCTTAAGTAGGATATTTAAGATTTGATACTGAATCTAAATAGGCACTAACTGAGTGAATACATCGGAATAAGTCACTTTTGTAGCTTTTAGTTGAGTGTTCCCACGGGTCTTGCTTTCCGATTTATGGAGTGCGGGGCTTCGGAACGGTAAGCACAACCTCCACCACCAATATAGAAGTCCGAGTGGCGGCCTACATTCCCGGCAGGAGCGCACCGGAGTGTGCTTGCCGGCCGCTCCTACATGCACTTAGATTGAACTCTACTTCGGCCGAAAATACGGGTCACTGCCACTTCAATATCGGCACACTTTCTCGTGGCGATCAAGAAGTTTCAAGTGTCTACGACCTATGTGCCTACATATAACCTAGAATATGTGCACTTATATTTATTTCACAGGGAATTGAAGAAACACGCCGTCTACAACCAGAGCCCAGCTCATTCATAACCACAGGTTTGTCTCTTTTCTTTATTTTTCTCTGTTTTCTTCGTTCCGAACTTCTTTCAAGTGGCAGGGTGAGAAGAATTGGAGATTTCCTTAATAGGTAGCACCAGTGGGGTAGGCGGGGTCTCGAAACTTAACAAATCGACTAACCTTATTGGCTCACTAGCATTCCTCTGTATCTCGTACCTGAGCCGCAAGCAGCTGCCTCTTCAACTTCTTATTCAGACATCAAAGACAAAAGAAGAAACAGCACCACATATTAAGGTAAGATATTTCTTAGTGAAAGATGTTCTTTGAAACTTCTGTTAAGAGTATGTGAGTTAGAAGGTGAAATAGACCATATGCGTTGGGAATGATCCTGTTGTACCTTCAGGTTCTATTTTGAAAAATTTTCTTTTTTTCTCCATAGACTTTTTTTTTCTTTCCTCTTTTTCTTTCTTTTTTTCTTATCTTGCCTCTCTCAATCTGTACCTTCTGACTCGGTAATGTGTCTCTTTTTGCACCCCTTTTAAGTTATATTCTTTTGAGAGGTTACAGATATTCTCGAATATCAAGGAATCGGTTATTGGTGTCTTGTCGACGAACCCCTGAAAATTGAAGCAACTTTAACTTTAACTATAACTCCCTCTTGTATGGCTGTCTGAAATAACTCCTACCCAGCTTGATCTGAGATCAAGTCAACATTCATAGCAGTTGCCCATTATATTAGCCTCGTTGCTTATGTGGCTTCCTAGTTTTGCTACTCACTTCACGATTCCTTCCTGTCTCTTGAGAAATCGCCGAAATCGACTCTCCACTTTATTAACTCTCATCGACTTTGATACTACTTATATCGTGCACCTTCCCTCCTTCCCTCGCCGACCAGGTGTGCACAAGACTATATATAACTGGTCTTCATCTTCAACCTCTTCTTCCTTTTCTTCTTCTTTTCTTTAGTTGGAAATGTCCAGACAGCGACCCAACTTCATCCAACGGTTTGTCCCTGATATCAACAGACTCTTTGGGGTAAGTGACCAGCTAACCACCTTCCCACCATCGTCGTATCTCATATCCCACCTTTCTTCATAGTCATCCACTACTTCCTTCTCATTATTATTATCATCATTGTCTTTCTCATTGTCATTTTCTTTTTCATTATCTTTCTCATCCTCATCCTCATCCTCATCCTCATCCTCGTTCACATTCATACTCTTCACTCTTCATTCTTCACTCATCACTCTTTCACAACAAAGCAAAGCATTAACTTGTGCGCCTAGTTCCCAAGCAGTATGACGTCGCATCACCATGGCCCCAACGGATCTGTAGATCCTCGCTCTCTTAACTACGAGAGCAGTGATCTCAATGATCTCACGCGCCGCCAGATGAATGAAGACATCGCTGCGTACCGTTATGACCTCGACTTCTGTCGAAACCAACTCGACGTGCCTGACCTCACGGCACAAGAAACCAGAACCCTCCAGATCCGAGTCCTGGACTGTGGACACAATATCCGCCACTGCCAGCACCGAATTCAACTGCTGGATGCCCAGGAAGCGCGTAGAGCCGCAGCTTCCGCAGTCGCCGCAGCTGCATCGGCCAACAGTCACCGGCAGCCCCACCACCGTGGCTCTACCGGGTCTAGCCTCGGCATGAAGCGAAAGCTTCACACTGTCGACAGCGACGACGATGAGGAAGAGGCTAAGCTGGACATCATCCTTGATGGTCAGGGTACCAACAATGTCCAGCGCCTTGGCTTCTGGAAGTGTCGCCTATGCGTGTCAAAGAAGTTCCTTGATGCGGGTACCAATCGCGTGCCTAGTGCGCCGTGTAAGTGGCCCTTGAAGGACATAGCAAAGGTCTTCAACCACTACTTGGACATGCACACAGAGCACACAGCCGAGGAACGATGTGCTGAGCTTGGCGCTGCACTCAAGCATAACCGTGAGTTTTTTCCTTATGCCAAACTAATTTCTCCTATATGTATCTAGGTAGATGCTAATAACTCGTCGCAGGAGGACCGTTCGAATATTGGTTGACCCGAACCCGAGGTCAGGACTTGTCTGAGGATAACACGGTCATCGATAATTACATCGAAATTCTTCAGTCCGGGAACATGCCTCAGCCTTTGCGTGGCCTTAGTCGTGCGGCGGCCGAATTTCCTAACACGACTTCAGGGCCAAAGTGATGACTAGGTCGCCGATAAGATATGTTTCTGGCATCTCATAATTCATGATGTATCAACAGAAATGCGATAGAAAGCTTGGGGTATGGAAAATGGGGCATGGGGTATGGGGCCTGGGTGGCTATGATAGGGTGCTCATTTGCATGCTTTGAATTCGGAGGGCTATGCGTTGATTTACCAAACGATCTCACTCTCATCATTGATTCTATCTCTAAGACGGTTGCTTTCTAACATAGCATGGCGTTAGGAGTTGTCTCTAGGTATGGCTTCAATCTGCGGACTTGATAAACATGCATTTAGGGGGGTATCTGAACTGCGCATGAATTCAATGATTTTCACAACTGACGTGAATTTAAAATCTTTACCTATTTTGACATCTTTTAGTACTTGCTAACTGCCCGTGATTTATGGCCTGAAGCCTCTGCAGTATATTGAACCTGAAATTTGAGTCTCTCTCGACGGCCTGAACTCTTCATATTAGGATCATACATATTTTCGCATTCATTGTTACTTATGAACAAATTCGCACAGGTAATGGCTGTCTTCTAAACAGTGTGATCCCTGGTTGAATCAATATGGAAATAACCTAAATCATAATCTCCTGAGATCTAGATATAACAATGGGAAAAAATGGTTATGCGTTGCTAGACACTAAGCTGGGAGTCGTGTTCAACCCCTGGAGAGGAGGCTATGAACTTCTGCATAATCTCAACTAAACAGTCTGGTAAATAGATAATTAGATCTATGCTAGCTGTAATTATTGTTATATTTTAATAAGACGACTCTATGCTAGTTATTAAGAGCCTAGTCCAATACTTGTTGCGGTAAAACGTGGGTCCACTGCCAGCCATATAGCTACGGCGGTATATTTCTCACCTGGACCCTACGACGAGCTCGATTCGGTCTGTCACCTTAATTCATAGTTGAACAGTCAAAAATTGATGTAGCCCTTCAACAATTCCCTAGCTCTAGATAGAGTATGAGTCATCACCTCAAGAAATTTTAGTATTTTATAACAGCAAGCCAGAGCATCATCGAGACAACGTAGGCTTAGCAGTTAGATATTTATAAACCCCCATGTAGCTGTCCTAAGTCCTGCAGCGACGGCTTATGTATATTCATTATCCCGTTGGCTAGAAGTTGTCCCTAGACAGTGTTTAACAAGTAGATCAGTAATCAGAACCTAGCTTTGTAGGCGTCAGCAGGCTGTTACTCGTATTCTACCTAACTAACCCTGTCTGAGGACAACTGCTAGTAAGGGGGATAATTCAAAGCGGCGGGCTAAAACGCCACTTGCGTAGCGGATTTCTTGATATTGGAGAGTAACTACCCATTCGCCATTAGATCGGATGCCTTCGACACCTAGGCACATCGCAACGTAGGCTGGGCGATATCATAACTCCGCCCCGTTATATTAAGGGGAGATTCCTCACTTATATGTACTTAAGTAAGACATACCGAGTCCTTTACACCTTCACAAACTCCCATACAGTCCCCCCTTCGCTCAAAATGGCGATTTCTCTATCGCTCCGAACCGAAAGCGGCCACAACGAGTCGCCCTGTTTCACAAACAACAGCTGACCGCCGTCGGGATGGCCTCTCGTAGCAAAGTATTCAAGGTCTCTATGGTGTGGCACAATAGCCATCAATCTATTGCTTTCGCCATTATGCCCAAGGTGCAGACCAGAGACAGGGCTACGGAATCCGAGCCATCCATCCGTAGAGGTGCAAAGCCAGTGGTAACCTCCTTGGTCGCCTAAATGCGGTGCCATACAGACTAATCCGTTTATCAGCGTGATCTGTTTCCCGGATTTGGGCTCGCGGATTATGTATGTTCCCCCGGGCCATGGCACCGTCTCTTTGCGGATTTGGTCGGTAGCGTAGCGGTCGATTTTGGTGTCATCCATACTCGCGGTGGTACTTGATGGAGTATTTGTTCCGGTCGTAGTAGAATAGGTAAATGAATCAAGCGCTAAATCCTCTCTATTCTCCATACTTGAGTTATTGTAAGCGCTTGGGATAGAAGTGGGTTCATAAGTTGAGACTACTGCGAATGATTAGTTATTGAGGTAACTTTGGTATATCAGGCCACACTTTTCATCGCTTAACTGACCTGCATATGGCTTGTGGTTACGGTGCTTCATTAGTCCATATCCGATAAAACGAATTTTGAAAATTAATTTACGCCTATTTAAAAAACCGATAAACTTTAACAGCCGTTTACCACTCCGTTTTAAAGGCAAATATTTTATAATTTAAAGGATATATAATTTCGAAGCTAAGTTATTATTAAAAATTAGATTTGTATTTTTATAATTTTTATATAATAAATTATATAATATTAAAGATTGGGTAAATATTTTAATATAGATTTGTTATTTTAATAGTATGCTACTTTAATAATAGTCTCTAATTAATCGGAATCCTTATTGATACGCCATGGCCACTTGATTGGGGTACTTGATCCTTTATACAAAGATTGGTGTATGGGGATGTACCCTCCCACCCAGCGGCTAGTTTTCTACACCCACCCACCTTCTCACTTAAATAACTTCATAGAATCATCTTTAATTGGCTTGTAATTAGTTTTATATAATATCTAACTACTGCCTTAATTAAAGAAATCTAATTATATCATACCTATTTCCCTTTTTGTTAATACATACTGCGAAATGTATGAATAGCTGTAGAGTATTGAACAGCCTCCGGGGATCATCACATACAACCAGCAAAACAACCACAAAACTACATGAAATTGGGGTAAAACACCGCATATCTCGGCAATTAGGACATGCATCATAATTAAATATACATCATTAGATGGCCTGGATTTAGGGCTATTTTATGATATAAATTATTAAAATATTGATGCCTTATTGCGAAAGTTATTTGGGTTAAAAGATGTATTGTTTTATAGAAATATTTGATGGGGTGATGGCTTATCGATAAGGTTTTCAACCAATCAGAGACGCCGCCTTCCTACCGGCGGGGTACTATAGAAATGCAATACTATTGAAATAGCAAATCTCATTTTTAAACCCACATAATTAATTGTATAAAAATTATAAAAATATAGGCTTAATTTTCTATAATAGCTCAGCTTCGAAACTATGCATCCCTTAAATTACAAAATGCTTGCATTTAAAACGGAGTAATAAACGGCTATTAAAGTTCATTAGTTTTTTAGGTGGGCGTAAAATGATTTTTAAAATTCGTTTTGTCGGATATGGACTAATGGAGCACCGTACGTGGTGCACGTGCGCTAGACTTTTCAGCTTACTTACCTAATCATTTACTCATCCTATCACCTTAGATTCGATGTTCTTTCTTACAATTAGCATACTGTTTAGCACATGAACCTTGGCATCTTATTAACTAAGCTCTGCCCGTGATACTTGTAAATTCAACCTATGTCTGGGACGAATTCAGCTCCAGAAAGAGAAAAAAAAAACATCCACGCAACAACCCTTCGTAAACTCAGGGCATCCTAGGGCCAAGGTGACATCGCTCCCAGCCCTAGTACAACTACGATGGCACGAATAGCTGACCACCATGCCCGCGGCGGTCCAGTAAGAATTTGCCTAATAGTAACCCGTGTCGATAAGAACGCATCATGTGTATAGTATGCGGTTAACCTAGTTCCCCGGGTTGGAATGGTGGAAATCGGCCGGCTGGTGCTACGTTGTATTCGGCGGATTATAAATGCCGGTTTATGGTTCATTATCACGGACTCCTCCCCCGTCTCCTATAAAATGAGGATGTCTTGGCGAGTTGTGTCTTGTCTTCAATCCATGTTTAGTATCATCAGTGTTACAAGTTAAGCGGTTGCGATCGGTGCCTCTTGGACCTGTTTAAAGGCATGGGAATTCTGCTGGTTGTCGAAACTTATCAAGTCAACCATTAGTCTAAGCTAGTGTCAAATCAACAAGATGCGTGTCTCTTCAGCTCTTGCCGTATCCCTCCTGTGTATCGTCGCAAAACCGGCCATCGCTATGTTCTATTATCCGAGTCCAGCAGTCTCAGCCCTGGAGCACATTCTCGTGGACAACTGGGGCGCGTACGCATCAAACTTTTCATCCGCCATCACACCCTGCGACAACTACGTGACGGAGGTGGGTCTGCCGGCGATCAATTCGCATAGGACGACGGCCGCACAGTGGCTACGTGTTGCCTTTCACGACTTTGCCACGGCTGACGTCGCCGCCGGGACCGGCGGGTTAGACGCCAGCATTGGGTTCGAGACTGGGCGCGAAGAGAACTCGGGCAGCGCGTTTAATGACAGCTTTACATTCTGGAAGCCCTTCGTCAACGAGTTCGTTCCTAGTAAGCTAATAATATTGTCCCGGTGCGGTTTCTACCTAGACTTTCAGAATTCTGTGCTGAGTGACGTCTCTTAAGTGGCCGACCTGCTCGCCGTTGGGACGGTGATGTCGGTGCACCTCTGTGGAGGGAAGTATATACCCTATCAGCTCGGCAGGGTAGATGCGACGACGGCCGATCCTAAAACAGGAGTACCGGAGCCGAGTACGAGCTTGGAAGACACGGTCGCTCAGTTCAGCAAAGCCGGATTCAATCTGTCAGATGCCATTGGCTTAACTGCATGTGGCCATACAATGGGATCGGTAAGTCGAATCGTCTTGTGGGTGTACTGCTTTCTTGCAAATGTTATCGAATCCGAAACCTCGAGAGATGTTATAATGCTGCAATATGATATTGACTAGAGACAACATAGGTACATGCTGGTGGCTTTCCGACGGTTGTCGAGCAGTCTACCATAACTCCAAACAATACTAACGGAGCAGCCAACCTCGACGATACTCGGGCGATATTCGACTCGGCAGTAGTGCATGAGTATATCGACAACACAGGGCAAAGAGGCGGTCCGCTCGTGACTAGCTTCAACGAGACCAGTAGATCGGATCTCCGGCTCTATGAAAGTGACGGCAACAAGACCATGCTAGAGTTGTACGCACAAGGAGACGGGTTCCAGGACACTTGTGTCGATTTGCTGGGACGCATGATCAACACCGTTCCCGGGAGCGTACAACTCCTGCCCGCGATCGAACCAGCGCTCATAAAACCAATCAATGTGACTTGGGATATTACGAGCGATAATCAGTTGGTTCTCTCCGGGAAGATTAGGGTACGTGATGCGTTACAAATTGTGAGATTCGTGACAACACAGCTGAGAGATGATTAGGTGTTATACACCGGAGAGGTATCGGATGATCCAATTTCGATCACCTTCTCGAACGGTTATACGGAGACTTTAATCCCCGAGGGAATCTTGGGCATTTCTGCGTTCAAGCTATCCAATAGCCAAACGAACGCCACGACTCAATATTCCCCTTTCTCGATATCAAGCGCTAATCTATCGGAAGCGTCTTCGTTCGCTGTTGCAGCGACGGGAATCAAGACCCAGGTCTTCCAGATTCAGGATGAGGCTTTCATTGTCCCAAGCTTGACTCGTGTTGCGGACGGCATAGTGTCTATCACGGTCGCGGCGAGGAGTAACCAAACTGATTTCGACCCGTCGAAAATGTCGGTAAAGGTTGCGACTCCGATCGCGCAGCCGCTTACGCTTGCGCCCAAGGTCGTTCGAACCGATGTGCAGCTCGAGGGAGGCGCGAGCCCGTTGGACGACATAGGATACTGGTCCGGATCTGTTGCGATCGGAAATCCTACCGGTGCCGTGAGTGTGAGCTTACTCTCTGGCGAGAATATCATCGACATGCTGTTGCTTGATGCTGGAGTTGCTGGTTGGTAAAGGTTCTGAACAGCTTCTAGACAATAAGTCGGAACCATGCCTCCACAAAATGCGGTAGAGGTTTTGAACGAAAAGTTACGTAGTAAGGCTCTTTGCAGAACTTACTCGCTTGTTACACGAGCGCGACTGTGATACCCTTTCTAGTAAGGCCAACCGTTATCCAATGACTATTTCGAGCGGTTTCTGCGCCAACCATATCGTCCTTCCCTAGGGGGCTCGTGTATGGTAGCGCATGGTCTGACGATAATCGATGATCTATAACTAGGTGGGCATTGCTTCTTCTCGTGAACAAAGCTTGCAGCACTAACAAGCCTGTCAAAAGTCATGATAGCAGACTGCCAAGTCATCCTAGAGAAGTCAGCTTCCTAATATGTTCAAAGGCGTGGTGAGTGATGTGACATAGCTGGGCAAATAAAAACATGTAATTGGCCGCATGCCCCCTGACAGGTATGTACAGCGAGCTCCTTGCTGCATTTGGGATGCGTTTTGCTGTGTCCCGCATGTCGCGCTCGGGCGACAGATTGATTATAACCTGTTCAACGATTCCGGAGCAAATGTATAGGCGATGTAATATAAATAGTAGCTGGTCTAAGCGAGCAAGGCAACATTAAGCCGCACTTTACTTCGAAGTCAAAGGGACAGCCTTGATGAACTTTGGACTAGGCAATAGACGATGATAGCACCAGGAGCTCCGGTACACGACACCCACGGTATCCAACTACCCTCTAGGTACGAAATTCGCCTGGTAACGCCCGACCTCGCCGGATGGGTTTCGGCCTTCTCATATTTCTCCCACTACTTCGGATCGCCCATATGGAGCGCCATATACGAAGGGCGTCAGGCGAGCGAGGCGTTAAAGGCGCATCACGTCTGTAAAGGATTTTACGAGATGCCCGAGATGGTAGCTAAGAATGGACTCTCATACTGCATTTGGGATAAGGAGTTTGTCTTCAAGAGGCCCGAAGCTGCTGCTAAGGGCGGCATATGTTACTGGGATGATTTCGATCTTGACGATCCCGGGTTGAACGATGCTGGGCGACAGAAACTGCTCGACGCTTTGGATTTCCCGCTCGTAGGCTTCGGCTTATCGTATGACAAGTTCCTCCCGGGTGATAAGAAGGAATGGGATGCCGCTAACAATGCTCTACCTTTAAATGGGCCTATGGGAAAGTACTTTGAAGATCACGATCCGCGCCCGAAAGGATCATGGGAGCCCACAGCAGCGGGTCAGGTTATCGAGCGAGTTGGTACAGGTACGAGGGATGGCTACCATAACCAGGGACTCATGAAGGCGCTAGCGAGGTTTATCATGCTCGAGATGAAATCCAAGGGATATCGAGGAATCCAGATCAACTGCGGAGCACCACAACTCCATCATGTGTGGTCTAATCCCCCGAAACCGTTCAGAAGCTCTACCGTAGGGGCGTTTCCCACGTGGGTATATGAGACGGAGGAAGATGGAAAGAAGATCCGGCCTTACGAGAAGTCGAAGTTGGGAAATCTGTATCTGGTATGGACGGAATTGTTGGATTAGGGCTGTACATTTTTTATTATTTGTTTAATATGACGTATGATGGATTGTTGCCATGAGAGGTTGTGGCTATTTGTTTCAATTGACAGGCATTTAGTAGCCAGCGTTCATAATAGTTACCTTTTCAAGAATAGGGAATAGGATCTGGTTTTATGTTATCTTTTTGTAACTGTCCCTCCCTTTTTTACAGTGGGAGTGCTCGGAAAATTCGTTGACCGCAAGAGAGTAACGGCAAGATCCGAGGTGTTATATCAACCAATTGATAGATGTTTATGACGAGATAAAAGCAATTATAAACCCGTGATTTCATGACTATTGTGGTTTAACTTTTGATTAAGGTGAAGATTATGGGTTGCGAGGATTTGCTTCTGCCACATCACCGCTTGGTCACCTGTTAGTGGTGTCATTCTGTGTCAATGAACAAACGCACAAGGTGAGGCCAACTCATATCACCTTTGCTAACTTTGTTTGTTTCTGTTGTGTTTTGTTTCGCGTTGTATCGTATCCACGACTAAGAACTAGCCTTGTTAGTCTTAACTAGTCGTGAATGAAACAAGTTGGAAGAGGCCACCTGGATCTGGGCAGGTTAGTCTTAAGATTAATGTTCTCATTAAATACACTGTATGTATAAACAAATCAATATTCCACCAAGCGGGTCATGCATCTATTAGATCTAGATCTCACGTTAGCACGGCAGGCACTGACCAGTGCTTGTTTAAATCGTTGAGCCACAACTAATCTGGTTCCCACCTAATGTACCTAGCTAACTCTAATTTCTATGTGCTTGTCGAGGTCGTCTATCGTCCAATTCAAATTGTCAACAATCCTAGAAAATATCATACTTAGGCATATATATATATATATATATAGCTTCATTGCAGATAATTTATGCCGGAATGGATTTCATTTCTTTGTTACATCTTGGTTTACTAAGACCATCTAATGTATTGACATCAACAACTAGGTACTCAGCAGCTGATATGTCTGGTGTTGTTAACCTTGGAAGCTTGTCTGTATTGGTGTACTCTCTATAGGTGGACGTACTGTCTGATAACCAGAATGTTCTCTACAGCCCTCTGCCCCCAATTTGTCTAACAATAAATACATGTTGTACCCCCTCACATGTTTCAAATTTAGGAAAGAGGTAACACTGTAGGTTCGATTAGATAATCTATTTAGGCGGTTATGTCAATGCTTAAGCCGCAATGCGCATCGAAAATAGAAAAGTTTGGGGAAAGGGCAGTTGTCAATTGGGCATTGGCAGGGGTCGTTGTGGTCTGGGCCATTGGCGGCTGCGTTTTAGGTATGATGCTAGGGCTGGGTTGTGGCTGATGACGGTCGGTACCTGATGGCAAAAAAAAACTTTCCAGGGTTCTCAAGGGTACCAAGAAACAAACCATCAGCATGACTCGCTTCTTCTTTTTTTTTCTTATTCTTTCACGTACCCTTCTTTCTCTTCCAGCCCACTTCTCCAGCTTCTGTTCCGTCACGGCCACGTCCACCCACCGCCTTTCGTCAATCTTCTATCTCTGGGTGACCTGCCAAATTCCCTTCTATTCTTCTTGCCGTTTTATTCAATTTGGTTCTCCGCCTTCCCCGCGTGCGTATCCCACGCCTATCAATTCCGTCATTCTATCTGGTCCGACAACAAAATAGTTAGTAGTTTGCAGTTTGCAGTTTACATTTGCATCAGCAATTACATCTACATCTACATCTACGTCTACATCTCCAACACCAAAGACCATCAGAATCATCGCCGCGGCGTAGTAGCAGTATTCTCGTTTACCCCCGCTGCGACTTTATCACAAGCTCTTCTACCCTATCATTACAGATAGGCGACTTAGTGAATACCAGCCTACCGAGATACTCTTCTACCTAATATTCTCTACTTAGGTAGTGATACCAAGAATAGTCTTCACCCTCAAAGCTCTGACCAGGCCAGCCGAGGAAAATTTTTGATAAATCTTCTCAGTTGTCCCCGTACGTCAATCGCTACCATAAGCTTCGGGTAAGAGAATCTTACGAACGACAAGAATAACATTCCAACAATCTTGCAATCGCATTCTTCTGTGACTTTGACTAGTCATGGCGAGTCCGTTGCAGTTTGCCTACCGAACCCAGAAGGCCATCGGTGTCACTGACGCCGACCCTGTCTACGAGCCTCTCTCTGGATTCATTAACCCTGAAGGGAATTTGAGGTGCTGTGTTTACTCGCCCTGCGGTCGATATCTTGCCTGGGCATCTAGCGAACGTGTCTGTGTCGTCGATGCATCCGTCGGTCATGTTTTAGCTGACATCGCTATCTCCAATGTCTTCGATGTCGCTTTCTCTCCCCGTGGTTCGTTCTTTAGCACCTGGGAGCGCCCCGCGAAGGACGAAGCTGGTGATGCTACGAAGAACCTCAAGATCTGGCGAACCATCGAAGACACTGCCGAAGACATTGCCGAAGGAACTGCCGAGGGAACTGAAAAGCAACCCTTAGGGCGGTTTGTTCAGAAGGCTCAGTCGGGCTGGAACCTTCAATATACGTCCGACGAGAAGTTCTGTGCTCGTATTGTTACCAACGAGGTTCAATTTTATGACAGCAATGACCTTGGTACCGTCTGGAACAAGCTTCGAGTTGAAGGTGTTACCGATTTTGCCGTCGCGCCTGGCCAAAGTCACAGCGTTGCGGTTTTCATCCCTGAGAGGAAGGTTGGTCTACCATTATTTTTCTCTCTTTGCGTCTGCCTAAGCCTGATAATTATGATAACTAATAATATTCTTTGTAGGGACAACCTGCCGCCGTCAAAGTCTTCAACGTCCCTCAATTTACGACTCCGGTATCGCAGAAGACTTTCTTCAAGGGTGATAAGGTTCAGCTCAAGTGGAATAGCTTGGGAACGAGCCTGATTGTGCTGGCACAAACAGATGTTGACAAGACGAATAAGAGTTACTACGGTGAAACAAACCTCTATCTTCTTAGCGCTAACGGCTCTCTTGACGCTCGCGTTACCTTGGATAAGGATGGTCCGATCCATGACGTCTCATGGTCCCCGAACGGTAAGGAGTTCGGCGTCATCTACGGTTACATGCCCGCGAAGACGACCATATTCAACCACCGCGCTGTCGCTACCCATTCATTCCCCATAGCGCCCCGGAACACCATTCTCTTTTCGCCGACCGGTCGCTTCGCGTTGGTTGCTGGATTTGGCAATCTGGCCGGCCAGATCGATGTTTACGATCTAGAGAAGGACCGCCGCAAGGTTTGCACTATCGAGAGCGGCAACCCTAGTGTGTGTCAATGGAGTCCCGATAGCCGATACATCATGACTGCCACTACATCCCCTCGCCTCCGCGTTGATAACGGCGTGAAGCTTTGGCACGTCGGGGGAGGCATTATGTATCACGAAGACATGGTGGAACTCTACCACGTTACTTGGAGACCGGTTCTTCCAGAGAACTTGCCTCGTGTCGATCCCCTACACCCTATTCCCATCCCGCATTCTTCAGCGATCGCATATCTGGGAACGGTTAAGACACCGTCGAAGCCCGTTGGCGCTTACCGACCTCCAGGTGCCCGAGGAACGTCCACACCACTTCATTTCAGACGTGAGGATGAAGGAGGTGCCGCCCATGTGATGAGCAATGGAGCTCAAAACGTGGGTCCGAACGGGTTCGGGAGGTCACGCCGTCAAGTTCCGGGTGCAGAATTCCTAGAATCAGGCTCTCGCGCCGTCTCGGGTGCTGCTCCAGGTGAAGTGCCTGGTGCCAATGGCGACGAGAATCTCTCCAAGGCTGCACTCAAGAACAAGAAAAAGAGGAACAACAAGAAATCCAAAGACACCGAGAACAAGGACGGATTGAACCATGCAGGTGGCTTGGCTCCCCCAGCTCGGGATCAAGGTCTAGGCTCTGGAAATGAGGGGCGTAGTCCTGAGCGTCGCGGGAACCAGAATAACCAGCAGAGGCACAATCGCAGTCGCTCGCGACATAACTTCCAAGGGGGCAACCAAGGACGTAATCGCAGCAACACTCAGCAGAACGGCCAGAACGGACAATACGGACAGTACGGACAGGGAGCCCCTGCCGCACCACATATCCAGACTTCTCAACCTCCCGTTCCGGATTCTTTAATCTCACCTGGTAGCCAGAATCCTGCGTCTAAGAAACTGCGCAGCTTGCAGAAAAAGATCCGCGCGATCGAGGACCTTGAGATGCGACACGCCGGCGGCGAGAAATTGGAGGATACACAGATGAAGAAGATCGCCACCAAGGCCACGGTCGTTAAGGAGCTGGAGGCCATGGAGAAGGAGGCCCGTTGATAACGGCAGCATCTTCTAGAAAACAGGGAGTGCATTACCTAGCATCGATATGTCAGGCCCGGTTCTGGGTAGTCCGACACGGGATGTCCGGTGGTGGGGGGCCTTGGACTAGAGGCAACTGGTATCGGTTTCATGGCTTTGCAACCGGCGTTAAGGGGACGAAAATGCTTAAAAGGGCACACTGCTCGATGCCCGGAAAGGAGAATGGATGCGGATGCGAATGCGAATGCGGTGCTTGCTGCCTTCGCGAGACAGGGCGATAACTAATACAACTTGATCCTGAAGAGGACATTCGAGTACCAATCTCGCCGTGCCACAGTGCTAGTGCTGGATCCGAGCTTGGGTCCGTGAATGAAGTGGTGATTGAGGTGCCTCGGAAAGGGGCTGATGAATAGATGATGATTGATGTTCTCGCGACTTATGATTTGACATCGGCGTTTAACGTGTGTGAATGTATAAGGCTAGCTCGACTTTGGTATCGTAGACGTGATCTTTTATATGATTGGAGCTGGTAACTAGGTGCTCTAAACCACCACGGCAAACCACGTGTGTATCTGTTCTACCTAGATTACACCTCGGTTAGCGTTGGTTACCCTACGCCACTGACGCAGCGAACGTTGCCATTCAGACCATGCCTATATCGTTGTGGCCATGTATGTATATTTATCTTTCTTGTAAATCCGTAACCCAATAGTTTTTCTTTACCTTATATTTGACATTTATTTATATGACAGGTCCTCTAGTTTGAAAAAATCTCGCCCTGTAATGACAGAACCGTGGCCACAATCGCTACACCCCAGCAGCTAGCAGCAATGTTGAATCACCGGTACGCCTGCAAACACGAACGCTTCGGACAACAAATCTCCCATACAACCTAGTACGGACCACCCAAGCCACCCAAGCCACCCAAGCCAAGCCAAGAAAAGCCAAGAAAAGCCGAGAAAATAGAGAAGAAAAAAAAAAAAAGCTCTAAAAATATGGGCAGAGGATAGCTTACGCACGCACAAGCCCCTCTTCGAATAGAACACCGCATACGCACACCCAACTACCTACCTACCTACCTACCTTGCCTACCTACTCAATAGGTCAGGACTCGCGACTCAGCTCCGCCAGAAAGATGACGAACTCCATCTCGGCGCCCTCGTCCTCGGAAAAGGCCTCGCGGAACCAGGCGGCGATGTCCTGGAGCCTGCAGGCGCAGAGCGGGATGCGGTTCTCGCCGACGCCCCAGTACGGCATGCCGTTGCCGGTGCGCCGCCAGTTCAGCAGGACGGGGTCGTGGTCGGTGAGGCTGAACAGGTTGATCGGTTCCTCTTCGGGGATGACGCCTGCCATGGCCGTCGGGGAGAAGGAGAAAGATGTGTTTGAAGTTGGGGTGACGGTGGTGGGACAGGAAGAGGAGGACGGTGGGTTGAGGTTGGGGTTGGAGCTGGGGTCGGGGCATGGCGTGTGGGGGTTGGGAGAGGAGGCCGCGCGGCAGTACCCGCACGTGCTGGTGTGTCGGACGTAGGAGCACGTCACGATGGCGCTCATGAGGACGCCGGGGATAAGCAGCGGGTTCAGGTGCACGCGCATGCGGGAGCTGAAGCTACCTCTCATGTTGTTATTCCCGTTCGGCCTGACAAAGCGTCCGGACTCGATCTCGAAGATGCGGCAGACCTGTGCTGCATTCCACAGCGCGGAGCGCGGGCACATAGAAGACATCCAGCTATGCAGATGAGCGGTAGGTTTGCGGGTGGGGATGGAGGCGCCCGGGCGCGACTTGTAGTAGTGGCCCTTGACGCGTAGGATATTCATGGGTGAATGTAGCTTCAAATTCGACATGTGCATCAGCGTAAATGTAAGCGGGCCGAGCTGGTGCGCATCACCGATCAAGTCGCCTGAGAGGTATTTATTGAGGAGCCCACAGTGCTTGTCGCGCCAGAGCTCTAGGTGCGGGTGTGCGCGCTGGACGAAGGAATGGGGATTCGTCTCCTCGACGATCTCATCCGACATGGAGCTGTGAGCTTCGCGCGCCGCCTCCCAAATGTTCGTCTGTGTCGCGCACGTGCTCAGGTGGTAATCGACGTCCGTGAGGCAGTACGGCAGCATTCCTTCGCGCGAGGGATCGAGAGCGTCGCGCATGAAGAAAGAAAAGAGCGCCTTCTCGCGCCCAGCTGGCTCGTTCCATTGGAGTTTCCGTCTCTCCGGCTCGTTAGCGGCGGCCCAGAGCTGACGAGACTTAGGCAGAGGAATGCAGAGCTCCTGGTACCGTACGGAGGGAGGATGGTCTAAGAGGATACTGAGATAAGCGTCGACACGAAGAACAGAGAACGCAATTCTAAGAAAGTTGACGTTATATTAGTTGATACGATGAACTTGGGGGGTGGAAAAGCGTGTACCTACCTATTTAGTTGCTCCTGCGCACGCCACGCCATAAACGGACAGCCATCCCCAATCATTTCTTTACATGCGAATTGGCCATTGAAAATACCAAGATATCGACATGTTGATATTATCCACGCGTCAAGGTTGAGTGCTCTTGCAACCATTCCCTCCGAGGTCTAGACGTATTGATATTAGTCATATATTAACACATACATATATACGTGTATAATGAGACGCCGCTAAGCTTGTGTTAAGGGCCACATACCAGATTGCTAGTCGCGTATATTATGTAGAATAAAACAGATTGCAACAAGAATAGTGATGGAGCAAGGTCCTAGTTGATAATGATTAGTTGTTTTAGGACAAATAGTCAGCCGATAGGGTTGTTTTCCACACCGTTCGGATCCGATTTACTTCCTCAAAGATCAAGGGAGCAAGCTTATGGTGTAACAATCCTCCTTCAATCCAGCTAGCCAACATTATCATAGAAGCCAGTAAGGTCGTCGGAGTTTCTTCTAACTTGAAGGTGGCGGCATGCAAGATAGGCCAGTACGGATCAATCTCCGCAAAGAACAGCTGAATCAGTCTCTGAGTTTCGGGAGAGGTTCTATCGATGCTAGCTTGTAAGTCGGCCACTTCAGCGGCCTCTGGTGATCGGGAAATGGTTCGCTGGTGTGGCAATGCGGGTGGCGGTGTTAGTAGAGGAGAATCTAGGGGATTCGATTGCTCGTAGAGCATAGGCTCGACGTTGGCGGCATTGATATGCAACGTTGAAGGTGCATAGCTAGTAGATTCTACGGAGCCGACGCCTGGAATCGGATGGTCTGGATTCAAACTATTCGGTGCCGATGAGAGATATGGAGGTGTTGCCAGAAATGGCTGTGGCATCCAGACCTCTGCGTTTGGTTGGAACCATGCTGTTTGGGTGTGACTATTAGGCGATATCACGATAGCCTGCTCAGTAGTAGCCGCATGGCTACTATCCGAATCAATCCAACGACAGTTGGTCCAATTCGAAACACAAGCTCCACAAGGTGAGTTTCCGTCACATGGAGTATTCCGATCAGCACATGCTAGGCATATTCTAAACGACAGTGGTCGGACATGTAAGCGATAGTACTTAAGTCGCTCACGGTTATGAGCTTTACCTTCGTGTCTCCGGGGACAGGGAGTCTTGGGGGTTATGTTGCTTCACATGTCTTTTGAACACATCACTAATATTCACATTAGCAACATGATATTACTTGATTACATAATAAGAAGAACGAATGGGGAATGAGGGACGACTTATATACCTTCGTGCGTAGCGTCGTCCACATATGTGACATTTATACTGATGTTCGGGGTTGTGACCAAGGTTATGTCGGGTTAGATGCTCCTTTCGAGAGAACTTTTTACCACAACCAGGAACAGAACACTCCCAACTCTTTTGCGAAGAGGACATGTCTATCTCTTCTTCCTCTAACCATATCCCCGCCTTCACGTAAGCAAGCTACAGGTGGGAAGCGGATGAACTCCGAGGTCGTGTCTCCCAAGCGGACCAGTCGGCCCCCTTAATCTTAGTGGGAATCGGGATCGGGATAATGAGTGGGAGAATGGGCGAAGAGAGTCTAGCTTCACTGATGACTTCGGATTTGCAGAATGGCCTGCAAGATTACTCGTTGTGAGTCCTCCCACATCGCCACGTGGATAGATTAGTTAAGTAGGTTAAAACAAGGTTGAGTTGTCTAATATTAAGAAATGGAGGAGAGAATTAGAGAAATGCCGGAGATTTCGGTACCAGATATAGTAGTCCGATATCCCCGATATGAGTAAAATTAGTCATCCCATGTGGGATGTGGGATGTGGGATACCAGTTAAGGAAGTGGGAGGTGGGGCATCTCTACTTCAGATCATGCAATCCACTCCATGGCCCCACATATTCTTTTCTTCTTCAACGTTCTCAGTAACTAATTCCATTTCTATAATACTTCTCTACTTCTTTCAGCTACACCTTTAGGATTATACGCATGCATACGTCGAAGTGCTGGGTGTTGGATACTGGCTCGGCGACATTGTTTGGTAATCAGCACATCTTGTGAAATGTTGAAAGGTAATCACGCCGACTTTGAAGCTTCGTATGGCGTTATTATTCACTCCAGCCTCCGCAGGAGCTATGGTTTGTAAATGAACCAGTATTGCGAAAACCAAAGCAAATACAAATATAAAATGACTCCCTCGTCCGAGACAAGTCTAAGGATATCTTCTCATCCGTATCAATCAGTATCAATCACTCCTAAGATCTCATCTCAATAGAAAAGAAATACTTACCTAGGTTTTTAATACTATCTATCAATATGTCCAGCATCAAGACGGTCGCCCTTGCAGGGGTAAGTGAACAGGATTTCCATCACATCTAGTTCGACATGGCTGACATGAAATAGGCTAAAGGAAACCTTGGAGAAATTGTGCTGGAGCAGTTGTTGAAGGCTGGCTTCCAGGTGACCGTCCTAACCCGCGAGGGCAGCACTCACACCTTTCCATCAAATGTCACCGTCAAGATTGTCGATTACACTTCTCAGGACTCCTTGGTGAAGGCTCTTCAGGGACAGGATGCTGTCGTCGCGACTCTCGCATCTTCAGCGCTAGACGCACAGCTCCCCCTGATTGATGCCGCGGTCAAGGCAGGAGTCAAGCGTTTCATCCCGTCCGACTTCGGCAGCGACACTTACCACCCTAAGGTCGCTACACTACCCAGCTACAAGATCAAGGTCGACGTTCAGAACGCTGTCAAGAAAGCTGCCGAGAGTGGTCTAACGTGGACAGGCGTGGCCAACGGACCTTTCTTAGACTGGGGAATTACGTTCGAATTCTTAGCCAAGCCTAAGAGCAAGGAGATCGAGTATCCCGACGGAGGCGACCAAAAATATTCAGTCTCGAACCTAGAGACCGTAGGAAAGGCCGTGGTGGGCATTCTCAATAATCTCGAGCAGACCAAGAACCGTCCAGTCTACGTCCAGGACGCCGCCATCAGCCAGAAGCAGCTTGCGGGATATCTCAAGAAGGCCTTGGGCGCGGATGGATGGAAAGAAACTGTCACATCGACCACCGAGGAGCTTCAGCAGAGCTTTGAAGAGCTCAAGAAGGAACAGCCGAATATGTTCCTAGTCTTTATGGCGGGCCTCAAGTCAGCTATTTGGGGTGAAGGATATGGAGGTCATTTCACGAAGCTTGATAACGATCTCTTGGGCATCAAGCAGCTGAGCGATGCAGAAGTTGAGGCGGTTGTGATCAAGAGTATACCTAAATAGGGACTGCATTGCCTGCCATCTCTCGTAACAGCAGCGCATCTCAACTCTACGACTAGGTATGGTACAAGCTAAGTTTAGTCTAAATTGAAATATACTCCATTGAACCGTATTGGTAAGCTTCGTTGAACTCGTAAAATGATTTATTCCTACCATTAGCTCTCCTCTACCTACAAATCATTACCCAAAGTGCTAATTTATCGAGGGCCTACTAGCTAACTAAGTAGTGACAACTAAAAAAGGGGGAAAAAGGAGTTGACTACCCCACATATTAGAATGCGCCGATCCGGGACACGATGCCGACTCTCAAGCTTGAATCAAGTTTCAAAGATGGCTACCGTAACTAACACCGCGCCGGCATCCCGGCCCTAGCTAGAATACGGTGGCATTCTCCGTTGAACATTGTGGAGAACTAGGTTGCATGCTTGGACGGGATTGTCTAATTTATTCCCGAGTTCCTGGGCTCTCCTCAAATTAATTACCCGTCACATGGGGTCGCGATGTTCGCTGCGTCCAACTATCGGCCTTCCGAAAATAGACCCGGACGGATAACCTCCGCCGATCGTTCGGGGCATTGCATCGCACCGCAAATTAAAAATGCGCTAGGATGCTTATGGAATCTCTACCGTTCCGCTTCCACGCAGGGCTTCCCTGTTGCTGGCTATTGGAGGAGGAATCAAGCTTTACGAGCAATCGGATCGTGGTTTGCCGTAGTGTCGTTGGTTTGGATCGTGTGATGCGGCCTTGGATTCCGGGGTTAATGCCCCTGAGACGGACATGAATACGACCATGGTCACTATTTATAGGAAGCTCTTGCCCCGGATTTACATCATTAATCTATTTCCAAGGTAGATCGACAAGAGCGTTCATCTCAGATACTATACCCATCACATAGGCATTCATAGTCTTCAAGATGAGATACTCTTCACTAGCAGCTACCGTCGCCGGTGCCAGCTTGGCAACCGCGCACACGATATTCCTTCAACTCGAGGCTGATAGCGTGACGAATCCAGTCTCGTACGGTATCAGAACGCCAACTTACGATGGGCCTATCACCGACGTGTCAACCAACGATGTCGCGTGCAACGGCGGCCCTAACCCGACTACGCCGTCCGATAAGATCATCGACGTCAAAGCCGGCTCCACGGTCACCGCTATCTGGAGACACACCCTGACTTCGGGGGCGGGCGACGTCATGGATGCCAGTCACTTAGGCCCTACTCTAGCCTACCTCAAGAAGGTTGACGACGCAGCGACCGACGTAGGATACGGCAGCGGCTGGTGAGTTAGATGGAAATTGCATTGCGTTTAAACTCAAATTCTCACGATCTACCAGGTTCAAGATCCAGGAAGATGGCTACAGCAACGGGGTTTGGGGAACTTCGAACGTCATCAACAACCAGGGCAAGCAGCCGATTGCGATCCCCAGCTGCCTGCCGGATGGCCAGTACCTCCTCCGCGCCGAGATGATCGCATTGCACGGCGCTAGCTCTGCCAACGGAGCGCAACTCTACGTACGTGGTGATCTACTGTATTTTCACTGCGAGCCGCTAGCACTAACAGCGAACCTAGATGGAATGCGCACAAATCAATATCTCCGGAGGCTCGGCGACCAAGACGCCCACGACCTACAGTCTTCCGGGAATCTATAAGCAAGACGACCCAGGTCTTCTCATCAACATCTACTCCATGAGCCAGAGCAGCCAATACGTCATTCCCGGTACGTACCTAACAACCCTAAGCGACTCTTCCCGATCTAAGTTACTAACACGCGCCTGCTTAGGCCCTGACCCGTTCACCTGCTCAGCGAGTTCCAGCTCAGGCTCCCAAACCGCGGTCCAGTCGTCCGCGTCCACGACACTAGCGACGTCCAAGACCTCCGCGGCCGCCACGACGCCGACCGTCCCTTCGGCTTGCAGCGCCGGGCAGTTTGCGCAGTGCGGAGGCTCCGGCTTTACGGGATGCACTACTTGTGTCAGCGGGTCTACTTGCAAGAAACAGGTATGTCGCTACGCTACTTTACTCAATCTTAGTTCACGATGATCACGTTTTTGACCCGGTGCTTTGCAGAATGACTACTACTCCCAGTGCGCATGAAACTTATTTAGCATTTAATAGAAATTTAACGACGGCGATATTATTATTTGTGATCTTGACTACCTAACTAGGTAATTTGCACCTGGCCTTCCGTGCTCAAGAACCGTGGTCTTTTAATTATTCGTTGTGGTCTGGGTCCATCGTGCGTTTCCCCCTTCTTGGCCCATCGGTGCGTGCGACTCCACACTTCCATGCATTTTACTGCAGGAAAGGAGAAAACTTTAGACGGTGAAATCTGCTAGATGTTATATGACTCGCGGGTAACAGTATTCTGTGAAAAGGTCCCGGATGCGACATCCCAATGGGAATGGATCAGGGTGTATTGGTTTGGTTGCCTTCACCATTTCTATGAAGGGTAGGAAATTTTCTAAAAGAAAGATTCTGGGGGGATTGTGAAAATATGCCACGGATTGTAAAGTGGGTTGTTGCTATGCGCCCCCCGTGGGAATCCACATGATGAGGGTAATCTTTCGCGGCGGAGTTAGTAGCTATCCGTCAATATAAAATACTCTAGATCCAGGCTACTTACGAGGACCCCGATTGTCATCAGTGAAAATAACATATATTCTCCATTTGATCGCCGAGTGCGTGGGGGAGGCTTTTTCGTTGTGTCATAGCCGCTGCGGCTTTCGTCTGTTGGCGGTGGACTCATGGCTATAGCTCTGTGCTTATAGCTCGTGTGAGATATGATATAATTTATATATACCCAGTCAAGATCGTATTTATATAATGAAGAGTGTTAACAGACGCTTGGGAGAGATTTCATACGAATGGGTTTACAGCCCCTTAAGTATTGAACACTGACCTGTTGCTCCCTTTTCTATACAGGCAAACTCTTAAAAGTCCATCATTCTCGTCCAACATATACCAATGACTCAAAGGATATGAAACCCGATCGTTTGGTTGTAATGCAGACCGTGCATGAGGCTTGGGATAGGTCATTAAGGACAACAAAGAGTGAAGCTGATGATCACCATGATATCAGGATATAGTCAACTTCTCTTCTTTGTAACTTGGTGCGGCTGAAGGGGGTGGCTTGGAAATATATGACACTGGATATTTTGATATTTTACGAGAGAGGATGCTCTTTTGGCAATATCTGGGATATGATTACCTATAAGCAGTTTGGTGTGTCTATTATGCCCCTCAATATAACCTGGGGGAAATCACATGGATATATGGGCATATAATTGGTATTTAACCCGTCGTAAGTTACGAAAGTAGACACAACTAGGTTTAAAAAAACATGAGAGTGAAAACTCATCATTTATGTTCACTTTAGCAGGGTGATTAGGGGCTACTTCAGGGGTTACGTGCACCTAGACCAGATATATGACTGGGGTGCTTATCTCAACAAATACATCGCATGAGTCGCAAGGAAAACTTAATAACATAAGTTAAGGTTAGCTTCAAATGGATAAATCACATAAATATGGCAACGATTATATTAGTCCTATCGCCATACTAGCAAGCCCTAGTGCTTATGTAGGATTCCTATAGATGATGACATTCAGAGCCATCGATTGTCACCATAGTGCGAAACGAACGACCCCCCATCCCCACGTTCGACGCTTGCATTGTTCATAACTCCCAAGACAAGCTTGACAGACTCATCCGGCATGATAGGGCCTTTCCACTGAGGCGCGTACTCTGAAAACTTGCGCACCATCTTCTCCATTTTCTGTTTCTCTTTCTCCGACACTTTACCTCGGTACATACATATATCAGCCAGTTATTTATGGTAAATGCGAGAAGGAAATGAGGAGAGAATTGTGAATATCAATGAAATGCGGGAAGAACTCACGTTTAGACGGATCATTGTGCCCTGACGTCTCCACCACGCCAGGCGAGATGCTCATGAACAAGACCCCCTCTGAGGCGAACTCGCCGTGGTACTTGATCATCGCAAGGTTCAACGCTGCCTTGCTTATGGAATAAGGCCCGGCTATCTCAAGCTCCCGCTCACGATTAATGTCGAAGTCGGCCCATCCCGAGGAGATCGCGACGACCTTCTTGGCTTCGCCTTTACGGATCAGCGGTAGGAAGAGGTTAATAAGATGGATGTTGCCGATGACGTTGATCTTGTAGAGAGAAAGTAGGTCTTCCTCAAGAACCTTGGGGTCGTCGCCCCTATGTTGTTGAGATGCATTAGCTACAAGCTCTGGCGGCCCGCTACGCAGCGCAAGAAAAAGGGGTCGAGAAGAGGGGAAGGAGACCTACAAATCACTGAAAGATTTGAAACCGGATACTGTAGAGACGAGACCGGCATTCGCAATAAGGTAATCAAGACTTCCGCCGGTAATTTTGGACGTGTCCTCTGCCGCTTTCTAGGCTTGCTGTCAATGTGCTACCCACTGCAAAGTAGAACAGACTCCCAAACCTTCAGAGATTCATAATCTTCTAGATCGCCCCGGAGGATATGAATATTGGAACGTCCAATCTCGGCAGACACTTTCTTCTCGGTAGCTTCCTTGTTCCGAGCAAGTCCAATAACGACGGCTGCTGGATCGGCGGATAGCTGGCGGATGAATTCAAACTACCACACCAGTTAGAGTTTCTCATGACCTATTCATTCATAGGTAAACACTCACCCCAAGTCCTCTGGACACTCCTGTTACTAGATACGAAGGCATTGTTTCTCGATGAATTTTGTTCGGTTTAGGAATGTTGACTTGAAGTCTTGAATGTCTGAGGGAGTAACTATTATATTTGGTCGTCGGTTCTTGTCTTATATGAAAATAATAGGAGAGTGTCTCGGTCTTTAGAATCGAAATGCTTATTGTTCATATTTAAACACCGATAACGTAGAATAACATCATCAATATAGTTGTGATAGAATTCATGTGTGTCATGGCGGAGCCGGGTTAAGCCGGGTTAAGCATGATCTATTCGATTTCGTCCGTCCGCAGGATGAACTGCGTTTGATTGCAAAGCAGAAGTTAATAAGCCTCCAATGCGAAATTCGGATATTAGCTATTATCGCATACAAAAATTACTGAATATTATGGACCAATGTAGTAGCCGCCGGCCAATTTGTTGGGTTATATATATTAATATCATGCATCTTAAAAGGCTCAACGACAGAAGGGCGTGACTGAAAGTAGAGGATGTGCGAATAGGTATTAATATCACTGTGTTGCACTGTAATAGGGCATATCCCCTTGATAACTTATCTAGGTAAACTACACGTATTGTGGTTGGCGATGGGTGCTGATTAGAAAATACGGGGATATTTGGCACAGTTCAATACAGTAAAATTCGCACATGCTCCACTTTCAGTGACGACACTATTACGCTCAAACTTTTTTTAATTACGTAAACAATTACTCATCAATTAATAAGTAATTAATAAGGAATTGATAAGCCCTTTCGAGCTGGCAGCCGTTTTGAGCCACCCTTTCAATCAGCCACCTTTCCAACCACGTATTAAGCCACTTTTGAACCAGCGCAGGGGCCACTTTTCCAGGGGTTGATTAGTCACCCACTTTAGGAGCTTTTACTTAGCTGTATAAAAACGAACTGACCTGGGTTAAAGATGAGGGCTTCGAGACCACGTAAGCCTTCGAGACCATGTAAGCCTTCAAGACCACGTAGGGTTAGTGGTTAAGTTAGGGTTAGGGGTAACGATAGGATTAGGGTTAGGATCCGGGGGTTTGGGGGGCGGTGGGAGCCCCCCATGTGGGAATGTGTTCTTTTTGCCAGTAAGTCAGTAAGCTGTTCAACCCGTTGTTTAATCTATACGTACGTGAGTAAGTAAGTAAGTAAGTAAGTAAGTAAGTAAGTAAGTCAATCAGCTGTTCAACCAGTTGTTGAATCAACCAGCTTTTGAACCAGGGTTTCAACCAGTCAGTCAATCAGTTGATCAGGCATTCAACCAGTCAACCTGTCAGTAAGTCAATCATGTATTCAGCCAGGTGTTTAGTCATCTATTTAACCAATTGACCAATTGACCAATCAATCAATTAGACAGTAAGTCAACCAGTTTTTGAACCAGCTATTCAACCAGTCAGTAAGTCAGTCAATCAGCTGTTGGGTCAAAAATCAGTCAATTAGATGAGTGGTGATGTCCTCCGGACGGATTTTGTCTTTTTTTCCACCCTATTGCCCCCGTTTTCCACCCCGTTTTCCACCCGTTTTCTCCCCCGTTTTCCCCAACCAACAGCTTTCTGCGAAGAAAATTTTTAGATTTGGTTCTTGTTGGCCATTATAGGTTCGAAATCTTTCATTACATGAGCGTATCTATTCTGTCACATCGAATACGTAGGTGAAAATGATCGTATTTGGCATATTAGAGCTGTCATCGTCATGTGAGGCTGCTAAGGAATTTATTTACCTGGGATTAGTGAACTGTGCTGCGATACCTTCATGTCAACTTCAACCACATAAGGTAAAATCAATATGGATAGACTCTTGAGTTATTGTTGCAGGTGAGGTGTAAGAAGAAAAATTGATCATTTTTATCCTTTTATAGGTACCTACCTAAGAATATGATAAAAAACAAACGCGCAATCTGCTAAATAACAGCAATCGGCAAAAGTTATAGATGGTAAGCTCTCGATCGGGGAATCGAACCCCGGCCACCTGCGCAACTGTCGTTTGTAAGATGACAAGCAGGTATCCTGACCACTAGACCAATCGAGACTTCTGGGGTCTTGGATTAGACGTGCCCTTCTTGGAAGGGCGACTGGATTCACGTGCCGAACATTGTTGGAAAGATATTCTATATCACCACATTTTCATTTGTCAAGTCCGGGCTAGTGGCTCTTGAAATTTTCTAGTTATGCTGGTGTATCCCCACAAATCCTGACCCAACCAATTATAATGGGTTATAACGACTCTTAGCGGTGAGTCCGTGAGTCCGGTATGAACCGACGCTAGAAGAAGCGGTAATAGGGTGCCACCTGGCGTCCAGCTAGTCGTCGGCCTGACGATATGGCAGCTGGGACCTTTTAAGGTTTCACCGTTTTCTATGAGTTCATCAACAAGCTTTTCTCAAGAACCACCATTGTCAAACTCAAACCGCTGTTACTTTCTCATCTCCCATAGTCGTGCAACGCTTCAAATTCAATTACACCATTGCACAAACCTCCCACTTACATCTAATGTAATCATTATCCAAATTTAGAGCACTCGCCTTTTGCTTTAATGCTTCAATGCTCCAATAGCCCATTTCATGTATCCTTACCTAAGTACGCATAGATCGTACCTAATTAAACTATTCCGATTGCGGATATCATCGTATCAACATCATGACGGACTCTCCAGTATCGGATCAGTCAAAGCATGACGCTCAAGTCGTCTCTGGGCATCTACCCACCGGATATTCGGCCGAATTTGACGGGGCACTCGGTAGCTCTGGTGCTCCCTCGGTTTCCGGTCAAGATGCGGGAGACCAGGATTTAGGCGAATCCTCTTTGAAACTTCAAGGAGGTGACATGCACCGAGATCTATTCAAGACCGCTGCACGAGTCAAGATGCACAAAAGAGCTGCAACATTTCACCACCCCCAAGATTTAGCAGGTGACAACGAATCCGACCTTTTGACTGTTAGCGACCAATTGGCTCCGGGTGGATTCCGTAGAGCATTCATACGGCAACGGCAACAGCCTGAGATATGGGCCGCTAGGATGCCTGTTACTCGGAATTTCGTCGAATTCCTTGAACTATACGGCAACTTTGCCGGAGAGGACCTTGCCGATTCCGATGACGAGGCGGTGATATCCGAAGAAGGTGAGGAAGGGGAGGAAGGGGAAGAGCGATCACCTGAGACGAGGCCACTTCTTGGGCGTCGTAAGTCTTCGCGGTCGCCGCGCTCGGCTAAGACCAGTACCAGGAAAACCTTCTTCACCTTACTGAAAGCCTTCATTGGAACTGGAATCATGTTTCTTCCCAAGGCTTTCAAAAATGGCGGCATACTATTCTCCTCTATAACTATGCTGGTAATATCTATAGTCACCATGCTGGCGTTCCATCTGCTCCTTGCCTGTAAGGCACGGTATCGCGGCGGTTATGGAGAAATCGGACAGGCGATATCCGGCGATGCAATGCGCAAGATAATTCTAATTTCCATTACTCTGTCACAGCTGGGGTTCGTTTGCGCTGGGATAGTCTTCGTCGCCGAAAATATGACGTCGTTCCTCCAGGCCGTAGGACATGGTAGTAGTCCATTATCACCCACGACCCTGATTCTCATACAACTCATCATTTTAATACCTCTGGCATTCATTCGCAACATAGCCAAGCTCAGTCCTCTTGCGCTTCTTGCGGATGTCTTCATCTTGATTGGTGTAGGCTACATCTACTACTACGACATCGCTCATCTCGCTTCAGACGGTATCCATGAAAGTGTTGTTCTCTTCAACCCAGCAAAATACACTTTGACCGTCGGTTCGGCTATCTTCACATTCGAAGGCATTGGACTTATTCTACCAATCCAATCTTCCATGACGAAACCCGAACGGTTCGAGTGGCTTCTTGCTATTGTCATGTTCATCATCACAGTTCTCTTTACTGCTGTTGGTGCGCTTTGTTATGCCACGTTTGGCGAAAACACGCAGATTGAAATCATCAACAACTTTCCTCAAGATAGCAAGTTCGTCAACGCAGTTCAGTTTCTCTACTCACTCGCCGTCCTGGTCGGAACTCCTGTCCAGCTTTTCCCTGCCTTACGTATCGTCGAAGGTAGAATATTTGGATCGCATTCAGGAAAGAAGAGTACCAGAACAAAATGGATCAAGAACGCGTTCAGAGCGTCTGTAGTCCTCTTGTGCGGACTAGTTTCGATAGTAGGCGCTTCGAACCTCGACAGGTTCGTCGCATTGATCGGGTCCGTTGCTTGCGTACCCCTGGTCTACATCTACCCAGCATATTTGCATTACAAAGGTATCGCAACCTCGTGGCAAGCCAAAGCTGGAGATATATTGTTCATGGTGGTTGGAACGGTCGCAATGGTCTACACTACGGCAATTACCATTGCCAACAGCTTTATGCACTAGGCGTTTGTTTTGGAATGCATCCCACCAAAAGGATAAGAATGCGGATGGGGGCGAATATAAACAAAATTGCATTTGGAGCATGGATGCTCACCACGGTCGGAATTGGAGTTATTGGGTTATTTAGCAGCGAACCGACTCCTGCATCACGATCATTCATGAATATCGTATCGGCATTGTGGATACGGAAATACAATTGGCGTTGAGCGTTTATCTTACAGATTGGGGACTTTGAAATACCACTGGTTAAATGCTTTGGATTTCCTAACTACATTTCTCTTACCTCCGATGCTTCGCCTTCATTGACAATAAATTCTCGAGGCCGGCCGAGACATAACTTCCGCAGGTACTTGGTACAACTCACGGCAACAAGAACGGTGATAAAATCTATGCCGTTTACCCAACAGCACCGCATACAGCAAAGACCCACCGAGAAAAATTAGCTTTGACGGCTACCGGAGACTTATTCTCCAAGGTCACAATTGAGATTGGCCTGGTTTAATGTCAGTGCATATCTTGGTAGGCATGGAGATCTAAAATATATCCTCAAATTTATACAATTATTTACCTATCATATCAACTTTTTTTACCCTGAGTCTTCAACAGGCAAGTTGACTCTTTCATACGTATCCCCATGGCATAGACAATCCTTTATCAGGGTAAAAACACATGCGGCACAGGAGGCGAGGCGCTGATTAAGACCCTGCCTACATGTTGACGTCTTGCTTTTGTAGAAGCGATTAAGATCAGGGAACGAACCCCTAGGTAACATATCGGTATGACTCATCCTTTTCCTCCTTAACCCGAGCGGCACGGCAATAGCTGTATCGAATTGTAATACAGGGAGAAATTTGATGCGAGGATAATCGCACCACAATTGCACATTGAGGCGCGAAACGATTATTAATGAAACTAGATGCTAAGGCGAGTTACGAAGAGGGCTATATTAACGAAGAAGGCAAGCAAGGACGAGTGATGCGGGTTTTAATCCCCCCTAACCACTAGAACCACTACTATTGGCCCTCTCGAATCGAATTTGTACGTTTTGGGTAATTGGTATCCTTCACCTCTGCAGCTGCAACTGCTGACGACATATGCGGTGATAGGTGGTTGACAAATCCCCATGCCTCTTTTGGACATAATGCGACCCATCAGCTCCACAATTGTTTGGATTCATGTTTACATGGAATCTTCTTTGTTGGTTGCTATTTGATAACTTACCTAGACGATGAGAAGGATATTTAAGAACTTCAAAGTTCGCTGGTTTCAGTTTCCAAATAACTATCATCCAGCAACAATAACAGCAACTTATACGAACACATTTGTCTCATAAAACAACATTCATAAGCAACATGTCTCTCCAAGCCGAAATCGACCAGGTTAACAAGGGCTTCGACAAAGCCCCTGAAGAGATCAAGGGTCCTATCATCGCCTCCCGACTGGACTTTGCGAAGTCCTTCGATGCCAGCAACGCCATCAAAGTCGGCCAGAAGCTGCCGGAATTCAGCCTCCCAGACTCCCTCAACAAGACCGTGAAGAGCTCTGAACTCCTCGCCAACGGCCCGCTGCTGATCACCTTCTACCGCGGCGGCTGGTGCCCCTTCTGCAACCTCGCCCTGCACGCGCTGCAGGCGCGGCTCCCGGAGATCAAGGCCAAGGGCGTCACGCTGGTCGCCGTCACGCCCGAGCTGCCGGACACCTCGCTCACCACGTCCGAGAAGCAGGGGCTCGAGTACCCCGTGCTCTCGGACGTCGGCAACAAGTTCGCGCACAAGCTCGGCATCGTCTGGGCCCAGCCCGACACGCTGCGCCCCATCTTCGCCAAGATCGGAAACGACCTGAAGGCGAGGAACGGAGACGACTCGTACGAGGTGCCGATCCCGGCTACCCTTCTCGTCGACAGGGATGGCACCGTGAAGAACTTGTTCCTCGAGGCGGATTACACGAAGAGGCTCGAGCCGGCTGTGGCGCTGGAGTGGATTAACGCCCTCTAGATTATTCCTGGGAGAGGGTTCGAGGATGGTATGAGGCAATGAAGGAACTTGGGATCTTTAGTTCGGGAAGGTATTTTTGTGGTTAAATTGAGATCTAGACAGCATTTTTTGAGGGATATTAAATATTACCTAAACATTCAGCTCAAGTTCTGAAGTATGTTGACCCCTTCTTTTCGTGACGTGGTTCTGTATGAATTAAATCCCCTGGATGAGTTTTGATGAAGTTAATGGCATTATTACTATCAACTATTAATTCATTCGGTTAATTTCGTTAGAAACTATTTTACACGCATGTAGTATTTCTGAACGCTTGCTTGGTTGGATACACCTGATATTTTTAGGTTAGGGAATGGAAAGGGGAATAATATGAAAAAGGGGCTCTCTATGAGTATATGTTACCCAAACCTTTCTTTTCTGCACCCTACCTATCTTACAAGACAACCTCGGGGATATGATAGCTTTATTGACATGAGAAGACAATTTGGTAGGTTTACTCACACCTCGACAGATATAGTATACTCTCAAGTGCCATATAACCTTCAACAAGCATTTCCAAGTACCGGACAAGCAGGTCCACCAACGAGAGCGGCCACCATACATTCAATCTGAGATATAGCTAGTTCTGGGTCCATACAGTACTCGCATGAGGATATATCGGACCCCAGATCATCGTAACACGCGCCAAGCGCCGATAGCAGAGATAGCTTCCAAACCCAGCTCGCCAAGGTCCTGAGGTCGCTTCGTACCCCATATATCGGAGGACATACGTCCGAAAACGTTAGGTGGTGATATCGGGTGGGTGAGCTGGAGTAATATATATCCATGAACCAGTCCCGTTTCGCTAATCGCCTGTCGGGCGGTATTAGCCTAGGGGAGTTGTGTAAGTGAGCAGGTATGTATATATAATAAGGCGTGGAACGCATCTAGTCCGGGATCGACAGGGGAAGGGAACACTAGGTACCTACTTACATCTTTATATAGACGTGCGCCGCCAACCCTCGTCGTCGATCGCTTCGAAGCCTCACCTCATCTATCCCACCCCACCCAACCACCACCGCCAAAAACCGCCACCATGCGTCTCCCCAGCACCCTCTTCGCCCTCCTAGTCTGCACCAGCGCCGCCTCGGGCGCGCTAACCTGGTCGCTCGAAAAAGCGACCAACCCAACCGCAGACCAATCCTCAGCCTACACATCGATCGAAGCCGCGATGCGGGCCGCGGTAGCGCACTACGCGAAGCTGTCGTCGGCGGCGAAGACGATCCGGGTGTACTACGCGCCGGGGGTGCCGACGGCGGAGGCGAGCTACAACGGGGACCTGCGGTTCGGCGCGGACCGCGCGTACATGACGGAGCGCACGGCCATGCACGAGATCGCGCACACCCTCGGCGTCGGCCAGACCGCCGAGTTCGACCGCCGCTGCGCCGCCGGCGACTGGCCCTCCGCGCTGCCGCTGCTGAGGAGCTTTGACGGGAGTAGTGCGAAGATTAACTGTGGGGGCGGACACTTCTGGCCCTACGGGCTGAATTATGAGAGTGAGTGGAGTGCGACGAATGGCGATCGCCATGTCCGCATGGTGGATGCTATGTTGAAGGATGGCATGTAGGTTGGCGGCTGGGGATTGTTGGGGGAGCGGGTGGTTTGCATGCGCAGATACGCATCTACCTACGTTGCCACTTAATGGAAGGAACTTACCTCTGAATTGCCCCCCTTTTTTCGTTATGCTGGCTTTGTGTTGTCTCGGCTGCAGCGTAAATCGAGATTCACTCGTAACTGATAACCAGCAATTGAATTTCAATATTGACTTGTATTTTTGATTATTTTATAGTATCAACTCCACGCTAGATCTCGAGCCCCTTTTGTTCCTGTAGATATCCAAAGTACAACTAGATTCGCTAACCGTTTCTGGTATTTAAAAATGAGTTGTAGACGTCACGCGATCGCTCGGTCTTAATTCGGATCCTCGCCCATGTAGTTTTCTCTCTTTTTCTTCCCTAAGAACATGGCCTTGATCTCGTCTCGGAAACGCGTAGGGGGTTCGACGTGAGAGGCCTCGTAGGCGTCGATAGACGGTTTCTCCCATACGAGATCAGCCTGCGCGGGAACGACGAACTTTGTGCGCTTGAAGATTTTCCAGCCGAAAAAGGTGCAGAAGGCGACCATAGCCATCGTGTAGTACGCGAAGAAGTCGCCAACGTTGAATTTGCCCGGCAGGAACACGGAATATCCAAAAATGCCCTCGATGATGGTCATCCACACCATACCAATGTAGCCGCAGTATGGCTGGAAGTAGCCATAGTAGGGCAATGTGCGACGGTCGATCCCCTGCGCCTTCGTGGCATTGTAGAAGAAGATGTACGTCAAGCTCATGACAATGTAATTAATCATCTGCGAGCCCTGAGTAAGTGTCGCGAGCCACGTCACAACCTGCGCAGTGTTGTTCGACACTTGGAGGAACGACAGGAAAGGAAAGACCATGACGAGCGCGAAGGCGTAGATAGGAATACCATTCTTAAGTGTCTTCTGGAAGATCTTGGGTGCCTGGCCGTCGCATGCTAGGCCGTGCAAGGATCGCATGGCGCAAAACGTATAGGCATTCCCGGCGCTAAAGATACTGGTAATCATGAGGGCATTTACAAGGTGCGGAACTATTCCTACTCCTAGATTCTGCATCGCAATAACGTAGGGAGAGCCGTTAGCAGTTCCCGAGTCGGCATTCTGTAGCGTGGGATCGTTATACGGAAGAACAATGCCGACGCAAAGCGCACCTCCGATGAAAAAGACGGCAAACCGCCAATATACTGTTTTAAATCCGTTCTTAAGATAGGTCCGCGGGCGTTCCGCTTCTCCGGCCACCATGGCAAGGTACTCGGGTCCGACGACAGTGAAACCGGCAGAGAAAATGGCGCCTAGGAAGCCTTCAAACCGACCCAAGGTTCCGGTGTGGATATGTTCGGCGAAAGCCCCTGGATCCGACCAATACCGAAACCCATAGGCATCATGTTGGGGATTGCCTCCACACATGGTAACCAACGTGAACATGTATAAGATGCAGATAAGCAAGATCTTACCGCTTGATAGCCAGAATTCGGCCTCGCTAAAACATCGATATTAGTAAGAATGATAACTACAAGGGCCAATTGGCCTAACTAGACGTGGGCCGTGTAAGACAACGATGCTAGGGATAACGAGTTTTAAGTCAAGTGTCTAAACCAAGTACTCACCCGAAATACTGCACAGCCAAGACATTGATGATACTACCACATATGTTAATCACTTTATCACCTGATGGGGCAGTGGAAGAGAGTTGGATGCGGGATCACATACGCGTACAGCACAATGCAGGCTACACAAACAGCTGCGGCAGGGATGTCATCTCGCCAAAACCCAAGAACTAAGTTGATGGCCGAGATCTCAAAGGGGATGAGACAGGCTTCGTAGAGGAAGAAATTCCACCCAGCCATGAATCCCAATGCCTCGTCTACCCATCTCCCGGCCATTCGAATGAAGGATCCGGAGACGGGCATGAATATAACCATCTCAGCCAAAGAGTTATTCACCATGCCGACCATAATAGCATAGATGGTATATCCGATCAGGAGACTACCCGGACCGCCCTTAGCTAGACCACCGCCGATACTAACAAAGAGCGCGGTACCGATACTACCACCGATGGCGATCAACTGGATCTGGCGATTACCCAAGTGGCGAAGAAGCTGGTTCTGAGGCGAAACCTCGACCAGAGTGTCGCGGATGTCGCCACTCGAAGCATCGTTCTTCTCGTCGTCGATATCCCTTCGGTTGACAGGCGCCGACACTGGCTCGGGTTTATCGTGTGCTGCCGCCATACTGAGAGCAAGAGAGCGAACTCCGCTGAGACAGCGGAATGTCGGATATCGTATAGGAGGATTGTTGAAAGTACGGAGGCGCCGATATCATTATATTACGCACGCAATGGCGTCGTTTATTCCGCAGTTGGAAATAGTAATAAAATGCTATATTGTTATAGCGATGAGAAGCGATTCCCTAATTAGAGGAAATAGATAAACATAAATAAAAAAGAAGAAAAAAATCGGAAAGGAATTTAGAAAAGTATCAGGCCATGTAGTTTTGTATTGTATTTCCTTCTGTACTTCCATTCCTTCAGGTACGACCATAACTGCAACTGTAGGCTGACCTATGCCATCATTGTCGACAAGGATATGGCAGGGTAGTGCAGTAAAGGTGGGAAAATCAGCCGCTGTTGCCCCTCTTCGACAGGACTCCAGCTGCCCCAAGAACGCTAAACCTGTAGCTGCTGTAGTCGGTGGGGGTTACACCGCTGTTCGCGTGATGCAGGCTGGGCAGCTGGGCAGCTGGGGCTAATTTTGTGCTAACAGTAACTGGTCAATTGGCGCGATCGACAATCCCGGGAGGGTACGATGTACCGGTTTTTGAGACTTGAAAGTCAATTGTAACTGTGCTGCTGTGTAACGATTAAATGTTCTTAGAATTGATCTATTGCGACCGAGAGTAGCGACGCTGCAATGCTACAATAGTGCATGTACTCGATGTGAGACATTCACACCGAGGATCATATGTTAAGGATGCGCTGCACATGAAAGAAGCAATAGAAAATCTTCTTTACAACACCACGAATCCTCTCCTCCTCGCGTCGCCCACTAAACTTCAAGCCAATATGCCGCCAAGACACCGATCATACGTAGTACGTACTCGTAACCTCCGAGTGTACAATGTCAAGGGTTCAGCTCCATAAGGTTTTTCTCTCCTTCTAGGATTCTTTGTAGGCTACGATGCACGATGTTGTAATTTTGCCTCAAGGAACTGACGAGACCTGCCTTTCTTAGGGGCACCTAGGCAGTTTAGGATGCAAGGCATGCGAGGCGGATGAAGCTAGACCAGGACCGTGGTTAAAGAAATTTCCGGCGAAGACAACATTGCGCAGCCTCGTATCTCCGCATACCAAGTGAAAATACTATGTGCTGTAGGTAGAATGAAGAATGGCAATGTCGAACTAGTTCAACTATAGTCATTGTTCCCTACCTACTAGTCATGAACTGAGATGTTAGTGTTAGGTAGTTTGAAATTGTAGAGTCTTGCCTGTGGACCATCAACAATTTCCATATTAAACCTCGGGTTTCCTAAGTGAGAAACAACATAAAAAGTGGCACGCGTGCATGTCTCTTCGCCCGCAGATCTCGACTTGGCTTGGATCTTACTTGATCATCCTTGAAACACCGAGTCTTCAATAGGCCTCGGTCTTAATCACTGCGAGAGCCTTTTGTTATGAAAGCTGATGAATGATAGAACGCTTTTTGGAAGTTGTGATCAAGGCTCAATCTTAGACTTCCCATGTAATTATAGTCTGAATCCGAATTATGAGAAAATAAGCTGATGAGGCAGCATGATATTCAATATAATCCTCACAGATTTTTGTTCTTCTTTCATTCATCCATATACCCCCATCGGCGCGGTACGGGGCTTGTAGTTGAAAGGTGGAGATGGGTCGGGGCAATCTTTTCGGTGGAATTACCCAGTCGGAGAGAAAGTGGTGATGATGATTATGGAGGCGTATGCAGAATCATTACACCAAGGTAGTGATTGGTGTGGAAAAGTTCTAGGGCTGAGAGGCGCTAGGAGCTTGGAACTGTCGTAAGGTGGGGTGACTATTTTCTTGTTAGAAATTGGGAAATTACTTAATGGTAATGACGCGGCGCAGACATGTCCACGTATGTATTAATTGGTAGATAATAGTAGCCATGCAAACAACACTCAACCCTTCGATTTAAAACCCTCGAAATAATTGACTGAAGAATAGATACCTAGTAGGTATCTTAACAATTAGAAGATATCGAATAACGCGAAGACCCTTCAAATTTGTAGAATTAAACTTGAAGATCTAACTGCATTGTCACGATTAAGTTCTTACCTCGCTAAATCCCCAGTCTAAGGTAGGAACTTACGTAAATAGTAGCTGGAGGTACTTAGGTACATTCAACGTTTGCTTGTAGCACGGAATCCACCTAAACATCGGCCGAGTTAGCCCACCGCCGCTATCCGTTGTACTACATATCTTTTCTGTCTGGTAGAAATTGATACAGTTGAACTGTCACCGACCGAGCTGTGGAAAAATTGTGTCGAGATACATACGCCGTATCAGTGCCGATACAACCCGCCTATCATCGGATATGGTTACGGCGCAGCTGCGGCGCCGTTGGCAATTGCACTTAGACAACCTTAGTTCAGGACTGTGGGGTGGTCAGGTGACCAATGAGATAAAAGGGTTATTCCTGTGTTTTAGATCAAAGTTTAAACCAGAGAGAAAAACAACAACGCTTTACCCACCTGATAGGACGGATGCCGAATAAGATGTCTCGCCACGGTTTATTCTTACTATCACCTATTTTTCTTGTTTTGAGAAAACACATGTATAACTTAATGAAGTCATGTTGTTCACTAAAATACAAACAGAGTAGTATCGGAAAGCATCAGGCAGTAACCCGATCTATAATAAGAGACGAGAGGTTGAGAACCCGGTCGGCTCTCGGCTCTCGGCTCTGATCTCCGCGGGCTTATTCAGCGTTTGCCCTCCGGGCGGGCAGGCGCCAATCAGGCATCCTGATCTCCTCATCGTGCTCCGTTTCACCTCCGCTGTGAACCCCAACGTAGGTAGGTAGGTACGCATAGCATATAAAGAAGGACCATCTTAGAGTTTGTAGCGTTACTAGTATAGTATTCTTTTTCCTAAATCATACAATTACCTACATTAAACATAGATAATATCCTTGTTTCTAGCACAATCGCGATGTTGTCGACAAGAGGAGCAAATTGGGCGAAGATGCGCTACGCTCACGGGGACTTGAATGCCTACCACCCCACCAGAAATCCGAACGGGATCGTGAGCTTTGCAAATGCGGAGAACGTAAGTCAGGGGCTACCAACCCTCATACAACAGACGCACATATAGCCACTGATCGCTTTTAGTGGCTGGTACATGAAGACCTAACCCACTTCATCAACGAGCATGTAAGATTCATCTTCGTCTTCATCTCGACTCTGGTTGCGGAGTATTAAGACATTCGAGGTGTAGAGCCAGTTTGATAAGCAGCTATGTGCGTACGGGGAAGGTTACACAGGCACAATGCGTCTTCGCGCCGCAATGGCGAAGCACATGAACACGCATTTCAAGCCAGTGCAGGAGATCGATCTTGAGGAGGTCACGTTCGCCGCCGGTGTGACCGATCTGAACGAAGTCTGCGCCCTCATTACCTGCAATCCCGACGAACAAGACTCTATCATGCTCGGGAAGCCTGTCTACGGGGCCTTCGCAAGAGACCTCACGATCAGAACCGGGTAGGTGGTGTTTCCGTGGCCGCCCCGCTCTCGAGTCTAATAGAATGCCGTTGAAGCGTGACCCTAGAGTATGTGGAGGTCGGCGATACGGATCAGTTCTTGCCGGACTGCGTCGCACGCTACGAGGCAGGTTATGAGGCTGCAAAGGCGCGAGGTGTTAATATTAAGGCGCTGATCATATGTAATCCGCACAATCCTCTAGGTGGGACGCGCATCACAGCTTTTGGAAGTGGAATGACTAAATTCGAGAATAGGGCAATGCTACCCTCGCGAAACGCTTGTTGGACTCATGCATCTGTGTGCGTCTAAGGGAATCCACCTCATCAGCGACGAGATCTATGCCCTCTCGGTTTACGCTCGAGATGATCGCCATTCCGAAAAGTTCACTTCGGTACGGGCTATCGATTATACTGGGATCATCGATCCCAGTCAGGTCCACGTGCTTTATGGCATGTCGAAAGATTTTGGCTCTAGTGGAATGCGACTGGGCTGTGTTATATCTCAGAATAAGGAATTCACTAATGCAACGCGTGCCGTGTGGTGAGTCTTCATCGTCTACAAATATGGTGCCTGGCTATTACTCATGTGTTTCAACAAGTCGGTTCTCCTCTCCTTCCCAGTACTCCATGGATCTAGCAACCAAGATCCTCGAAGACCAGGAATATGTCGCCAAGTTTCTTGAGAAGTCGAATCTTCGATTATTTCAGGCTCGTTTGCAGTCCGAAGTTCTCCTTGGTCGGGCCGGTATCGAGTTTCACAAAAAGGGGTATGTTCTCTCCTATAACTATATCTTTGAATGCCAACACTTGAGCATTCGCTCTACCAGACCTAGACGAAACACGTAATCTAACATTCACTTAGAAATGCAGGCTTTTTTATATGGCTCGACCTAACCTCTTTCCTACCTATACGAGAAACCAACGGGGATGGATGGGAAGCCGAGAGGTTGTTATCTGAACGTCTCAATCAAGCAGGAGTCATAATGGCGACAGGAGAAGCATATCATGCTCCGAGTCCGGGTAGATTCCGACTCGTGTTCTGCCTTGAAGAAGACGTTGTCAGAGAGGGGATTGAAAGGTTAGTATTTCGTCCCCTTATCGCGGGAAACTCGAACTGAAGCTGATTCTCATGATAAATTAGAATATCGCGCGTAATACGGCAATAGTACTTCATGATATATTTTCGCGTGTATCATCTAAATATCCCTATTATTAGATAAGATCTATGGTCTTAACTACTACCTCGTCTAGTGCTACGACAAGCATGTTCCTCGCTTCTAGCTCGAGACCGCTTAGAACGCGGACAAAATATTTTATCACTATTTTGACTTTAAGGGCTTCTACGGCTGTTTTGCAATGAACTGAGGCTATTATTATATATTGTCTTGTGATACTCAAATAGGTAGTCTCATTTTCTTACCGTCGCTTTTAACTTCTCTTCTTCCAACACAGCTTGCTATTTTGAATATTTCCCCCTATGAGGTACCTACCTAGGTACTTATGCAACAAACGCCGTATCTACATACCCTCGGCTGCCTCATCTTTCGAAGCGGTTACCCGTCCGAGAAGAGTGAAGTTATACAGGCCCATACATCCCCTCCCCCTTTTGTTGCTATCATTGGTCCTTGGCAAATACTCATCTCTCCCACGACCGCAACCTGCAAACGGGTTTGAATTGAGAAGACTAGGTAGGCACTAAAGTCTAATTTCACTAAGTAGGTAGGTACCTACATATAATAAGAATAAATCGCCGCGCTTCTACTATCCTGCAACGATTATACAACTACAACTGCGTCGATCTTTTTATAATGTTACTGTTGCTACCTGGTCTCAACTCTGTACTTCCTCCACCCAAGATGTCTAATCTAGATATTTCGCTCGTGGTCTCTAAGGAAACAGATCCGGGTTGCCACGTCCTACAACTCGTTCTTAGTCGCCATGTGCGGTGTTATCAGAAGCTCTTCGAAGTGTACTATCAGGCCAGCCATGTCTGCATTGTACCGAAAGTATTTGCTGACATGCTGCTACATTCTGTTCTTAGTATCAGGGACGAGAACTGCTTTTGCGATCTGGAAACGGGCGCTTTATCGATGCTCGCTAAAGGTATATCGGCTGAGACGTCATTGGAAGCGTCATATAGAACAGAAAGCGTTGACATAAGTAGCTATTTCTTCCTCTTCACCGGAGAAAAACTACGTTGGGAGGGCCTAGGAATATTCTGCGCCTTGGTGGCATCGTCTGCGATGCTACTATCACCTACCTCCAAGCATCTAGCTAACTCTAAGGAACGGGATGGTCTGATTTCTGATATGGTGGAAGCTTCGTCGTTGTGTGTAGAGCTTTGGCGTAAGAGCGGATCCATCAACGATATCGCGGTTATGTCAATCTACCAGAATTTCATAGTCATCTCACAGCATTACGGGGATAAGGGTGAGCCTATTAAAAAGAAATCTCGCATTTTATCACTAATACGAACAGATTATCGAACCTGGAGGCAGCTTGTCGAGCTCATAGGAGTTGTCTTCGAAGCGGGACTCCATAACGACAAGGGAGACACGAGAATTCCCGAATACTTCCTGGCAATGCGGAGATACTTATTTGCTGCCGCATACAGCATCGACATAACACTATGTACAATCTTCAAGCGCCCACCGATGATTTCCCATCGCTTCTGCACAATATGTCCGCCACTGGGTCTATCAATCGAGGCATTTTCTCATATCAGTCATATAGAGAGAGAATGTAATTATGCAATGACTCATTTATCCCTAACGAATTATTGTCGCTGGTTGTGTCCTGGCAAATCCTGTACTATAGCCTGGATCAGGCTACGCTTTGTTATAAGTACATTTCGCGAGAAACTCCTCATGGAAACACGGGATATCAACGAGCACCGTTCGATAAACGAAGTAGAGTAAGTGCTCCATTAACACCTAGTTATACATGACGTTTCCTAACAATCAGATAGAGGAATTATCCCAGAATATTCTTCAAAATTGGACAATCTTCCCGACTACATCAGGTGTTGCAATGACGCTTTGGATGGGCATGCAGATGAGCATATATATCGGATTCGTCTGCTGCTGGCATCAATACATCTTGAATACCTTTCAATCAAGCTTCAAGCTAATCATCAACTCCGCCGGTACAATTCTATGATACGACCAGCGCGGGAAATGATGACGACCGTCCTTGGCCTCGATCTGCCACGAAGGGGCGGTGCATCGCTTCCTAGAGGCTATGCCTCGATGGTGAGCAAAATCCAGTCTACGCGAATTTTATCTATTACTGATCTGGCATTCCAGGTGGTTCTATACGGGGTGCCTGCCGCATCTATCTTAATCTACGAGCTGAAAAATGCCCTATCGTCTAACTCAACGGACCACGGCAACAACGACCTTTCACGAGGCGAGACGATTAAGAGCTTGGCATATTTCATCGCGCGCCTGGATTGTGTTATTCGGGGGAAATATGAGGACTCGGAGGAGTTGTGGCATGTCCTAGACGAGCTCATGATAAATTTTGACGCCGCCATAGAGAAGTTGGGGACGCTGGGAGATGACAGCTGCGTCTCTTCTAGGAAGCCATTCCAGGAGAATGAGCATGAGGGTTTAGCCTGGGCTGGTAGCGTATTCGACTTAATCAGCTCCTTCGTAGACCTGAAGGACGACATTTGGCGACTATGAGAAACTTGGGTTGTCTAGCGGAGAAATCGAGGCGCACGCCATTGGAGGGCTGTATAATAGCAATGTAGAGATAAGGAAACCTACGTAGTGAGTAACACCAAGAGACACTGTTATAATTTGATGACACCGTTGATGCCGTGATTGTCATCCATACCCTATCACTCTCAACCCCCAACATACAACGGGAAGAGAACCTGAGAACGAAAGGACAAAATCCGACGTAGTGAAACATCCCAGTACGACACCAGATATGGTTCTTAATTACTAATATCAAGGACTTCACGATCAATCAATTCGACCGAAGGCCTCCGGGATCTCCAATCCCGCAAAGCCGGAGGACTGCGGGGCCACAACGCCGCCGACTGGGTAAGAAAGCGGGCACGCTTACAAACCAATCTCTACCTCGAACACAATCTATGCTCAATCCAACTGCGAAAACCAAGGCAATATCCCCGATCTCACACCGATCTCAAACTGTCAAGTCGGGTCCGATCTCTAGAACCGAATCGGCAGGATTCTCATACTGAGACGGGTCCGAGACGTGGCACTATGCCCTATCGAGACAAAAGGTATCTTGTCATACAAATCACTACGTAAGGGTACATAGACTTACATCTTATAGGTTAGATTGCCACCAATATTACGGCACTTTGAATATCATCAACAATACCGAATAACTGAGCCAAAGAAATTATTAAAAATCGTATATCGAGACTATGAGGAGATATTGGTATGGTACATACCATCACCTATAAATTTACCTAGAGGGGTGCTTTTCAGCTAATTGACGAACAGACCGATGTCTGGCTTCGGTCCCGTCTCAATCGTAGTTGAGAATCCTTGGGATTTATATCCAAGGACTTTATGATGTATCCCCGGTATGTCCGCGAGACGTACGAATATGCAAGGCTCGTATACCTATCTGTACGCGCTACGAACAAAGCGTAATTCAACCGCGCTAGGTAGGCAGGTAGGTATTGTGAAGTTTTACCATTCCCAATTGATGCCGTTCTTCTACCGTAGTAATCCCCTAAGCCCCCTTATTCCCCTCATCTCTTGCGCAACCACAACCAGTAGTCACTAGTTAGCCAATACCTACGCAAGCCTCGTATGTTAGAATTACTAATGTTCACGGGCCGCGGGTCTTAGCCTTAGCAGGAAATATCGGTCTCAAGGTTACACGGACGGAGCAGATTTATCGCCGGTATCCCGGACTCCATTATCTCCACGCGGATCTATAAAGATGATGGCTATATCCACCCCGAGCGAAGATTGAACACCATTTAGATTCGAGCAAGTAGCCGAACCACCTACCTACTCAAGACCAAGAAACAACCTTTTAAAACCTTCATCCCATCAGTCCTCCGTCCCCCCGACAAGCACAAAGCCGCCATGGCAGCCCCCAAGAACCAGCTAATCTTCATGACCGGCGCGAGCGGGTACGTCGGGTCGTCTATCACGCGGCAGGCTATCGCGCAGGGCTACTCCGTGCGCGGGCTCTCGCGCACTCCCGCCAGCGACGCCAAGATACTCGCGCTGGGCGCGGTCCCAGTGCGCGGGGACCTGACGTCGCTCGCGGTGCTGCGCGACGAGAGCGCCGCCGCCGACGTCGTCATGCACCTGGCGGACCCGTTCACCTTCGACCTGAGCGGCGGGTACGAGCCCGTGATCAAGGCGCAGGCCGCCATCGCGGATGCCTTCGCTGAGGGCATGGCGGGCTCCGGCAAGCCGCTGGTCATGACCTCGGGCACGCTGATGGCGGCGCCGGACCCGAACGGCGGCGAGACGGACGAGACGGCGCCGTACCCCGAGCAGTCCCTCGTGCCGCGGTACGTCGTCGAGCAGTACGACCTCTCGCTCGCCAAGAAGGGGATCAGGGTCTCGAGCATCCGGCTCGCTCCGTACGTCTACGGACGCGGGGGTAGCGGGATCAGGCTTTTCAGTAAGTGACATGACATGCCATCTCATATCTCTAGTTTTGTATATAAAAGCCAACCGAGCGGCTAACCCGTCACCAGTGCAAATATCCGCCAGCAAGGGCGAAGTGATCGTCGTCGACGAGGGCAAAGCCGTCACCTCGACCGTGCACGTCGACGACGCCGCGGCGCTGTACCTGCTCGCGGCCCAGAAGGCGCCCGCGGGCTCCCTATATAACGCGACCGACGCGACGGATATCACCAGTCTGCAGATCGCCGAAGCGATCAGCCACGTGATGGGCGTTCCTGTCAAGTACCATACGCTTGCGGAGGCGTCCGAGAAGCTTGGGGGCTTCTTCGCCGCCTTCCTTAAAGCCGAGACCCGCTCTTCTAGCGCCAAGGCTAGGAAAGAGCTTGGCTGGGAGATTAAGGAGAAGGCAGGCATCTTGGCTGATATTAGGGAGGGCTCCTATGTGGCTGCTGCGAAGGAGATCTTGAGCAACCCTGGTGCTGCTCCTGCGCACTAGGAGCTGACGGGCTAATAGCGACGGATGGTTCTTTTTGAGAGAGTGCTTGATGGACAATTACGGCGACGTCCCTAGCCTACCAGTTCCAAAGATACGAAGCTACTCGTCTAGTTTCAATGTGTGTAGCGTCGAGTACTGGATTATGTAGCTTCATACAAGCAAGCAATCAATATTTAAGCCTTGTAATTGCATTAACCAGTTGATATTGTCCCTTTCGCCTGGTGAGGTGATCAATTCCCCGGCAAGAACCATCTTTCCCGTCTCGTTTTTTTCGGCTGGCGCGCTATCTCTCATCCGCCAGATCTCTACCAACGTTTCCATCGTCGAGGTGATCATTCCCCAGGGGCAGATTATCCTGTACTCGTGCAAACGATCTAAAACCCATTTTCTATGAGCCGGAATCGTAGTTTCGATGCCCGTAAGGAATACAGGCCACGTGGCGGACTTGAACAGGGGGCTGTCGGTAGGGATATATGAAAGGTGATATAAAATCGTGCTGGTGAGCTCTGCGGTGTTGGGAAGACTGGACAAGACGTCTTCCCCGACTTTGCTAAGGGATGCATGACGGACAACTTGGCTTAACAGGTCCGGAGCAACCAGAAGAACATACAGGCATACAGCAGCGCGAAAAGTCGCACCGATGTGTCTGCGATACTCTAGCTCGGTTTTGTCCAAATACCCCACGTCTGCAGCGATCTTAGCGCAAATCTCCTCTGCCCAGGCATCAGTATCAAATGCCTGGGCGTCCCTTAGAAGGTCAAGGCATGATTGCACTTGCCGATCATTCAGTAAGCTGGTCTCGTTAGACTTGATATCTCTTGCTAGCTGCGAGGTCCGAAAGACAGCATATAATAAACGAGAAGGGCAGCTGTGGTAGCTGTTGGCCTCAGTCCGGAAGAGAATGGGAAGAATATCAATATCCTCCTCATGTGACATCGAGTCAGCTGGAGCGATATCACTCTTCGAACACACAAGTGAATCGAGGGCAATACTCCAGATATAGTAGGCTACCGAGTCCGAGGCGATATAATCGCGGACGCATAGGGCCTTGGAGGATGAGACAGGATCATGAGATAAAGCGAAGGGAATAAGAGGCTCGAACGACGAGAGATCTAAACAGGACTTAGAATCTAATTGTAGCTCCTTCGTGAACTCCAATGAAGCATATGACCGAGAACGACTAGATTTTCGCATGCTAAGAAGTTTGCCGACGAAACTCATATGAGCTCGCCAGCCACCCTTTCCTGAATCAACCAACGCAAAGTTGACGAAAAAGAGCACCGCAGCTAGCAGCGCGTCCTTCAGTCCGTCGCCAATATCAACATTACCGAGGGCTCTTAGATGCTCTAGCGCAGTCTGCAGCGATGTGATAGCCTTATGTCGTGCACGCAAGGCATCAACTAGGGCATCAGCTGCCGGTTGCGGGTTTTTGTCCCAGCGCATGGTGTTCCAATAATGCAACGCCGATGCTGCAATGACAATCTCGCGGAGAAACGGATACTCCTGAGACATAGGAACCAGGTCCCTGAACGGATTGGTACCATACTGAGGTGAGTCATACACAATCAGGTCTTGGCAAAAACGGATGGCATCTAGGCATGGTTAGAATGATAACGATGCATAATGGCAAGCCGGAATGAGACTGACAATAATTCAGATAGTGCCGTGACGACAGCCCTAGGTTCTGGAATAGGGGGTCCAGCAATGAGAAGTTTGGGGTATGAGACCGGGGTTCAACTTCTTTGTGTGCTACTGTTAGGGTTTGCTCAGCACAATCCTTGACGTCAGATTGAGACGTGAGTGGCTCTCGAGTTTCCAAAATCAGGGGTGACGAATCCTTCTTGGTTACTTGGCCTCGTGATGCCGCGTTATCAACCCACTTATAAAGTTTGCCATAGCCGGGACACTCCCGTCCGGTGCTCGTACATTTGTGGCATTCGGGGACAGAACGATCGCACCTTATGCGACGGCGACGACAGTTATGGCAAGCCTTTGTAGCAACCATAGGATTGGGTAGATGACAAGCACCAGAGTGTCGGTAGATAGGTATGTGACAATGTGAAAGTGTTAGATGTTAGATGACAACTCCTATCTCACAATCGGATGAGCCGAGATGGATTTAGGCTATTGGCTAGGAATGTCGAAGGAACGACTATTTGTTGCATCTACAACCCAACCGAGGCAAACAAGAGGGGATCCTAGTCTGCGGCTCGCTTCCAGTTTTGGATATGACCCGAATCGGAGCTAAATAAAGCTTGACTGAACGACGTCACAGCAAGTGTTGTGTTGGTCTCGATCCGCATCCAATAATTACTTTTCCTATCAGGCAGTCGGGCGAGAAGAGATCAGAAGGGATTAGAAACTCGATCCTAGCAATTAGTGACTTAAGACTTTTCGCTTAATATGGTAACAAGTCCCAACGAAAGGCTGACGATGTCGGTGAATGAAGATGATGTTTTCTCGAAGTGATTTGTAAAATGTTCTGATCAGGTGGAGACGAACGATCATTTAAGCTTTGGCATCATGTACAATTTGTCTAGTCTATACCTAAAGAGGCAGCCAAGACTCAAGTCGTGCAGCTTGATGGGTCCAGATGGAGTCTCTCTTAGTTTCTACTCGTCCAATTCCGACCAATGGGAAGCCTTATAAGTCCATCACGGTTACCCGGTATCCTATTATCATCCACAAAGCCGATTGCATAATTCAATGGAGTTCTCGATGCGGTGGCCAAGAATCATTTCTTGCAGACTGACGACCGATATATGTTATACTAATAAAACGGTGACTCCGGCATCTGGGAAATTTTCTTTTAGCGGTCTGTATATAAACTCTCAGGATGTCTCTATTGGTATCTTCCCCCAATCAAGTTCATTGGCATATGATGTTTGAGGAATTCTCCTTAAATTTATCGATCATTATTTCATACCTCGTTACATCTAGTTCTAAGCCATTTTTAATAATACGTTATAATTCACCATGGCCGTGTCGGCCGAGATCAACAATGGCGTATTCGTCACGACTTCCGAAGCCCCTGAAGGCGGCAACACCGAAAACTTAGGCAAAAATGATATCGAACGGTTAGGTCGTGAGAGGCCAGCCATCTTTGGTAGCTGGGCCGCCGAAGCAGGATTCGTCTTCGCCGTGGTGGCTTCACTGTGTATGAGCGAGTACTTCATCAGCGGGTTCAACATCGTCCTACCATCGATCACCGAAGCATTACAGATCCCAGAATCCCAACAAACGTGGCCCGCCGGCGTCACAAACCTGACTACTGCTGCCCTGCTTCTTCCGTTTGCCCGTCTGTGCACCCAGCATGGAGGTCGAGTCGTGTTCCTGGGCGGCCACATTTGGCTCCTGGTCTGGTCGATCGTTTGTGGCTTCAGCAAGAACCCCATCATGCTGATAGCCAGTCGTGCGATGCAGGGCTTAGGTGTCGCCGCATTTCTTCCAGCGGGTCTAACACTCTTAGGCGAGGCGTATCGGCCCGGACCACGCAAGAATCTTGTCTTCAGTTTGTACGGAGCAGCAGCTTGTGTAGGATTTTATTTCGGCATTATCATGGGTGCCGTCACCGGGCAGCTTGCCGACTGGAGGGTATACTTCTTTGTCGGTTCTGCCTTCGTCTTTCTCGTCGTCGTCGCTGGCTTCTTTGCTATCCCGCGGCATCTTAGTCATGACGGTTCCGATGTTCTTATGGATTGGTGGGGGGTGTTCACTATCGTGCCGGGACTGATACTTGTCGTGTACGCGCTTACAGATGGGGGTAATGCCCCGGACGGTTGGCAAACGCCATACATATACGTTATGTTTATAGTCGGCAGTCTCCTACTTTGCGCCGCGGTATACGTGCAAGGGTGGGTCTCGGCCCAGCCACTGCTACCAGCCGACCTATTCCGTCCAAAATTCATGAAGCGGATCTCCGGATTCGTATTCTGCGGTTTTGGCATTTTCGCCATCTTTTTATTTTATTCCAGCTTTTAGTAAGTTTCCATGTTCTACACGCTTCCTAAGTGCGCACTAACAGTAGGGACCAGTATCGAAAATGTTCTACACGCAACCCCTCTACAGACCGCCGCCTGGTTCACCCCCCTGTGTATCGGCGGCTTCATACTAGCAATTGCGGGGGGATTCGTCCTACACCTATTATCTGGGCAGATCTTACTACTTGTTTCCGGAGTGGGTTATATACTTTGCGTGATGCTATTCCCCTTAATACCAGCACAAGACGGAGTACACAAATTATCGACCAGTCATATCTATTGGGCGTACATATTCCCGTCTATGGTATGCGGTACCATAGGCATTGATATCACCTACAACGTGACCAATGTCTTCACCACGACCGCGATGCCCAGGCGCTTACAGGCTACTGCTGCGGGGTGGGTAATCAGTCTCGGATACCTTGGTATGGCATTTTGGCTCGGCGTAGCTGAATTGGCCGTTTCGTCTTGGGCTCGTTCCCACGCGGACGAGAATCCCACCCTTCGTGAAAAATACCAGATCGGATTCTGGACCGGCCTTGGTTTGGCTGGTGTCACATTTGTCTGCGGCGCAACTGCGCGGATTGGCCAAGCATCAGCGGAGTTGACGGCTGACGAGAAAGATGAATTGGAGAAAAGTACGGCTCAATGATACACTGTCCATTTAAATAGGGTTTCATCATAATATTGTATATAGAGATTATGACATTGATTTATAAATACCTTAGAGACTTAATCGTATAGACCTCCTTTTGCGGAACCTACAAATCCTAACCCTAACCCTGTATTAGACTGTGCGTAATATTATCCCCAATTTGCCCATATAGGCAACTAATGGATGCTATGGCGGGTAGTGGATGCTAACTGTGTAACGCAGGGGATAGTTCTGTACACAGTTCCATACACCTTATCCAACGCTGGAAACCTAGCAAATATATACGCAGCTGTTAACATTATTCTTTACAGTTACTTGGTATAATTGAAATTTACCAGATTTTCTTTTACAAGATTACCTATGTTAACATGATCGCCTTTTGTGAATTCAAGACATAGGCTGTCTCCGGGATAAAACATCACGAAGCTAGGTGTATTACATAATCATTTCTCGGCTCAATTTCGGAAAATATATGACTAAGTATTATTACCTAAGCTTGATTCATTGAAAAAAAAAGCCCAACCTGTGCTTAATAAGCCTCTAGCGGCCAAGGTGAATGTGATGGCTACTCCTTCTCCTTCTGACCGCAATCACTAACTAGAAAAAGACATTATCACTAACATCCGACGAAGATCGGCTCATCAGCATGGTTTATACAAACGTGGTAACTAGCGCGTTCTTTTCATCTGCATCCGGCGCATGAGTCGGAAGCCTATCCCACGGGATGAGGTAGAGCAGTAACCCTAACCCTAGTATCCATGTCCATATCCATATCCTCAAGTGTAACCGTTCAGTATAAATATTAAGATAACACGCTGATGAGTCGCTAGCATAATAGATCCCGACGGGGCCCCTTTGTTAAGTCTTTCAATATTATCATGGTTACCTAAATTTCAAGATATTCGAAAGCTTAGCTTGTAACAGTAAGACTCAGCAATACATTACCATAGAGCTACTATTATTCCAGGGTTCTTATCGACAATTTATTAACCATGAAGTGTAGTTAGAAGGGAATTAACAAGTAGAGCAGCTAGAATAGGTAGTATTATTATATGAATATTATTTCTACATAGTCTAGCCGCCGACTTGCAGCGTGTTGGTGCGTTCCAACCAGCGCTTGCAGCGTACCATGGTACATGTACTTAGCGACGTAACTAAGTACACGGATGTCTTGTGAATTATATGGTAGTAGTTAGATTGGCATAAACCCAGGAACACGCGTTTGGTTTTCACTATGTACAGCCCGGGGGTTATATCGATTCAGTCTACATAGTACACTCATTCGAATGGACAGCTTATCTCTTAAATTAAACCGTGTATTTCAATAAGTACGGTTGGCTATGCCGTGATACTTCTTAAATACCTCGACCTTATAACCTCTTGTCAAACAAGCTATCATCTTTACATGAAAGTTAGCAAGCCCAAAAGCTTTCCAGTTCATCTATCTTCTTTCTCTTCACACAGCTACGTATTCTTCTGTATTCTTTATCTCTTTATCCTACCTATATTATTGGTATCATTCTTGCGGGAATTTCTTTTATTCCATGCACCTTTAAGCCTAGCCTCAAGATGGACTCATTGCCACCAGGAGTTGACCTCTGCAAACTACCTTCTGCTGATCCCCCTGAGGGTGAGATATCTAATCTCGAGAACCCTTATTCGCTGGCTCCTATAATGATTGCCGTTGCTACTATTGTGACAGCATGGGCACTACTCTTCGTAGCTGTAAGGGTATGGGTTAATAGACGGAATTTGAAGGTTACAGACTGTAAGTAATTATTGTTAATAATCGTTCGTTCTCAAGTGGATGTTTGACGTTGAACTATTGTTTAACTTCCATTTTATCATAAATACGTTTTGAAATACTATATAAAAAGATTTCAGACGCTGAAGTTAACAAGGTGAACTAGATTTTATTATAATTGGCACAGTTTGGGATGTTGCCTTTACAGGCATAATCTTGTCTCGTACGATCATCTCTCAATAACCTTCTTAACCTCGTCAGTTGTCTGTGTTTATTGATTGATCAATAGAGTTGCGATTTGCCCGTCATCAGTGGAATGTTCCAGTCTGTTGGCTTACTGGACAGTACATGAAAGTTAGTTCAAAATCAAAATTTATCGACTTACTACATTCGAATAGCTAACCACTGGCCAAAATCACTCCTGAGGCGCAGATTATCTTCCTCATCACAGCTTTGTTCAGCTTCATCGGCCTTTGCAAGGCAGCCATCCTTCTCATGTATTTACAACTATTCTCCATCTCGCGCGGGATGCGTATAGCTATCTGGATCGGCCTCGTCTTCGACTTCCTCATTTATATCCCAAGCATCCCTATGGCCGCGATCTACGAGGCACCACGAATAGGTCAATCATGGGACGACATGTTAATTTTGATAACACAAAGACAAGACTCTATACTCGTGCCATATGGAGTCGCAACAGGCGTGGCATCGGTGCTGTTGGACTTCTACATATTTATCTTGCCATTGCCAATCATAGCAAGACTCAATCTGAGCCGTTCTAAAAAAATTCAAATATCTCTAGTCTTCATGACGGCGTTGCTGTATGTAAATAATTACCTCTATTCACACCTGAGTTTTCTCGCTTGCTTGAAGCTAATTGGGTTTTATTTCCAGGGGTGTCGCCGCAAGCGTTATTGCGCTCGTCTATCGTATCAAGCTTTTTGACCAAAGAGATGCGAGTTGGCAGCAAGCAAGCTTCTATATTTCCATGTCAGTTTACCAACTCTCCGATTTTAATATGTCGTACGTTCTTAATTTGATGCCCGGAGTATATATTCGACATCAAGTTCTATTTCACGCTTACCGTCCCTTTTTTAGGATTGTCGAGAATAACGTCGTCATCATCGTTTCCTGCATGCCCGCTTTCGCAAAGGCAATGAAGCACAACTTCTCAAATTTCTCTTTCGTAAAGATTCTACAGTATTACCTTCGACACGGTATATCTGCTCCCAAAGATGGAGATCCTTCATCTTCAAGCAATTCGAACCAGAACCAGTTCCTTCCGCCACCGGTTCTCCATACTTTTGGTTCCTCTCAGCGCCGTCCGCAGCGATATGAGGGATATTATGAACTTGATGAGTTGGCGCAAGGCAGGTCACAATTCACGGTACAGAGCATGGGCCGGTTGCAACCTGCGAGAACAAATTCAGGACCAGAGAACGGCGGTGCCGCGATTTTGGTGACATCGGGTGTGTTTCAACACAGCGAGCCTTCCTTGACAGAACGGCTGGTTTGATAGATGTTGGTGCAAAGAACCTCCTAAAATCCAACGCTCCTCGGGAATGGATCTATCCGCTAGGATCGAGTTACCAACAGCATTAAAGCACAAGTTCTACTTATCTAGGTACCTATGTAGTTTGCTCATTTCAACATCTTCCAAATCTTTTAATATCTGGCTCTAGTTGCCACATGGGGAAGCGATTTAAATCTCTGCATAAGTTGTATAAATATATCGGATGAAAGATTGCCAGCCTCATATCATGTCGGTGACAACCTCTCCAACTAAGACGCAATCCGCATGCGTAAAAAGAAGTTCAGTCAGTTCGATCAGGCTGACAGCCGCTACCTGACACTATCGGGCAAGATTTATCGTGTCGGCCCGGAATAGAGTTACTTCCAATTGACCAACATAGTGTCACCATCCTTTAGGCGGGCATATCCTACACTAGATCTCCATACCATTTGCCTCTTGTCCTTGTCTCTAGCTTCAGCACTCACTTCTGCCTGCATAGCCCCCTTCAGATATAGTCCTTTGGGTTTCATACCACCAACTGGTTTCTCGCCGAACATGACTGCTACAATGTCCCTAGCCGAACGATCAGGGGTCCGGAACATGCCATTCGGCGTTAGCAATGACCGCAGGCTAGCCACCCAAGGCATAACAGTCCGGACGAAAGAGTAATTCGGATGACGGCGCGCGATCCCAGTAGCCATCCATCCTGGATCAACACCTAGAATGGATATGCCATTGAGGGAAGGATCCTCGTCTAGACGACGTTGGAGTTCACCTCTGAAATGAAATATTAGCTGCAAATACTTGTACTTTATGAGTCTCAACATAGGTAGCCGTACATCATCATGGCGATACACATCTTGGAAGCAGCGTATCGACGCAGACCACCCTGCCAAGAAGAGTCTTCCTGTTGTGAACTCCACGTCCCCTTGGCGATCGGTTCAACGCTGTCGGTAAGGAAAGTCTTCCATTTATCGTCATCAAAATACCCACCCATAGTGCCATAGTTAAATGGATCGTAAGGGCTAGATAACCTCTGTCAATGTCACGTCTTCCATACTATAAAAGATGGACTCACTCATGGACATGACTTCCTAGTACCATTACTCGCCCATTCTCTCGATCCATGCTTTTGAGTAGCAATAGAGTCAACAGCCACTGACTTAAGTAGTTAACCACCCACGTCGTATCCAGCCCTCCTTCAACCCAGGTCTGTTCCTCATGCTCGAGATAACCTGCGTTTAGCACCAGTGCTCGAATAGGGGGGAGAGACCCTGTAGCAACTCGCTCGTTGATACCTGTAGCGAATTTGCGCACGTCATCTAGCCGCTCCAAGTTCATTCCCGTAACCTCATGTGGATGTGGCCTGGGGGTAGAATTTTGCTTCAAAGCCGCCAAAAGTGCCGAGGCTGAGGACGAATCTCGGACCGCATAAATCCCATGGTAGTTAGCTGCAAGGTCATATGAGGAGGCAATCTTAGCCGCAATAGAACGACCAAGGTCACCGTTGGCGCCGGTGAGCACAATTGTGCCTTTTAATGTGATAGTAGCCATCCTTGTATTGTTTAGATTGACTTTGAGAGATTTAGAATATTAAAACAGATTTGTGGTGGGAGGTCGCATAAATATGTAAACGAACTGCAAGTTGGTTGAAGTGTAGATGTGATGGAATTCATTAGTGCATAATTGGCAGCAACAGGTCGGACTTTAGGTGTCATTAGATGAAACCGATAAATTGTATCACAAGATATGCGGTTGGTGAAGTCCTAAATGATAGAACTGTGTCTCATTCATTGCCGTCCATGAAATATATTTTTGGCAATGTAACCTTCGATGTAGCCTTGTAATTGGAGACGGTTAGCCTAGAGGGAAACCTAGCTAATACTGCTTTGGAGCCTTACAATTGAATTTATGGTTGAAGGATGATGAGCGCCTAGGGGAGGCTACAGAGACTATCAACGAGAAAAATAATAGATTCGAATAGCCTAGTCGGTAATTATACCGTTCTGATTTCCCCTTTCGTTTCTTGGTAGTGCGATCTCCTTGATATGGGATACAGCACTATTTACTCGACTCGCAACGTAAGGTAGAACTCACAATACTTGTTAAGGAAAACACTAACCAGTGTCTACCTAGGTCTTATAAGGGGACTCTGACATCAACACGTATTTCGCTCTTTGGGTCGGCGATCTATATGTTCCAGGATAGAGAAACCGTCTGCAAGATCATGAGACAGCGTAGTAATTTGACCCCGATATCCATCCGCTTTATATTCCCGGCAAGGATACTGTTCGGCATGCCCGAAGAAAAGGGCCTAGATGCTTACCGCTTCGATAACTCGGGTCCCCTAGAGAAACCGCGCGAGGAAAGTAACGTACTCTCGCATGATCGTATCGATAATCTTCACCACCAGGCCTTCCAACGCGCACTTGTAGGGCCAGGACTAGCCCCGATAACTTTGCGTTTCCGCACAGCTACTTGTGAGAAATTTAATGCGTTACACATTAATTCTCCTCAGTGGACAGAGGTAGGTGACCTGTTCACTTTCGTAGGGAAGGCAGTCAGCACGGGTCTAACAGAAGCAATTTTTGGCCCATCCCTATTAAAGCTGCATCCGGACTTTATCGACAACATTTGGGAGTACGATAGTGAACTTCCCTGGTTGGTACGAATGATTCCGCGCTGGATTAATCCACGCCCACATATAGCGAGGGATAAAGTGCTTGAACAGATCCGAGCATGGCACGCATACGCGCGCCAGGGATTTCGTGAAGATCACATTGGGCCAGACGGGGACAGTGACCCATACTGGGGCTCTGGGATGATAAGATGCTTACATCAAGCCTTGACGGGGAGTGGGAAGCACAGCGATGATGCTATGGCAGCGCACGATTTAGGATTGATTTGGGGGTGAGTACGGCCGCATATCACACGTACTGTCCTGACGTAGAAGGCTTAGTGCGACATCCAACGCAGCGAGCGCCACCAGTCTTGCGGCATTCCACATCTTCAGGGATCGAGATCTCCTTAGCCGCGTTCGGTCGGAGCTTAAAGCGGGCTTGCCTGGATTGTTGGAAACGAAACAACTGAATAAATTACCTCTCCTCTCCTCGATATATGCAGAAACGCTGCGCCTGTACTCTAGCGTTTTCCTCATGGTAGCTAGCCCGCCTGACACTGACATTCCTCTGGGAAAATGGATATTTCCACGACGTAGCTTTGGTCTGGTCAGCCCAGCTCTCGCGCATATGGATGAAAACTTCTGGAATACGAAGGATGACCTGTATCCAGTTGACACTTTTTGGGCTGACAGGTTCCTGGTGTATCCTGGGAACCCAGCAAGCGGGCCCATCAAACCCGAATGTCGAAAACAAAAAGTTGAGGATAGAGGTGACGGCGAGCCGTATTATTCATCAGAAGGTCTGGAAGGTTCTTGGATACCATACGGGGGTAAGCTGACTACCGGAACTGGCCCCAGTACTCGAAGCACTGGAATAGATGCTAACATTGTCGTAACGCAGCCGGAGCTGGGATGTGCCCCGGCCGATTCCTTGCCAAGGATGCAATTATCTCAACTTGCGCCTTGCTCGTAGAACAATTTGACATTGAGATCACTACGGAATCCCCAGATATGGACCCTTGGAGATTTGGGCTGAGTGTGGGGCAGCCGGGGTCTGCGATTGCTGCACGGATCAGAAAGAAAATATAACTTCAGCAATATAGACGAAAAAGAATATTTTCAATAAAATTGAAGTTCTCAAGTCTCCATTCGTCTAGCCTCCTGATTTTGTATCTGTGTTGAGCCGCCTTTCGGCCCACCTGACGATGTATTGAATGTCTATGTCGTGCTGCTCAGCCGGCATATACATCCACCTTTCTTGCTCGACATTCCAGCCTCTGTTCGGGAGGTATGCTTCTAGCATATAGTAATTATCCCTGTGAAATGGAAAGTCGAAGCTTGGTGGGCCGCTCCTCTCCAGGAACAAGTCTGAACCTGAATCCATGTCTTCCTTCTCCATGCGGAAACGTCGTCGCTTGTTGCCCTTGTTCGCAGCCTGCCGTCGGATTGATCTTGTCGTCGAGTCCAAGTGAGCCTCAAATAGCCGGGCGTGCCATAGCGGGCTGTGCAAAGCCTTCCGTACAATAGCGGCGTTTGAAGCTATTAGAGCATGGTTCCACTCGGGGCGGGTGCCCCTGGGGATCATGGGGATAGGTTCCCCAATATCCAAGTTTTTCTGCCAGTAAGCGAAGTCGGGGATTAAGCAGAGGGATGACCATCGCAATAGACAAGTTAAACACGTGCAAATTTCGGCAGGATCTGGGGACTGCACGTGCTGGTAGGGCTTCTTATGGATGGTTAGAAGCTCCTGTCGATCAGGACTCTGGACGTGAGGTTGGATACTCGGATCAATATCCCCCATGAGAACAGGGAGCCTGAAGCATTTCTCTAAGCAGGCGTAACGCCAGTTTGTGACAGATCTCGCGATCCGACGCTCGTCCCGGATGATGAAATCATGGAAAGCTCGGCTAACTCGTTGAAGGTTAAAGATGTCGCTAGGTCGCAGAAGGGTTAATATATCTAATACGAGCTCATAAGGGAGGCTCATGAGACCCTGTGACTGAGATTTTGTACTCTTGGTCTTTTTCGCCTGCTTCTTCCGGGCCCTTTCTGTACGTTTTGAGCGAAGGGTGAGGACCTCAGTCTTGTCCTCCAGCACCCCTAATTGCTCATCTTCCGACTCGTCTATTTTCCGCATATGGGAGTTTCAGAGTTAATCTCGGAATATCTATGAGTTTTCTAGTTTTTTAGTAAAACTTTCATAGGAATCCCGAGTTGAAGGTTGTTAATTAGGCGTTGAGAAGGAGGGATTGGGATTGGAGATTGGAGATTGAGGATATCTTTTTGTTACATGTATGCTGCTAAGGTGGATTACCAGCTGCTTGATTGCATACTTGATAGAAGCATATCAAATTTAACCCCTCTGATGATCTTAAAACAGTATGTCACTGACGAAACTATCATATAATACCTAATGGTTAAATTCTACCTTCCATATTACTTTCCATACACATCTAAGTAGATAGTCACAACTTAAATCTAAATTTGAATAATTCCTCATGGCTATCTTTCATATTCTTCTATTCCGATTCAAAGCCCTTGTACCACCTGAGGAAGACAAGGCCGTGAGTAATCTCTGCACAGGTCCTGAAGTCGACTAACTCGATTTAGGCTTGTCAACGGTTGCTAGATTTTGAGACAGACTGCATCCATCCTACATCCCAGAAGCCATATGTGAAGGTGCTCGGAGGAAAAGACAACAGTGTCGAGGGTAGACAGGTTAAGTCTTATCATACAACTTCTTCGTACTCTAAGCTGATGAACTCCGTGATAGGATGGGATGACGCACGCATTCATTCTTCAGTTTGAGAACGAGGAAGATAGGAAATATTTTCTCGAAAAGGATCCTACTCATCTAGAGTTCTCCGCGGGTATGCGGGACACAGTTGAGAAAGTTCAAGTCATTGATTTCACCCCTGGAGTATTCTGAGGTCCGAGACTCGTTTTAATTCTACATGAAGAGAAAAGTAGATTGGGGTAATGGGATTGCTACGATGACGTCGATTAATTAGTATTAATTGGTATCGATAATCTAAAACATTTGCAGAGAAACAGTACTATAATTTGTGATTCACTAACTTGAAGAAAAGAACATGGTATTTGTAAATAGTTAAAATATTAGATATGTATGTTAAGGGAGAAGTGCATCGATAATGAAGATTATCGTGTTACCTTTTCACTTAGAAGTTACAGCGTCTTTTCAACTAGAATTCTACACGTCGATAGGGAAATGTACGTACCGAGGTACCTAAACAGGCTAGAACTGATTAGTACTAATTCACAGCCCTACGTCATCCCCCACCTTAGCTCAAAATAACATTAGCTACATTACCGTATGCACTGCGCTGCTGTAATGCAAACACGCAACAATTGCAACAACCGGAAGGCCATCAGTTCACTTTTCCATCACAAACCATATTTCTTCCTTTTACCTTTAAACCAACCAACCTGATTGACTGATACGATTTGTCTTCAACAAAGAATTCTCAATATCCTCCTCAATTGATAAATGTGTAATCTGTCGATTCAACAGTTAGACTAGGAGGCGATCTTCTTGACGCCCGCGACTGATAAAAACAGTCCCTTGTCTCTCCCTATTATTCCGATACCCCACCATCCGTCCATCTCTCTTCTATCGTCCATCACATCAGCCCATATCTATATCTTCATCCCGCTATCTGTAACGGACGCTCTTAAGTTCTAACTGAGACGCGCCAACACGACGCGGAACTACAAATCACACTCCGAATCATTCAACCCTCGCCCTTCAGTCCTTTCTCTTTATCAACCAGACTAATAATAGCAACAATGTCGCAACAGCCAACAGCACCGATGCTCATCAACGTGCCTCCCCCGGCATCTAACCCGGATACGCCTTCAGATATGCCGTATGTTGTTCGCGACTCCTTACATGCAACACCTACATCACCCGTGAGCTCGACAGAGCCAATCACTCCGCACAATCCCACACCTTGTCATTCATCTCCTAACTTAAGCAACTCTAGTGGAACGCCGACGAGCACTACTACTTCTTTATCCGCGCTCTCCACCACTGCTATCAAGGATGGCCATCGAGGCCACTCCTTGCACGGCCTCGGAGGCCCTCGACATCAACACCACTCGTCTACGAACTCCCTCGAAGCCGAACGTGCCGATCGAATTAGCCGACTTGCCGGCCTCGAACGTGTATCTACCCTTCGCGCCCCCAACCAGAACCAACAAGGCGGCAATGCAAACGCCACACAGACCACACCCACCGCCACCGCCGCCCAACAGGCCGCAGCCGCCGCCGCGGGCCTAACGCCCGCCTTTTTCGATTCCAACGGCCAACCGACAGCTATCACTAAGATGAGCACTGTTGGTACGGCTTCTGCGACGGGTAGTGTCGGTGCGCGAACCACCACTGAGGCCGGCCAATTTGCCGAGGCCGACATGGACGCAGATCTGACTGAGGTTGACGAAGACGGTATGTCTATGGATACTAACTATCGCACCATGGACGTTGACTCAACCTCTGGTCCCATAGACCCCATGGACGAGGACATATCGAGTCGTTCGGCCGGAGGCTACGAGGACCGTATGAGCGATGACGGCACCGCCAGCCTTGTCGCCTTTGGCGAGGGCGCAAACAGCACAGTCAGCGGACCTATCTACCACCGCCGACCCCTTCCCGGTACCGCCGGCGCAACTGGCGTCTGGGCTCTAGAGAGAAGCAGTTCGGGTCTTAGTCAGGAGATGAACCGTAGCCGAGATACGCGCGACATAGGAAACGACACCCCGGTCAGCGCAACTGCCGCTGCAGAGACACGCCAGGCCAAGTACGTCGACGGCGTGGCTGCGGATGGCGGTGGTCATGTAGGTACTTCGGACGATGATGTGTTTGTCGACACTACAACCCGCGGTCCTGTGCCTGTCCAACCCGGTCAACCACGAACAAGCGCACTTCGAGAAGGCGTAGGCGGCCCCGCCTCACGAGAAGCTGCCGAGCGCATCGTTCGAGAACGTCTCGACAGCGGTGAGAACGCACGTGCCCCAGTCCTAGGCAACTCTTCCACCAAGGACGGGGACAAGCTTGGCAAGTTCTACTTCGAAGAAAAGAAGTAGTAGTAAGGGGATAAGCAGGCACCGAGACGAATCAGGCCTGCGTACGGATAACTGATTGTTAGGGTTATTTTTCTACGCTTTTGTTGTTATAGGATGGGAAGGTGTTGTAATGGCGTAATGCGGACAAGACAAAATACCACTGAACTACGGCACAGCAGTGGAAGAGGGGCGGTTCGACTGACTGTCTTTTTTACCCGCCTACTGGATGATGATTGATTGCACAAGGGGAGAGACAGAGACATGGAAGAAGCATACATGCGCACGCAGATCGCATTTTCGACCGTGTATTACCTACAAGTACTCGAGGACAGGGGGAGGAGGGGACTGCTTTGATTAGGAGAGTCCTGTTTGTATGTTATGTGATTTGACGGCTTGGGCAGGGTGGTCGGTTATATGGTCAAACCCAGGACCTAGGATTGCTTTTAATATGATGCTGGACGGTCTTGCCGCTGCTATTACAGAGGCTTGTAAGATGAATATTTGGTTTGTGATCCTTTGCATACTTCGTAGGAGTGAGTGTTTGAGTGTGTAAGAAATGCAACTAGATCAACATGTCCAATATGCTTACTTAGTACCTACCCCTACTTGAAGTGGAACTCGACTTTATACCGAACTCCACTAGAAAGAGGAGCCGCATCGCCGGTGGAGTCAAGTATATTAAAGCCCATACTAACTGTGCCCTACTTCCATACCCTAATCTCTTTCGGCCTCTAAGAGTAAAAACTAATTGAAGCCATCTGTTTTCTTTACATTTCCTCGTGATCTAATTCGATGGTAAGTATCAATAAAGTTAGGTATATATAAACGATGGCGTCTAGGTTAGCTACTACTAAGTAAGCCACCGGAAGCTACTACCTAGGTACATAGCAAAAAAAGAAGACCGCCCACGGTGGGACTCGAACCCACAGCCTTGGGATTTCAATTCAATGATTAAAAGTCACACGCTCTAGCCATTGAGCTACGCGGGCATTTGGTGAGTATAGACAAGTGGGACTTATATGTCATGCATATCAAGCAAACTCGCAAGCGCAAGGAAAGGAGGCTTGCCATTTCCTTCCCACACTAGATCAGCCTCTTTGCCTTTCTATCTCCCCCCTTCGCTATACTATATTAGGGTTCGTTTTCGTTATTTAGGTATAGCTTATACGATGTTGATATCAACAAGCTTCGACGTATCCACGTCGAAGTACTTCTGCCCGAAGAGGCGCGTGGCTTGGAAATCCTCGCCTTGCATCGCGCCGTGCAGGTAGCACTCTCCCACAAACTCGTACGTCGACGAGTCCTCCAGGGCAGCCTCGGTGGGCTGCGAGTTGCTACTTCCATCTTCTTCACCTTCGCCTGCTCCTGCTCCTTCCCCCGTGTTTGCTGTTGCTTCGGCGTCGGCTTCTTCCCGTCGCGGTCGCAGGATATACGGGAAGAATCCGCCCACACAAGCGACGACCAAGTCGCCCTCCCCCACGCCCCCGTCCGTCCGCCCCAGCGCCTCCTCGCCCATCTCGGGTATTGCGCCGCGCATCGCCTTCGCGTGCACGCGCGCGGCGCTCGGGTCGCGCTCGTTGAGGTACTGCTGGAACTGCTGCGACATGATGCGCGCCAGCGGGTCGCTCATCAGCCGCCCCAGGTCCGGCCTCCTCCTTTCTCCCTCTCCCTCCCCATCCTCTCCCCTATTCTCCCTCTCCGCCGGTAATAAACTCGGATCGGCGGCGACCACGTCCTCGACGCACGACATGCCGAAGCGCCCGCCCGCGGTGCGGAAGAAGCGCCGGCCGACCGCGTGCCGCACGAGCAGGTCCTCGTACGGCGCGGCCCTGCCGCACCGCGGCACCAGCGCCAGCAGCTCGGGCGCGGCGCGCAGCCGCGCCACGTTCGCCGGCGAGGTCAGCTCGTGCATGCTGCAGTCGAGCCCGTCTAGGATGCGCTCCTCCGCCAGCAGGCTCTCGAAGTGCGCGCCGAGGCTGGAGGGCGGCGCCGCCGTGTCGTGCAGCGTCGCTGAGTCGGGCTTGGTGCCGCCTGCGTTGAGGAGAAGGGTGCGCCAGAACCGCTGGGCTGTGTCGGCGGGGGGTTCGTTGGCGAATGGGTTTGGGGCGGAGGTGGAGGTGGGAGCGGAGGACATGGTCTCGTGCAGCTTCTGGAACTCGGCGAAGCACAGGTGCCGCGCGTTGCCGGCGTTGAAGACGGGCGAGACGTGGACAACGCGGTCGAGCGGGCGCGCCTGCAGGTGCAGCACGTTGTCAACCCCGACCGTGATCGGCTTCCTCGCGGCCTCGGGCTTGATCATGTCCCACCACTGGCGCATGCCGCCGTTGGGGTTGAACGCCGTCCCGGTCTTCGGCGGCACGGCGCCGAAGTCCGGGACCCAGCTCGGTAGGCCCTTCAGCCGCCGCGCGCACGGCGGGCGCTCGCCGTACCACAGCATCAGGTCCTGGCGCTCGAGCACGGAGTACCGCGCGGCCTCGGCGAACACCTGCTGCGGGGTCTTCGCGTAGTCGATGGCGGGCAGGGGCTGGGGGCCGGCGCCGTGGAAGTCGACGCGGCGCGACGGCGTCGCGATCAGCAGCATGGCGAACACGCTCTCCCTGACGTCGCGCGGCTCGCAGTCGCGCGCCGTCTGCACCATGGGCAGCAGCTCGACGGACTCGCCCAGCCGCCTGCGGCGCTCGGCGATCTCGATCTGGTTCGCGATCTCGAACCCTTTCACCACGTGCGGCAGCAGCGGGACCTGGAAGAACTTGGCCTGGTACAGGGGCATGCCGCGCGACGCCGCGATGTACGCATGCCAGCGGATGTTGCTGCGGCCGCGCACGACGATCGGGGCCTTCGCGAGCACGATGTCGGCGACGCACTGCGCGCTCTTCCAATACGGCGCCCCGAACACGTCGTAGATCTCGCGCCAGACGGCGAAGTCGAACGAGTTCAGGTCGTCGGACCCGCAGTCCAGCAGCCGCTGCCGGATCCCGCTCATCTGCTGGATGGTCGCCGTCGTCAGCCGGTCGTCGGGCCCGAGCCCGACGGCGCGGCACGCGTCCTCGAACCGGCGCCCCATCTCGCTGATCGTGGAGAACGCTTTCGAGGTCGCGTCCGAGCCGTCCTTGTCCGGCCCCAGCCAGCACAGCGTGCGCTCCGCGCCCTCGAGCACCTGGCGCTGGACGGCGGCCTGCGCGCTGCGCTCCTCAAGTGTCCGGCCTACGAGCACGTCCGCCCATAATGTGCGCGTGCGCTCCTTGCGCCGGAACGTGAGTAGCGCGGAGGCTAGCTGCTTGGGGATGTCCTGGGGCACGCCGTCGACAGTGACAGACGTGTTATTGTCTGCAGCAGAAGCGGTCTTCGAGGACCGGTCGTACGAGATGCACTCGTACGAGGTGTCTTTGAGCACCGCGTCCGTGAGCGTCAGCTCAATAGGGGCGTCCTTGTCAGCGGCCGGCTGCAGGATGGCGAGTCTGGCGGTGAGGCTCTCACGGTGCAACAGCGTGGAGAAGGGGTTATTGGAAGCCATTGCGCGGGTTTGGTGTCCTCGCGTAGACTTGTTTAGACAACGCGAGGGTGAAGGTAAGAGTAAGAGTAAGGATGAAAGTGAGGGCGCGAAATCTCTTAGCGGCGATGATGAATAGCGAATGAGTCGTGCTGGTCTCGTAACCAAACGTCTACTTCTCCGCACCAGTATCATCGCGGACCTTCAGTTAAGGTCTCTCATAATATACTCCAAGAATTGAAGTCATGTCGCAAAGAAACAGGCATTGTTGCCTATTTCTTGCCTGTCTAGATGCAGCAATATCCATTGCGATAGGGCCAAGGTGCCTAACAAAATGGGACGTTGTCGCCGGTCTAGGTCTTGGAGTTGGTCTTGGTATTCAGCTGGCTAACCAAACCGGGTTTGCAGCCTGGATCGACAATCTCGCTTGAATGAATCCGGTGATGCAAGGAACGCCTTAGCTTGATCGAGCCAGCCACATAGGTAGACTAGGCTGCTAGGTCCCCCTATTTTTAGGCGACATTTCGGGTGAGTCGTCGCATTTATTTGACAGCCATCGCCTGTAAGTAAAATCAATTTTCCATCACCTCGCCGCATCATTATTATCAATATTCATCATAGTATTATTATTATCTAGGGGTTTAAGTTCCGAACATGCCTATCATTGTACTGCATTTTATCACAACGCAGTGAATCGATAAACCAATTAAGCTAGGATTAAATCCAAAACTGTAACACGCAATTTCTCACGATGTCGTAGAACACAAACTTTCAAATCCCTGATCTCACTTTAGAAAAAGTACTTAGGCGTGAATCGCCACTTGAACCTGCGGGTAGACCCGGATCATCTCGTCGTACAAGTCGGGATGATTCTGCATCAAGGCCTGCGGGTCCCACGCCGTCGCCACAAATATCGTATCGATTCCGCTGCTTATCGGCGTCGTGAAAATGTTGCAGATCTGCAGGCCGATGAGGAACGCGAAAGCTACCACAACTATCACCCCGAGTTAACCAATCAATCAATAGATAAATAATACTGAGAATAGAGACTTACCAGGTGTATAAGAACCGTCGGAGTTGTACGCCGGTTTGGTAAATACCTATAATAAGATGTAAGCAAGACGTCTTCTTCCTCGAGCAATTCCCGTGAGTCCTTACAAGGTACAAATAAGCTAGCAAGCTCGTCGCATAGCCAACAAACGTAGCTCCCATGGAAAGAACCGGTCCAATAAGACATTCATTGACAAGAGCATCGATACCACGGTCTTTGATCATAGTCCACGTACTTTTGGCGGCGGCGAAGTAAGGTGTACCGTATAAGGCGATATATGAGAAGGCGTAGCGATTGAGGAATTGCACCGCCCAATCTAAGAGTCCGATGATGCACCCAAGGATCCAGAACATAACCATTCCGACTATATTGCCTCCAGCGGCCTCGTTCTGTTGGGCGACTGAGCACAGCTGTCTTAGAAAGTTGATGATCGCCACGATTAATGATCCGAGAGAAATGGAACCAAAGCTATATGTGAGTGCTCGTCGGAGACTACCTCGGGTAGCACCCCTGGGTAGGTTCTGCGGGTGAAAATACCACGATCCATAAACCCCTGAAATCGTTGTGTGGATGGTGTTTTTCAACCATTCCGACATCCAATACATCGCAAAGGTGATGAAAACGATTAATCCCTTGACCTTGGCGTTGCTGCAACCGCCGGCCCCTTCCGCGCAGGACGGATTTTGTCCCTAGGAATATTTCGCATACACAGCTACAAGGGTGACGGAGTACCACGCAGCGAGCGCGGTAGCACAAAGGCCGCCGAGTGCGCTAACAAGGTAAACATGGCCATAACTCTTTGAAACATCGACAGAAGTCTTGAGCATGAGGGCGCTAAAAGGGATGCGCGGAATCCAAGTCTGGAGGGTCGGTAAGCAAAAGCATAGGTAAGTGTAAAGGGTGGTCTCACAATGAAGGCAAATACTAGGAAGGCAACGAAAATCAAGAATACGATGCCGCCAGAGTAGTAGTGACGTGTCAACATGTAGATCGCCGTAACAAGCCCAAAGACGATATTGAGGATGCCACTACAACAGTTAGTATTTATATCATGTTTCTCTGAAAGGTTTTCAGGTGAGACTTACGTTATCCAGATGAATTGCTTAGGAAACTGACGAGCTAACAATACATAGACATAGCTGAACACAATTGCGACACAGAGACAGAAGGCGAATAGAATCAGGGTATTCGTATTGAGACCGACTTGAGACCCAGAATCATATATGCCACCTCCTTGGAAATTCTTAGACGAAGCTAGGTATGATCAGTTAGTATAGGTTAAGGGCAAGGAGTCGCGTCAGAGGTAGTAATTCCACCAACCGTAGCCATTAATTGAGATGCCGGAGACAGCAACGAAGCCTGCGCAAACTGCGAGGAACTAAATTTGTTAACAACTATCTTCGATATTTAATGAGAGATAACGCACGAGAATTCCGGCCCATAGGTCATTGTACTTAGGACGCTCAAGTTTGAAAGCTTGGTCGAACATAGGCTTCTCGTTGCCGTAGCCATTCGTGTAGTTCGGGGCTGGACCCGGACCCGGAGCCGGTCCTCGAGGGTCGGGCTGTCCGTATTGTTCTCCATATTGGGGTGGATTAGGCGCTTGTTGCGCATTGTAATAGGAGGCGGCTTCACCGCGCGGTTGATTGTTCGCCATCACAGAATGCAACCCCTAATTTGATATTCTCTGGTAGTTATGACTCAATCGGAGCGCATTAGCCTAAGAGTTGATTTCTAAGAAAAGATGAGGTACTCACGAACAGAAAACCCAAAATTAATGCTGCTGTCAACGTTGCACTGGGATGGACAAATAAATGATGTTGAGGAATGAAATGTTTCAACACTTTAGATAGGTAGGTATGTGTGTTGTTTCCCTAGAGCCCAAAGACAGAAGATTGACATCATAGCCACACTAGCTAAAGCTTGTGAAGCTCATTTTGGAAATACTAATAAGAATTTAACCTTGAAGTTACCGAAAACTTAGGCTTTTGATAGTCTAAAGTTGAGAAGATTCAGACCTTCCCTTTCCTTTTCAAGTTCGACAATATCTAGTCGTTCATTGGTAGCCCCTCATGTCAATGGCGTCACAGTCGTCCCACAGCAAACGGGAAGTGGATAGACGAATCAATCTGAGTTTGTGTCTCACGTTACCATGGATGGGTCATGAAACTATTAAGTCTTGGTCACGACCAAGAAATTCATATGTCATTCAAATTAGCGCTGCGGTGCCGTTCATCCGCTGTATCACCGACTTCATCACACTCGAATTCCTGCGAAAACAACCATCGCGCAGACATATAGAGCTGCGCTCACAAAATAGGGTATCCCTAGAGCACCTGTCGAGATGCCTCGAACCCATAGTGCTGCCATTAAAGGAGCACCTACTAGAGAACCAAGAATTTTTACCATCATGACGATGGAGAAGATGTGGGTTTCCGGTTCTGTCGAGTTCGTTGACCTATCGTTATCCTTAGGTGATACCGACGGAGACTTCAATAAACCCAAGGTAAAGACAGGAAGAGCAGATCCGAGAGAGTACACTAGCAAAGATGGGAACAAGAGCGTGGGAGTGACCGCCATTGCGATGGCAAGTGCACCTAACTGAGAGAAAACCAAACAGATTCGGGAGTACTGAACATTGTCTCGGTCGGACAACGTTGGGGATTGATTCGGTCCTTGTGCACCTCTAGACCTGAGAATTCCCGGGATTACAAAAGTGAGGAGTGTGAAGTTTACAATGGCCTTTGCGGATAAAAGATACCCAGCTGATGCAAATTCCCAATGGTATCTTTTCGATATAAACTGAGCAAGGAGCGTAGTGTCGGAACTTGCGAGAGAAGTAAGAAAGAAGCTTATCAGTAGAAGGCTGAGATTCCTAGGGTGACTCCTAACGATAGAGTGGAGAGTATGGAAGCGTTTAATAATAGGCTTCAATAAACTAGTTTCGGAACTCTGCGCTTTTAAGGTAGGCGATGATATAAGAGGTCGACGTTGCTCATCCTCCGATACTGGTGGGCTATGCGTAGGATCTGCGAGTAGTGATATTGTGGGAATGGCTAATAACAGCAGACAAATACCGATCAATAATGGAAGGAAAAGATTCAAAGTCATGGTTGCACCAGCAAGGCCAGGGCCGACGAACGTTACCACATATGATATTGCATTTGTCCAACTAAAGTAAGTTGCTCTGCGGCATCTAAGTCAGCTAACAGAGTACCTAGTATCGCATGTTCATAGAATCCATACCTAACGACGTTATCGTCTGTCAAGCTAGCAGCAAGAGCATAAACGATAGAATTTAGGACGCAGTTACCGCCAAGAATCGAGAGGCACGGACCAGCGATGATTGCTTTCAGAGGTAGACTCTTTTCGAAGCAGCCGACGATGACGACCCAGCCAAGCAAGAATAACCTCGGAACGATATTAAGCCATAAGACAGTTCTTCGGCCATATTTCTCAGCTACGAACCCTAAGGGGATAGTCATAACGAAATCTAGACTATCATCAGCCTCACTACATGGGATGAGGGAATAAGCAAGGCCTGACTCACCACCAATAATCCACAGGGTTTCCATAATGCCTACTATCCAAGCCAGACTCTTCTGGACAGGGTCAATCTTACACAGCTTCTCGTCGACATCCCCATCGCTACTGATGGCGGATGGATCATGGATGTTGTAGTAATCCCGACAGAGACGCCTCTCGATAATTCGATTTAGCGGTAGCTGATAAAGGCTTGCTGATAGATTGACTAGGAGAATCAAAACCAAAAGAGGCGCTATCGCCAGCTTTAGACGCGGACGACTACGTGCCTCTGGTATTGGAGCGCCATCATCATCACGTACAGGATCCATATCACAAGGTCGGTTGAGAGATGGTAGGTAGTTGTTCTTTACGACAGCACGCTCAAGTATTATCAGGAGGGTGGGGAATCATGTTAGATAAGGAATCCCGAATTCGCCAAATATTATGCTTGATGCATATATCTGCTAACTGAATTCGTTGTTATTTAACTAAACAATATATCCGACTGCCCCTTCTTCCTAATCACTTGTCTGTTTAAACAGAAGGAGAGACTTCGTCGAAACTCAAAATGTTAAATTTGTTGTTCAGATTTTAAATTAAAATGCGATTATATAGGTACCTAAACACCAATCTAGTTTTAAGAATTGCACCCTTTTGAATCAACAACTTATACACAATACCAACATCGTCTAGTCAACCCTTGTTTTTTTAGGGTTACTCTTCAAAATACAAAACGAAGATGTGGTTTACGCGAATCGAGTATAGTCAGGTTCTGAGAGATATGGAAGCACCAATTTTTGGCATTAATAATACCCATAAAAGGTTCAATACATCTTTCCACACACAGGAAGACGCGCCAGACCTGAAGGTCCCATCCAAATTGCCATATTCCTACAAAAGATGGCTGCCTCTGGTCCTTCGCAGTCGCGAACTCTCACCTTCGATTGTGCAAACCATCACTATCCCCAATGCACAGGCCCGCCTCATATTGAGGATAGCTGAGACATCCATCCCTTCTGGAGGAGATCACCTATCATCTCGAGAGGAAATCGAGCGAGACATCGTCCCCTTGTTCGCGAACCTGACGTTTCCTCCCGAAGGTCTTTTCATGAGGCTTGATGCCTGCTCTGCTAAGGATGGCGTTCGAAGAAATCTCGGTCAAAGTTCGTTGCACACGGTAGAGGACGTCGTCTTCAGGCTCGTAACCTCCGCACGGGTATGGAGTTAGTTGTTCGATGCCTTTAAACCGAGCACAGAGAAGCTATCTTACATCAGCTCGCCAAATTCAGGGGAGAATCACTTAGCATGTTTCGAGGTGGAGAGGTCTGGTGAAGAGTCGTTCGAAGTGTTTTTCCTGCCGTTCAACGACCGGATACAAAAAGGACGGGAGTACCGTGTCTTCTGCCCACCTGCCTGGAGGTTTCCCGACTGGGACACGCCAATGTCAGCCATTAGTCAATACGAGTGGTTCAGACCTTGGCTCTTCGCGCGCAAGCCTGCACAGGAGATCAGAAGGATGGCGAACAAAATCTACAGGGGATGCGATCGAATCCGGAGAGCGATCCTGCAAGAAATTGACCGTGACAACAAGATGGATTTGTGCATGCTCTAGCAAGGTTTCGCTTTTGATGTCTGGATTGACGAGGAATTGAACACCATTCAGCTCATCGACTTGAAGGTGTATGGTATGAGATCCGCTTGTCAGTCTTGCCTGTTCCAATGGAAACATGACAGAGCCATATTGTACCATGAAGATGAGCCTCAGGGACAGTTTAGGGTCACGTACTGAACCAAAATAGAGGTTCGAAGCGTAGGACAACTACGCGCATAACCTTATGGCTCCGGCCAGCTCTAGTCTGCCTATTTAACATAATGAATTAGCTTACGTAGCGTTATAGTTGATACAAGCGTCAGTTTACTTCGGCTGTCCTTCATATTTAACAATCGCCCTGCGAAGTTACTAATATACCTTACTAACAGTTCGACTTTCGATTAAAAGGGGAGAGTATCCTAAGGTTGGTAACTTTACCATGACAAACAGTAACAGCGAGAACCTTTTCACATTCCACCTTTTCCTATCCCTTCAAAAACGCGTCAGAAAACTTATAAGTACAATTCCTCATTGACTTTGCAAATAGCCTTCGAGTGAGTGTAATTGCAGCTCCTACAGTTCAATCCCCGGTCAAGAAATCAGCGCTGAAGGAGGGGGAATATGGCAAGAAGACTTTCATAAAGGGGGGAGAATAGTGTAGGTAGGCCAGTGGATTTCTCTATTTTTCATATTCCGGTTTCCAAATGACCCACTTTACAAAAGCACTAAACTCCTTGTGATGAGCTCCACTTATTACAGTTGGCGTAGAAATGAATTCCAATATCAGAATAAATCCGATAAGGAACGATAAGAAGATTAGTAAGAATTTCATATGAAACTGATAACTTATCCCCAAGCGGCTATTGGCTATTAATTCTTAGCGTGACCGGAACAGTTTTCACGGTGAAAAGAGTGGGCACATTTTAATCAGGTGTCGTTGAACAAACCCCAGGTCACCCCGTTCCACTAACCGAATGAGATTTAGGTCACCTCAAAGCGGGTCCGTCAAGTTTGCAGAACGTCAATATTCAAAAAAAGGCAGTATGTACATGTAATACCTAGGTCCTAAGTACCTAGATTCTTCATACACACATACACATATACCAAGGGCCCTACTCCTCCCCACTCCGACACAGCCGCCCGTTCTGCGACGCGGGATACCCGTCCACAGGGTCCACGGCCCAGGCCTCGCTGCCGACGGTGGTCGGGGCCCAGAAGACGGGCCAGGGGTCGCGGGCGCGCTTGACGGCGCGCAGGCGCGCGTAGTTCGCGCCGTAGAACGCCTGCTGCCAGCCCGGCTCGCCCGGGTCGCCCTCGTTCATGTACGACCCCGCGCCCGGCGACGCCGCCCGCAGCAGGTCCATGTACCCCCCGAGGAGCGCGTCCCGCGCTGTGGACTGCGACGGGATCGCGTCCATGAGCATCGCGTGCATCCGGTTGTTGCGCCACGCCGGGTTGACTGCGCTGGTGTTGCCCGGCCACCCGGCGACGGCGGTTGTGGGCGAGGCTAGGGTTCCGTGGAAGTAGAAGTCGTTCGCGAACCCGGCTGAGGTGGCGGTGCGGATCGCGGCCATGGTGCGGTTCCATAGCGCGTCCTCCTCCCAGTTCTCGCGCGGCAGGAGGCGCGATCGGTACCGCGTGTTGCCTGGGGCGGGTCCTATTCCGACACCGCGCGAGCCATAGAGGCTGGAGGAGCGGATGGAGGGGTTGGTCGCGTTGACGCCGAGAAGTGCGAGGCTGTCGTATAGCGGCTGCATGAACTCGAAGACGGCGGCCGGCGTGGACCCGGGGAATGACGAGCTCGTCGTGAATCGGAAGGTCTGGTTTGCCCCTGGGTAGATGTAGCTGAAGCCATAGCCGCCGGCATCAAGGACCTTGGCCGCGAACCGATAGTATGCGCTTACCCCTTGCCAGAAGATCTCGGCATCGGTGGTTACGCCAGGCATTGGGGTGCTTGTGTTTGAGGGCTGTGCGAGAGAGAGCGTGAGACTGGACGACGTTACGTTGACTGGTGGGTATGCTTTATATATGGCCGAGGTTACTACGCCGTATGTTGCTATAACAATTGTCAGCCGTAAACTCGGGTTTTGAGGAGCGCGGTTTCATACCTCCGCCTCCACCGCGAATCGCGTAAAAGAGATCCGTGTTGGTATACGGATCAGCGGTTACGAATCTCCCGGAAGCAGTCACCACGCCGAGAGAAAGCACTTGGTCGGCCCCAAGCCCGAATGTAGAGGTAAGGGTAGTGTGGCCTCCCGCGCTCATCCAACCGCCCACTCCGCCTACCGTACCACATCCAGGCGAGACTACGGTTATGTTGTTAGTATTCATGAAATTGTGCTCTTCCCACGACTCGACGCCAGATCCGAGATGAGCAGCCATTCCGCTGTACGGCCCGATACTATACGAGGGGATAACCTCCATTTCCTTGAGATGATGCGTCCAGACGCTGAGGGATCCTGCTCCTATCGATCTGCCACCAAAATCATGCCCGGTATTCCTATTTACGCTCTTAGTAAACTTGGTTGTGCTAATGTTACAAAATAGCGTGGGAGTGCGAAGGTGTTTTACTTAACAATCAGACGGATGTTCTTGTTCCTAGCGAAGTTGACCGCTGCCTGGATGTGCTTCACGCTTGTAGCGTTGACAACGTATTCCGGAAACCCTCCCCGGGTACAATTCCCCTGCGGATCCAAAGCGAGCGGACAAGTGGCGCCTTGAGACCATTGTGTCAATGCGACGAGCGGGTCATCGAGCCAGTAGTGAGAAGATGAGGCGTTGGTAAGCAAAAATGTGCATTCTGCTTGATCAAACCCAGGCCCTTGGTAGCAAGCGGCAGCCGAAGGGTTTGGTTTGAGGAGGGCGCCCCCAAGAGTCTCATTCAACCGGACCCACTCCGCCACGGCGGGCCATGCTTCATCGCCGGGGAAGATTTTACAGTCGCTAGCTTTTCCGTCGCTCCATGACACCGCGGTCTCATCGCCAAAGTCGATGGCGGAGAAATCACCGATATCATATTGAGTCAGTTGAACAGAGTCCGAGAGGAGTGCTCGAGGCTTGAGCGCCGTGACACCGGATAGAAATATGCTTAGACAGATGAGAAACAGATTCGGCGTCATGACTATAAGAATTTACCAGTTCGCTCGATAAAGTAGCCCCCGTTGTAGACTATCCTCGACCAACTTCATATAACGTCATGGCTACAACGACCTATGTATATTGCCCCGTTAGGCGTGATAATTTGCGAGAACCGTTCATCGCTGAAAATAGGGCTAGATTTTCTTCTACGAGCGATCTCCGAATTACCGAGCCGTGGGTGGAAAGAATGTCATTCATCAACGTCGATAATGGGCCGATGACATATATTTGTCATACAAAATAAGCCTGCGGGTTCACCAGAGGGTTGCCTTGAAAGTCAATAGTCGGATATGCCATCCTAATGATACCTGCACTACCGGCGATAATGGCGGCTCTACCCTTGGCATGTATCGGCGTTAGTATTGAAAGAAAAACTAACCGGGTCTATAGAGGACATTAAGTGTATAGGTAGGTACCTAGGCACGTTACATCTCTAGTTCTAGATTCTATGCTATGTAACTGCGACAAGCTTGGGCACATGGACCCATGAGAAGCAACGGAACTTCAGGCTAAATGGAATGCGTCGAGCAGCAACCACGGTTTGTCAGAAAACCACATGCTGAGGTTAGATCACCTATATTACCATGAAAGCTTGACCCGGCCAATTTCCTTGGCATCGTGTTTTCCGGGTCGATTGATTGCTCACAGATGGCGAAAGCTGGAGAAACCTACACTTTTCATGGTTTGCAGCATCCAGGTCGCCAAGATCTAAGCCGCTACTGTTGCTACACTGCTTAATAATTACCTCTCGTCCGCCCTTCCTCAGGTGTAATTCCCTTCGCTCACAGCTGCTATATATGGCAAGAAAAGCGAAGCCCAACTCGTGGCCGTCATATGATAGGCCCCAAGAGTGCCGCGCCTCCAACATTACAGGAGGTCTCGAACCACTCCATCCACTCCATAGCGGCAGACACTACTTACTAGGTACTTGCTTATAATGGCTTCTAGTGCAGATGACTTGCTGTATACACACAGTTTCCCTTACGTTATTTATCATCAACGTTGTCGCGAGTAATGAAAATACCGATATAGATAGCGTTCTGGTTAGGAGCTGGATAGTCTAGATGGAATTAGCGACAGGTAAATAGGGAGATTCCACTGTCAGGATTTCATTTTAGCAGTTCTACTCGCTCCCGCGATACCTATATCTCGGCATCATTGGGGGAGGGAATCAATGCTACTCTCCCGAATAAAGATTCAGAACAAACCTTCGCAAAAAAGTTCCCGATATTCCGTTCGGGGGCATTGAAATGTAAGTGCACTGCCTCCTAGCTCCTTTACTCAGGCATTTATCATCAACATTCAACAGCTTCGATGTAAGGTCCTGCAAAGCGCCCCACCAAAGACATCGCCCGGGGCCTAGGCATCCTCGTATCATCCGCGATGGCACTGTTTCTACTAAAAGGTAGGACTACACAGCAACATAATCCTTAGAATACCACGAGCGGAGGATAGCATACAGCTTCAGTGTGACCCTCGTGCCCTGAGCTCCGGGTCTTGGCATCTCTGGGCCGCCGTGGGGTTCATATCGCAAGGTTTCGGGGGATGCTCGAACTTCAAGCTCAGCTACGAGGTGCCGATACTTGAAGATAAGCCTGTAGACCCAGAAACTTCTGCCCTTATTGATAATAGAGTACCTAGGAACCCAGTTATGCCATTACTTAACGCAGCATGAAAGAGCTCATTTGCTGAACACTCATATTCTGACGTACGAAGGTCGAGGCCAAAAGTTTCGCATATTTGACCATGGACCATACAAATTGAGACGCCCGTACGAAGTACAAGGGCTGTGAAAACCTAGGTAGCCCTGGAGCTTGTCTTGGTGGCTGAATACCCTGAGCTCTAGCTGCTAACCACTAAACTTTAGTGTAGAGACCACTAGGTATTAGGCCTGAGGCTAATACCTGGAGCACCGATTAGTTGCTAATCCAATCACACGCTGCGCAAGGGCCGCAAAAGATGTGCGAAACTTTTGACCCCGACATCAACTATCTAAGCTTCTGTTCTCTAGAAGGAAAGACAGGGCTTCGTAAATATTCGTAAGGCCATAAGGGCATAGCACAGCAATATGCGATGAATCCGACAGTGGGATATACACATCAATACCCGCAAAAAACGCACTTTTCATATGAGACACCATAATCTGCACCCCATACCCCTCTCTCGTCTAACCTCTCCTCTCAAAAATTCCTCAGACTTCGTAGTACCTACGCCGTATTCTATGGCATGCACTCTATTCTATGCTTCTTCCAGTCCTTCTTCTGGCACTCCGGGGAGCAGTACATGGCCTCCTTGCACCTCGAGCACTTGAGGAGGTCTCCCCCATTTTTGTTACTCGTCGCGTTGCAATTACGACATCTATCCGCGAGGCTGAGGTTGTGGAGGCCGCCCTGCGCCTTAAGTAGATCCCATTCCACGACATCCTCGACAAACGGCACCGAGAACATCGGGCTGATAGCTATGCGCACTGCGTGCGGGGCCGCGATTTTGTCCCAGTCGGGCAGGTTTATGAACCCAGGGGGCAGCTTACCCTTGCCGCAGCTACACATATATTGCTCTCCCATCTTCGTGCTCAGTGGTATCGTCGCTTTGGGTCTCTTGTATTCGCACTTAGGGCCGTGGCTCCATGTGCGGCATCTCTCGGCGAGGGCGGGAAGGATCTGCTTCCAGAGGACAAGCTCATCGTCATTAACGGTGAGAGAGCAAATCTGCAGTTCCCGTAGTATGTGTAGGAATGACGTGACTTCTCCAGATTCAATCATCTTCACAGTTAATGGGATCACCGCGGCGTCTGCTACAACGGATCCTTCGGCACCGTTGAGTCGTATGGAGCGGACAAAGATCACTAATTGATTCCCAGTTTCGTGGTGGTGGAAGGCGAAGAGTCCGGTGTTTCCTCCTTGGAGCCCTGAAGACAGCATGAAGATAGAGAATATTGTCTCTTTGAAATTCATACGTAGTGAAGGAGGCTCAGTCGAGTCTCGTAACTTTCGCTCGCGCGCCGAGAATTGATACGAGGTCAGTGTAGTCAACCAAGCGTTCTTCTTCTTATGAGATGGGTCTACGTCGATGATGGGCAAGGAATCCAAGTTTATATGCCCATACTGTAGTATGGGTATAGATCCTTTCCCGAGTGTGACGGGGTAAATGAATGACGACAACGGTCCCGGGGTAAGAGGATCTGCTAGGTATGCTATAACCTCAACATACCCCGATTTGCGCGCGATACGCATTTTGGCAGTTTCTTGTAGAATTGGCGCAGGGAACGAAACAGGGCAGACCAGAGCTTTGTTGCCGAACACAATGTCGATTGAGAATGGCGACGATTGTTGTAATTCTATCGGAACCCGTTCTGTCAAGAGTTTCTTGCCCCGTTTTGACGATGAAAAATCAATACGACCACATATTGTTCTGATCTCGCCATTTTCAAGATTCGCTGTGATTTGTGTAGTAGCGAGTGCGTCAGCTTGAGTGATACTGTTCCCTGCTACAGAGCCCTCTTGACGATTCGCGAAGGGATATCCAGACATTCCAGGCTCGTATTTGGTAATAAAGACATTGGATATATCGTTGATCACCGTCATGTGAATAACCATGGAAGGCAGGAGGTGTTTGAAAGTACCGAGGGCCAGGACTGTGTTCTGAACGCTGAGCCCGACTTTGGCATCTCTCGGCTCAACTTGTAGAGCAGCAGACGGGACATAGAATGAAGCTACCAAGGAGGAGTTCCCCTGCCAGCCAAGAGGATCTTGAAGAACGACTATTGAGAAATTGTCGGCCTCGCGATCCCCTGATGCTTCGACCCGGCCAAATGTGAGATGTACGTTGGCGAATAGATTGTGCCAACCGAATTGATTACTAGATTTCATGAAGCCTTCGAGTGTTGGTGCGTTGATCTTGCTCATATCACTGCTGTATAAGTGACCGATGTGCTTCCTCGGCACCACAACTGTGATGCATACCACTTCAGGTATGTCCTTCCAAGCATTGAACCCGCCTAGGTTGGGCCACGAGCTTGTACCGAGCCTTAGCCACTCCTCCGTATGTAGGCCCTGAAGATGTAATTGGGCACTCAACTCTTGGCGATAAAGGTTTCGTAAGGCCACTTTGTTCTGGTCGTCTTGGTCTATCATTCGTAATAATTCCTCCCAAAAAGACGGCCAATTAGTGGAGGTATTTGATTGAACTTGCTTGATCAACGCCGCGAAACTGCCTCTGTGAAAATGCGAATACGCGTCACCTTGAAGTCCCTTTTTAACTGAATATTTTGTAGGATCTTCACTCTCAAACATTTTAGTGTAAAGTTGGAATATAGTCGTAGCGAGCGCATGTGGTTCGACATTCAAAGTCCCATAACCACCGGGGTGTTGTGAGAAATATCTGTCCAGCTTCCAAGCTGATCGAGAATGCGATTGTTGTTTTTGATCCGAATTAGCAATGCGGTTCATCATGAGTTCGTCCACGCAAGACACCGACGTGGCGTTCGTCCAAAAATCAACAGGAGTTAGACCAAGTAGAAGAGATACTGTCGGCGCATGCCCACGAAGAAGAGTGTCGAATTGTCGTTTTCGCGTCTTCTCCGTTTTTAATAATGTCTCTATCCACAACGTAGAACTTGCCGTTATCTTCAGTAAAGGCGCGGTTGCAACCAATAGATTTAGCGTGCCGAGATGGTCAGCTAGATTTGAGGTATCAATCACGTCAAATCTTTTTGGTGCTGAGTTGGCCTTCGTGTAGACTGTGGGGTCAAATTCAACAGCTGTTACATCGAACTGTCGACGGAATAGGTTTGTTGGCATGTTGTCCGAAGTTGAAACGACCTGCAAAGCGTGGCAGAACGATAAAGCGTCAGATATAGTGAACCTGAGATTAAGACGAGTTTCCGGGGTATTCTGAAATGCTGCCACCCACGCACGAAACTGTGTCTTCGCTGTTCTGATGATATTCAGCATCGCATTATCGTCTTTCTCGGGGAGAAGCGGGGACTCTGGGGCTAGATCCGCCATTGCAGCTGCGAGATGGAATCCTAAAATGGGATCTGTTCCATAGTGAAGAAGGGTGTTTGTGGACAATGTGGCCGAGAACATGGGATTTGGAATCGTATCCTTTTCCGCGAGGGTCCCATGCTTCCAGAAGTATTCTCTAACTTTAGGGATTTCCATCGCGGATTGGAGTGACAATGGAGCTGCAGACCTGAGGCCAGTGAAGATCGTGTGAGGCTGTCCATCGGGCGCACCGGTTACCATTTTGATGAGTCTTCTAGCACGCTCCAGGTCTTCGTCAAAGCTAGACTCAGTTTTAGAAGGCGATGCATACTCGATCCAGACCTGCCTGGCTTGCTGCAAAGAAGTTGCGTCACAGAATCTGAGCACCGACCCATAACGCCCTGTACTCCATTCATCGATGCTGTTTGATAGAGACACTATCTTCTGTGCCTGATCCTTGATGATCGCTTTTGATTTCTCATTGATGCGGAAATGGAAGTAAATATCCCATGCGATGTCTGCACTAGTTCCATCGAGGAGGAGGGTAAAAAGGAGAACATTACGTGCTGAGAGATGTTAGAATAAGCTTAGGTACATCATAATGTTTTGCTTACCTATTATAGCGGTATCGACATCGCAACATGTGATATCAAGCTTTCGAGGTGCTATTCAAGTGTTAGTAAAATTGACAGAGGATGATGAAATCTTATAAGTCTTAACGCCCGAGTTATCTTGCTAAGTAGTCCCACATCCATTCATAGTTGTATCGAAAAAGAAAAGGATGAAATATTGAAGATAGGGACTTACGGAAACCTTGTTCAGTGTACACCGTGAACAGGATATTGCGGACATCTCCGCATCCCAGCAGGAGAATATCGGCATCTATGCCTTGAGGAAATCCCCTAGTAAGACTGACGGCAGGAGTATTGCCCAGGGGATAGAAATGAGTTACATACGACATAGCACTTGGGATAAACATCTTGGCTGGCTGACACTATTGATGGATGAGATTACCAGGAGGTATTAGTATTGTATATACCAAATATACCCAATGAGTTGTTTGAAGGTAGCTCATTCAAACGCGCAAAGCCTCTGCTTGTCAGGCTAGAGCTTTAGTCTTGGCGGCATTAAAGAAAACAAGAAAAAAAAGGACACAGTCAAATGTAGATGACAACAAACTCTGACGGTTTCAATGATCTTTAGACACTTCTAGAACTTCTAGAATCCATGGTCTTGGATCTTTCGTTGTTGGAAGAAATGGTTGATGTGAAGAATCTGGAGACTATCAGGTACCTAGGCCCTAGGGACCTTAAAAAGTGGGATCAGCCCTAACACGTAGCGCACATGCAGGGTTGTTGTAGCTGCATAACCTGCTCTAGAAACCGTTTCATCAGTTTCCATCATTGTAGCTTCCAACATCCATTTCTGCCCAACTTAAAATTCCTCAAAATACCCTAGGTACCTAGGTATCTAAGCAAGTACGAACAATACGCTAATATTACTATTATCATCACTATAATCTACGAGGAACGAACCCAATTATGTGACTACATCCCGATGGTATTTTGATCCTATGGAGAGAAATCTGAGGCACCGCCGCCAAATTAAAGACCGGAAAAGACGGTCAACCTATATCGACGCTAAAAACGCCGAACGACCGTCCAGTCTCCCTTAGATCCTTTTCGCCCAAAAACCCCCCCTTTCATCGTAGATAATCCCACAATATCGTACATGATTTTTGACCTGACCCAGAGAGAACGCTCACATTGAGCCTTCAAGATCAAGTATTACACCCAGGCATAAATTTCATTAGATTCCTGATCTGATCTGCCCTGATTCCTGCTAAATAAATTCCAAAATATGAATAAGACAAGACCGAGCCTTAAGAGGATATATGGCAAAAACAATACATAGCTAGTATAGATATCTGACGACTATATTAACTGCTTCCGAAGAACAAGTCGTCATTGTTGGTAAACATATCGACACCGTCAAATGCCTCGTCGAATTTGGTGTCGGGGTTGAGCATTAACATCGAATCGTTATTGGTAAACTGCAGCAGTATGTCGTCGTCATTCTCATTCATCCCAACAAAACTTGGGATGTTAGACGTCTCGATACCAGTGCTGATCGTAAGCTCTGTGCCGCTAGAGTTTGGTTCGGCGTCAAAGTATCGACTACCGGATGGTGGTGATGACGACCGCGAAAGCTCCGGAAGTTCGTTGAACTGGCTAGCGACACTCTTTGCCGGAGAGCCCGGTTGTGACGATATCACATCGGGAGCTAATTCTTGGTGGAGCGACATGTGTGACAACTGTGAGACGTACGAGTGCACACTGGTCGTCGAAGGCGAGTGCTTGCTTATCGGTGCGTCGCCGGCGAGACTCGGCATTGGCGCAGAGGACGAGCTCATGCCCTGTAAAGAGGATGGGTTCATTGTCGTTCCTCCCATCGAGACATCCATGATATCGTCTAACATACCGAAATCCTGTTCGATAGTCTCCGGCGAGTTGCCTGCTGAGGTGTCCGAGTAACCCGACTGCGACGACATCGACGACGTGGATTTGTTCTTCCTGCGGGTACGAGCTGACTTGTCTTTGCGGTCATCCATATCCGGTCGGTGCTTCCGGGGACGTCCACGCTTCACAACCTTCCTCACCACTCCATCAAACGCGCCAATACACATTCCTCGTTGTTTGTGTCGAGTAAGCGCATCGTGGCGAGCAAAGCTATTGCCACATTCACAAGGGTAAGGCTTGATACCTGTGTGTATCTTGGCGTGCCGTTTGAGGTCGTGCTGTCGAACGAAGCACTTGTGGCAAGTTGGACACTTGTACTGGCGGTCGTTGAGATGCGTCTGTACGTGAGACTTGATGTTCTCCTTCCGGCCGAACTTCTTATTACAATCTTCAAATGTGCAGGTCCACTTGTTGTCTCTGGGGTCAGGGCCTTGAATGAACTGGTGAATGTCCTCAAGCGTAATTCCCGTCGTCGTCTTGGTTTTCTCGATGTCAATGCTAGCGATGCTAGCGGCGCTAGCAATACTGGCTATAGACTCGTTCCGACGATGATGATGATGATGTGGAGACTCGTGGCGAGATGGCTGCTCGGTTGAAGGCGACCCATGGCTACTAGTATGCGTATCGGATTCTGAATGGGGTAGCCGTAGGTCGGGTTTGAAGTCAAAGGCGCTGTTAAATTCGCCCATGTGTGGCGTGATGGGTGTCGTATGTCCGGAAAGATCCGAGCTGGCGCTGAAAGGATGTGAGGCGGCGGGAAGGCCATCGAAGGCGGTGTCGATCCTAAGTCCGTTGTTGCTCATATGGCTCATATCTAAGAATTCCGACATTGGGTCTGATGGCGGGTTGAATGCCTCTAGTAGGGGCATTGTATTGGATCTATTTGGCATAGGCATTTGAACCTGCTGGGCTTCAGCTGCTTGCCGCATCTCGTCAAAGGTTGTTCGCGACCGTCGGTTCGAAGATTGCCTTGTGGGCTTGACAGTTTCTTCCATCGACTCGTCGTAACCTTCCGAGAATCGTTGCGGTTGCGGTGGCTGAATATGTTTTATGGTTCTATCATGCGGAGTATCCGTAGGGGTGAGTGGGAAGTAGTCTAGCTTCTATCAGCTCCATATTATTATTCTTACTCGAAGAGGATGCTTACCTGTTGCATTCTGACGAGGGGGCGTTAAAGGTCTCTGGATTTCGAGTCCCATGGTCTCGAATTTGCTAACCCTATCCATGATTCCGTTACTAATTCGACGGGCGCTCCTCCTAGTGCTAGAAGTCTCCCCCTCCGAGATCCAACCAGGACCACCCGTTGGGCTGTCCTGGAAGCTCATGAAAGTGGGTGTGGACATAGCACTAGACGGGAATTGGTCAAAGTCCTGAGACGCTGTCATGTTACTGGAGAAGCTCTCCTGGTTTTTCTTGATGATAGCATCCATCTGTCCGTTAAACATGCCCAAGTTTAGATGCATTTCTTGCTGGCTTGGGAGATTACTAAAACCTTGTCCATCAAAACTCTGTGTTTGTGGTGTCCCATGAGGGGACATAAGGTAGCTGTCTTCGCTTGCCAAGTTCGCGTATGCCTGCTGGGGGCCCGGGCGAGCCATGCGTTGCTGCTGCGCTTCTCGCAGCACATGCTGTGATGTGATTGATCCTATATTGTTAGTAGCGTTACTTACCGTTGTGAATTCCTGCCTTTGTGGTACTGTCGGTGATTGCATCTGGTGTTGTTGGTGTTGTCGTCGAGTATCCAAGCTCATGCCCCGGCGGTGGGACATTCGCGATCGTTGTTGTTGTTGATGTAGATGCATGTTGTTGGGCAGGTTTGACGCGATCTTCATCGTCTCAAAGCCAGTTGGTGTCGAATTTTGTCGTCTGTGTTGTCGAATTCGGGCCTGAAGACCGCCTCGGGGCGGATGGGACAGCATAGTGGTTGGAGTCGAGTTCGGATGGGAGGCCATTGTCGATAGATCCTGGTTTGCCGAATGGGCTATCAATTGATTCCGAAACTGCAGCTATCCGTTAGTCTTTGAATTGTCGGGTCATTGAATCGGATTGAATTGGACTCGAAATGAAGAGATGAAGAAATAAAGAAATCAATAGTTGGCTCACCTCACGCAGCGCAAGCCAGTCTGGCCGGGCAATTGGTTTCCTGGGTTCTCCTCAGCAGCAGCAGGCGAACTTGGCAGTCGAAAACTAGAAGTTTGTAAGTGGTGCCTTGCTTAGGCGGATAGAAGATGTATAAGTGAGATGATGAGTCTCTCTCTTTTTACGGTCTTCTTAGATGATTTAGAGATACTCTTCTCTTGAAGCTGTTTTCTTCTACGACTAGTAGAAGCAAATGTGAAAGTGGATAAAGGTTCTAGGATGGATGATCTTGGTATGCAAGATAAGGCAAAGAGGTAGGGAACCTTGAAAGTTTGATGTATGTGAGAGGAGTTTGTAGTTTGTAGTTTGTAGATAGTATATTGGATGCAGCTTCTATGGGAATTTTCAGGGAAGGGTCGCCGGGGTAGCGTAGCTCAATGTTGATGGTAGCTGCAACCCGTTGCTACAGCGACAAGCCATGCGCAAATCATTGGCCAATAAGGGTAAGTGCGCCTAAGTTCGCCGACGATACAGGAAGTTACAATGTCTTGCGCCAACCAATCAACGTATGATGCATAACCTATTTCGGGTTAGTATTATTCTCGGCCCGCAACAAGCCTAACAGCCTGTGCAGTAGGGTTCGGATTTTTTAAATGCGTATAATGAAAATGCGTATAATGCATGCATTAATGCCGCATTTTGGTTGATTATGCGCATAACGGATCGGA